>CAKOGP040001725.1:30042-345921 GCA_933822405.4 Cylindrotheca closterium | reverse complement strand
CCTTGTCCTTGGGGATGGCCTTTCCGGTGGAAACACAACGAACACGCTTGACGTGTCCGCGTCCCTTCTTGTTGCGTCCGTGGTTGCGTCTCTTAACAGTCATTGTGGCAAATAGATAATACTTCTGAAAATGGTAAAAGAGAAATAGAGCAAATGTGAGGAAACAGGTCTGTAAATAGATTTCAACATCTCATCAAGACGATATGTCTCCAACAGCAGCAAGACTTTCAACAGAGCAATTGCATGAAGCAGTACCCAAGGAGATCAAAATTGATTGCATTGCACAGTATTTTGTTTGTTTGTTTGTTTGATTGATTGCATTGATCGATGGATCCAACTGGTAACTCTTTGTAGACAGTTTCCATTCCATAGCACTCAGGTCAATCGTTCCACAATCCAATCATCAATCAACCAAATCAAAACCCCAATACAATCAGACTCCTCTATCCCATTACTACTGCCTCTATATTCCATCGTATGCTCCTACTATTGTCATTGTTGCTGTTGTTGTCGAGACACCAATCTCCTTTCATCATCGTACCTGTAGCTACACTATTGTCCTATCTTGCAGTGATGAGGGAGCTTGACGATTTTTCGTGTGTGCGCAAGGTCAGACGGCAGATTTTTAGTAGGTGGTAAAGATGATGAAAGGTCGGAGGAGTCAGTAGGATCGCCGACCCATATGACTCAAGGGTACTCCTTTAGTGACTATCATTTGAAACACGATACAAAACCACAAATCGTGATGTTCCAATGGAACATTACTCTGCAGCAATCGAATACCGGTATTCACCAGCATTGTACCTAAAGAAGCAATCCGAACAATCATGTCTAAAGAGATGATGGCAATACACCTTTTGGCGCATCACAAGAATCCAAGAAAGATCTCTTTGACGATCTCATAAATTGAAAATCTGAACACGAAACACACCCCAACAAAAAACAAATATGTCCTGCCGCCATCGACTTGTCGCCATCTGCCTCTTTCTTCTATACATCATTACATGGGCGTTCTCCATGTCGGGCGTATTGAATAATCGATTCTGGGACAAGCGATACAATCTCAAGCGCATTCAAGAAAACGACGGGGCAGTAGAAGAGCTCGAACTCGGATTTCAGGAAACCACCAAAAATCCTACTTTTCGGATGTGCGATACGTTTATTTTTTACCCCATGTGATTGGGGCCATTTTGTGGTGGAATCTGTACTTTTTGCAGCTGATTCCAAAGATCCGACGCAACTACAAGAAATTCCATCGCATGCTGGGCCGCTTTTTGATGGTTGTGCTGTTGGTCCAAACCATTACTGGATTTGGTTTGGCGGCAACGACCAAGAGTCACATTGTCAAACTTGTTTCATACATTCTGTGCTGCGCCAGCATCTTTTGTGTCGCCCAAGCATGGAGGTACGCTTTTTGGAGAGACATTCCCAAGCACAAGCATTGGGCCATTCGTTTGGTGGGGTACATGCAAACCATTGCCCTCCAACGATTTTGGATTGGAATGCTCATTATGTCACATTCCATGGGATGGGATGGACTGTATCCATTGCTGGACGACGACTCGACGAATGAGGAATGGATCCAAATGACCGAGCAAATGTTTGACGATTCCTTTGTCCTTTCGATTACCACTGCCTTTTTGTTCACCGAATGGTATCTTGCCGCCGAACAAGGCATGACGGAACCACCTGCTGATAATCGAAACAATAAAGGAGGAGGAGGAGGAGGAGGAGGAGAAGAAGAAAAAGATCAGAATGATACAAGTATGCGTGCCGAAAAGGAGGACGAGGACGAGGTCGTCATCGATCAAGTGGTGGATCGTGCCTTTAATGGCGGCAAAGAAGAGGCAGAGAAAGAAGGTGAAATGACAACTACGCAGTCGGATTCCGGCTCTAGAGAGGTGCACTGAGAGTGACGGCATGTAAAGGATTGTCAAATTGCATGTATGAATAATCTTATATATACATATATATATATAAATATAATGAATTGTATCCGTCAAACGAAAAGATTCCTGTCTAGTCTTATTCAACACCGCAAAAAATGCTACCTTTCATACTCACGCCGATATACCGGCACTCGATTCAGTATGCTTCACAGAGAAAGTAGCGGCTTCAACTAGCCATCACACTAAGGAATGTGTCAAGAGAAAATCTACATCATAGCAGTAAGACTTATTTACAGTACAGATTATACGAGAAAGGGAACACAATCATTCCCAAATCTATCTGAGCATTCATTTATGTATATGAATCATGGAAGCATAGCAGTGGGCCGAACGGGCTTTGGCCGCAGTATCTGTTGGTTGATAGCCGAGACTTGCCAATTGTGGTTGCGGTTTCCCCAAACTTGCAATGGCACCATCAACTTATTGTCTTGATAATGATGATCTTCATCATGGAACTGACGATTCAAAAAGGCAGCCACTGGATCGGAACAGTGGCGGCGACGTTCTTCCTCCATGTGACGCGAATAGTCATCTTGAATGTGCAAGGGAACAGGCGAGCTGTCCCGGTAAAAGTCGGTTCTGACAGCACCTTGAGTTGTTGTTGTTGTTGTGGTGGTTTGTTGTGGAACCATGGCACTGCTAGTAGTAATGTCCGATAGACGTCGTTTTTGGCCCAATTGTCCACTCAGCATTGATTTGCTGGAAAGACTCTTTGCATCGGTGCTATTAGTATTCTTCAACAAGAATCGCTGTGATGGTTGCAAGCGGTCATCGTACTTTTTGACGCAATTTTCCTTGCCGACTGATGCATTCTGATGAAGTCTAACATGAATAAATGATGCAAGAAACCAATGACAGTGAGTCGTGTGAATACAACGACATCGAGGTAGCGTCTAAAGCAAAGACCAAAGTCTCTCTTACCTTGCGGATGGTTGAATGGGCGACGATGACATGTCTTGTCGCGTTCGTTCGATGCTGTTGCTATTGCTATTGGACATAATGTAGCAATAAGTTGTACCGGTCTGTTTTGATTGAGTTGGCAGTGCAATTCTTTTGAAGCTGAGGGTCAGGGAGTGACTGTTCTGCTTCTTACTAGAATGAATGATTGCAGTGTACAGATAATCAAAATACTGTAGGTGGTTTCTGGATGAAAAGCTTGGAATGCAAATGTGGAAGGAATGGAATCCTTTTTCAGTGGGCAGGGGATGGGTCAATCGTTTCGTTTCAATGGTTCCGTTAGCAATACGAATTCTTGAATGGTTCAGCCGTTCAATTTCAATGATGATGGTAGAAGTTGATGCTTTATTATTGTGTGCAATACAGGTTTATCCGCGTTTGCATCAATGGTTGTTGGACGGCAAACGGATGAGAGATGACTGATGATGAGAGAGAGATGGCAAAGCAATACGCAAGGGGATCGTTCCATTTTTATTTATTTGGCAGATATAGCGTCTTTTTTCGCTTGCGTAGTAGTTCCTACTGAAAGTGACCTGTACAAGTTACGTGAATAAGATGTGAGATAGTGAATTCAAATTTATGTTGTCTACAGATTTGTATATATTTCATTGATCGATTCTGACCAGAAAAAACAAACTGTGGTATTTTGCGAACCACGAACATTCAACGGTTCGGAAAAATGGCAAAATGCCGTGGGAAGGCTGTAGGATATTTTTTGAAACTATGATAATATACACGTGTCCCTTGGTAGTGGGAGGGATGCACACAACTTTGAAACTTTCTTCGGTGGGAAGGATGCACACAACTTTGGTGAAGGATGCAAGAGGGCAAGAAAACTGATGTTGAAGAGTGACGTCACTGCGATCCATTGGATTTTGGATTTTACTGCCTGCCTGTGTTGATGGAGGAGGCTTTGCAATACCGGTAGAAACAAGTCAAGGGAATGGTATGTCCTAGAAAGCTTCCTTATCGTTTCGACTGGGCCTTCGTTGAAAAATATGGCATTGATGAATAGCTAGCAATTTGGCTTTTTGCTGAGACATGTCTACACATTTTGGAATGATGATGACAATACACCTGCGTTCTGTTCGCTGCTTGTTGACACACAAACAACAAGTTTCTTGCTTCTCGTTGGAGTGCCACATTCGGGCATAGGAGTCCTATGATCTTGCTCGTCTACGACGATTCTGCACTAATGAAGTATCTCTGGTATGGTAGTAATCATGTCATCAATCAAGTTTGATGAAAATCAACAATACACTATTAGGATTCATTCATTCATTCATTCATTCATTCATCCTTACTCTAGCAATATCCTATGCAGCATTCGGGAAGTAGTTGCTATTTCCCAGTGGATGATGCTGCATGCCAAATAGGAATTCCTTACATTACGACCACATGTCTCGGCCTCCTCGAGTTGCTGCTTCATCATTCTCGTCCGGTCGATGATGGTAGTGAACATCGAGGGTCTTTCCATAAAAGGGCAAGCCGTCGTCTCGCCAAATATCAAAGATGACTCCTGCCCATTGAAACGAAAAGTACATGTGCTTTCCATCGGGAGAGAATGCCAATCCAGTCGTCTCTCTGCCATATTCCGACGATTCCAATATAGTGTAATACCAATTGTTGGCATCCCGAGCATGAATCCCTTGGGAGTCGCCCAATTCTTCACAGAAATACAAAAGGGGTTCTTCTTCCGGTTCATTGACATCAAACGTGCTGCTGGTTTCGACATTGCCATCCCTAATGAGTCGCTTCATTTGGTCTGGCTGGCCATCAAAGAGACCCACATCTGTGGGGAAGCGTTTGTAGGTGTCGCTGTCCAAATCTAATATGAACAAAGAGTATTGCACCTTGGATGCCAAGAATAGTTCATTGTGGTACACATCCAATCCTTCCGTATGCATGTAGAAACTTCTGGCGTTTGATTTGGCGGCGTCCAAATCATCCGTCCAGTAGTAGGTTCCTTCTTCGTCCCATCGATCTCCAGTGGATGGCAACAACACTAGATACTCCAAAACACCCTCTCCATGCAAAATAGACCAGGGATCATCCCAGTTGGGATTGGAAGCAGTGAACCGTCTCAGTGCACCATAAGTGTTATCCTCCGTGACAAAGAACTGTGGCTTGTCAAAATTACGAATGTCGTAGGCAAAGGATTCAAATTTACCAAGGGTGGCACTCATCGAAGTTTCTTCCGGGGGGCGGAGTCCAGTGGGGTCCACCTGCCAAATCCGTCCATAGTCGTGCTCTTCGCACGACACCCATGTGTCCCTGTTATTATTATTATTATTGTCGTTGTTGTTGTTGTTGTTGTTCAAAAAGAAAGAATGGTGAGATTCTTTGTGGAAACCAGCTTCATGTTATTCATCTCCACATTTTCTTGGCAGTACCTACCATGGTGTTTTTCCGCCCGAACAGTTGTAAGATGTTCCCACTTGAAGGTGTTTGTATCCCACAACTTCTCCATCCGCATTGAAAACAATGGCTCCTACACCACCATCGCCATTTTCTCGTTCCGAGTTGCTGACGTAACTCCATCCACCACTCTCGGGATCCGCAAAGACGGCAGCGCCATCGGGACTATCGTGAAAACCAAAACGTGAATAGGTCCCATCAGCGAGCTCAACCTTTTCCATGGAAGTTGCAATGATTCGACTCTGTAATCCTTCACTCAGAAGTAATCCGTTCTGATAGTTGTTTAACTTTCCAGGAATGTAGCTCAAGCCAGCAAGAGTCGCGCTTGCAATCTTGGTAGGCGAGAAACTAGGCATTTCACTAGGCGTTTCCGAAGGAGCTTCTGTTGGTGACAACATGCCCTGCTCCCATGTCGTCGTTGACGTGGAAAGTGGCCACTTTGCCTCATGTGGAATGATCAAGTCTCCTTTTGAATTGGTGGTAGGAGGTGTCTGAGCTGCTGGTTGTTTCCGTGGGGGCCCTGCCGAGTATTGTAGTTCACGCTGATCTTCTAGATGACCACTTTCCGTTCCTTTGATTTTGCTTGTTGTCTTGGACTTGGGATTACCATTCGCATATTCCATTCTAGGATTGGTGTCGTTGTTGTTTACATTCTCAGACGACTTTGAGGCATCTGCTAGTTGCCCACGATTTAGAAGCAATGCAAGGACAGGTAAGCAGTAACTCGAAGAAGTTTTCATTTTGTGATGGATCGACACTCGATAGTGTAGCTTTTTCTGTTATAAGTCTTTTGATAGTCAAGGCACGTGCTTAGAAAGAATGATGCAAAGGGGTCTGGAAAATGGTGAAAATTCATTTTCAATATCAGCGATTTCGGGATGAATCGCCGCGCGTTGAACGGTAAATTCTATAAACGAATTCCGTCGGTGCCGTTAAAACACCGGTGAAAATCAATTTCCCATCATGTGTACGATATGATCACACTACACACACTGCACCTGTCCAAACTTCCAATGAGATGAATCCGCGAAGATTGGAAATCAAAGCAAGATGAACTATCATTTATATGCAGTATATATGGACGAAGTTGGACCACGAAGATGATTTTTCTCATTTGAAACTGCCTATCGACGATCACACAGAAATCCAATGATGAAGACTCGACTGCGCAAATGAGTGGCTTATAGAGACCTTGAAAACAACACAACAACATGCATTCGTCTCATTTTATATATAAATCCTAAATCAGATTCCAGAAAGAATAAAAGTTTGCTTTTGTTCAGTGGCAAAGCAAGCAGGAACTTCGCAATGATCTATAAGTCCAGGTAAAAGCTCTTCACTAAGATGATTTGCGCTGCGCTTGCAAGTACCAGGTGCAATCGACGTGCTAGAAAAACAGTTTCCTTGGTCTTTTTGGCACTGTAATGATTCGTATCTTCCTGTCGAGCTGGAATAGAAACTATAGTTGCAAAATGTATGGTTCGGATCAGAATCCAAAGACGCAATCATTTAAAAAACAATCTGAAGAAGAGATGGGTCTTGGTGGAAGGCATAGTTGACAAAACGTCCTTTGCGAACCATGCCACTAAATTCCTGCTCTGTCAACGGATGCAGTGTGTCAATGGTTCTTGTCAACGTCGTTCTTGTCAACGTCGTTCTTGTCAACGTCATTTTATCTTTTGGGAAACACAACTCATCGGCTTATGCCGTGTTTCGTATCGTACCCTGTCGCCATGAGCTTGCAACCAGTACCGCCGATCGTTCAAGTTCATGACTTTCGCGTGATGATATGATACCGTGATAGTGTTGGTTTCGTTCGCCAGTGGGCCTCCTGACAAAACAGTTGACAAGTATGACCAGTGCCGCACAGTGATTTATTCTATACTTCCTCCATCATTCATTCAAGTATTGTTGGACAAAGCCATTGCTTGCTACCTCGTGTTATCGACGTTCCGGTCCCATTCTCTTTGTGTGGCATCTCCTTCAAGAAAACATCTATATACCGGTACTAAGAATGTCTCCATATACTCTAATGTCGCTATAGCTAATAACATATTATGAATTATGCTTATTTCCAACATCTACACTACCTTGTAAATGTGGTTTGTGTGGTATGTGTATGCGTGTCCTGCGACGCCCACTATCAGATTTCGAACCTGCCGTACACAACGTTCGGTACCCTTTATTATGCCCACATGTCTCTTTCTTGGTCTGGAACATCTGGTTTCTCATGGTAATGAACGTCTAGTGATTTTCCATAAAAGCGCAACCCATCATCTCGCCAAATATCAAAAATAATTCCCGCGGATTGATACGAAAAGTACATATGCTTTCCGTCAGGAGAAAATGCGAGTCCAGACGTCTCTCTACCATATTGCGAAGATTCAAGGATCGTGTAGAACCATCCGTTGGCGTCGCGAGCATGAATGCCATTGGCTGTACCAACCTCCTCACAGAAATACAAGAGAGGCTCTTCTTCAGCTTCATTGGCTTTGAATGTATTGCTCGATTCAACGTTGGAAGGACCATTCTTGATCAGGCGTTGCATTTGGTCGGGCTGTCCATCAAACAAACCAGAATCGGTCGAGTGACGTTCATACGTATTGTTGTCCAAATCGAGAATGAACAGAGAGCGCTGCGCCTTGGAGACAATAAAGAGTTCATTGTCGTATACGTCTAGACCCTCGGTATGCTGATAAAACCGAATGGCACTGTTTTGCCCAATCCGGAAGTTCGTCGTCCAAGAGAAAGTCCCCGCTCTATCCCATCGATTTCCACCGGATGGTTCCAATACAAGATAATCCATCGTTCCTTCCCCATGCAAAATCGACCATGGATCATCCCAGTTTGGATCGGAGGGGGTGTACCGCCGTAATGCACCGAACTCAGAATCTTCTGTCACAAAGAACCGAGGCGTATCAAAATCGCGTATGTCGTATGCAAATGACTCAAAATATCCTAGATTGTCGGTGCTAATAGATGTCACTTCGGGAGGGCGTAGTCCTTTTGGATCGACTTGCCAGATTCTGCCGTCCCAATACTCTTCACAAGATACCCATGTGTTCCTGTCCCGATGAAAACACGAACAGGAGAATGAAATATAATAGGTGATGAGTAAAAATCGATACCGGTATCATCCTGGATAAATTTCTTTTCTCTTGACACGTACCATGGCGTTTTCCCTCCTGAACAATTCCACGAGGTTCCCACTTGGAGAATCTTAAAGCCAACGACCTCACCATCTGCATTGAAAGAGATTGCGCCCACGCCGCCATCACCATACGCCGCCTCCGAGTTGCTGACATAAATCCAGCCCCCAGTATCTGGATCGGCAAAAACTGCAGCGCCGTCGGGACTGCGATGAAAGCCATAGCTTGAGGAAGATCCATCAACGAGTTGCACCTTCTCCGCCGACTTGGCGATGATTCTACTCTGTAGTCCTTCACTCAGCAGTAGCCCATTTTGACTGAAGTTCAGTTTTCCTGGAACGTAACTTATTGTCTGTGTAGGCGATGAGCTAGGTGACGATGTGGGACTTTGCACGTCTATGAGAATATCTAGTGGGCGAGGTACTCCACCGTCAGCACGGTTGTACAAAATTGACTCCTTCTTCTTAGGAACACGTCGTTCATTTGTCCAGGCGCTCCATGTTCCTTCAGGTTGTAGTCGTAAATAATCCTCAGTAAGCTTCCTTGTCCCCTTGATAGTTTTCTCTTTTAACTTGCGATTGTCTTGTTTCTGTTGATTTCCAGATTCGGTGTCCAGATTGGCAGAGATGGCCACTTCTTCAACCAGACTTGATGAAACTCCGCCTTGCCAAGAAATAAGTGCAAATATTGATAGGTAGTGACTTGTAGACTTTCTCATTCTGTTAGCGGATGATGTATGTATGGGACAGCAAGGTTCGCTCACTATGAAATGTTCCGGTTTGTTGAGCGAAACTTGCAGATTATGAGTGATCCGTCAATCATGTGACGTTTGGTATTTTGGCGAGATGCTCGGCTGGCGCCCGTTTCTTTTTGCACGGTTCAGAATTTTCGCAAGTTTCAAGAATTTTCCGCAATCCCAACGACTTTTTGTCTTACTGGGACGCATCGAGATGAATATATACTGTACACTGTACTGTATTTTATATTAATCCTACTATAGTAGATTCAACGTTGCCTTGAAAATCTGCATATTGAATATTGCAATCTAAATCTATCATAACTCTAAATCTAACCTAAGTCTGCACTTCATGCTTTACACCACAATCCAGACTATCTTCCTTGTTGCGCGTGATAATGTACATCGAGTGTCTTGCCGTAGAATGGCAATCCATCTTCCCGCCAAACGTCAAAGATGATGCCTTGAAATTGATACGAAAAGTACATATGTTTTCCATCCGGAGAAAAGGCAAGCCCTGAAGTTTCCCTGCTGCCATTGTTTGATTCCAAGATTGTGTAGAACCAGTTGTTAGCATCCCTGGCATGGATTCCGTTCTCTTCTCCACTATCTTCACAGAAATACAGCAGTGGTTCTTCTTCAGCTTCCTTGGCGTCAAATGTGCTGCTAAATTCAACATTGGAAGGACCATTTTTGATAAGCCGCTTCATCTGATCTGGTTGCCCATCAAAGAGACCAAAATCTGTGTCAAAGCGTCTGTAGGTATTGCCATCCAGATCCAAGATGAAAAGTGATTTTTGCGTCTTGGAGACGACAAACATTTCGTTGTCGTATACGTCCAAACCCTCGGTATACCGATAAAAGAATTCGGCATTTGCTCTAGCGATGTTTAGATCTGTTGTCCAATAGTATGCCCCAACAGTGTCGTCTCTGCCTCCACCAAGTGGAACCAGCACTAGATATTCAAGTGTCCCATCCCCGTGTAGAATCGTCCACGGATCATCCCAGTTGGGATTGGTGGGTGTGAACCGCCGCAGCGCACCTTGTCTATTGTCTTCTGTGACAAAGAATCGCGGTTTCTCGAAATCGCGAACATCGTAGGCAAAGGATTCAAAGTCTCCAAATGCCGGGCTCAGGGATGTCACTTCTGGTGACCGTATCCCTTGCGGATCAATCTGCCAAATCTTTCCTTCCCGCCACTCTTCGCATGATACCCATGTGTTCCTTTCCAATCAAATAACGAAATAAAAAGCACAAACAATAGAAGAATCAGATGGTGAATCATTCAATCGATCTCAATCATACCAGAGGAACCCATTTCAGCAACACAACTTATACGTACCATGGCGTCTTCCCACCCGAACAATTGCGCGAAGTTCCTCGCAGCAGATTCTTGTAGTCAACTACTTCTCCGTCTTTATCAAACACAATGGCTCCAACTCCACCGTTGCCTCGAAACTGCTCCGAATTGCTCACATATGTCCATCCACCGGTATCTGGGTCCGCAAAGACGGCAGAACCATCTGGCTCTTGGTGGAATACTTCTTGTGAGAAGGAACCATCCTTGAAGCGCACTTTTTGATCGGCTCTTGCAATGATTCGACTTTGGAGTCCCTCGCTGAGAATCATTCCATTTTGGGAGTTGGTCAACTTTCCTGGAACATAACTGATAGTCTTGGTAGGTGATGAGCTGGGACCCGTGCTGGGAGAATTGGAAGCCACTGAGCTCGGAGCTCCACTAGGAACACTGGACACGGAAGGAACATCGGAAGGGAATGTAATAGGAGCTCCAGTGGGCGCATCGGACATCGAGGGAGCGGCAGTGGGGGAATTAGATGGCGGATTCAAGAACCTGTCTTTCCAGTCTTGTTTATATGGAAACTTCAAGTCGTCTTTTGAGACTGTAGGCGGGGATTTTCGTGCTGGTACATCTACGTCTTGTAACACCAATTGTCGGTCTCCAGCCCCTTTGATCATGTTGGACTTCTTCTGTTCAGACTTCATCGTGGTTCGACGATGACTCAAATCAAGCCTTTGAGAATTGGTTTTCGAATCATCGTAGTTCGACGAGGCATCGGCTGAGCTTGAAACATCCAACAATAACGCAAGGATCGGAAGACATTGTATTGATGGCTTTCTCATTATCGTAGCAACTTTATACCGGTGCGGCAGCACATTCAAACCTCATCCATAAAATATTTGAAAATACGGAACTTGTGGAATACTTCGGTAAAATACGGAAGGTGCGACATTGAATTTTGTCCTCTTGGCGTCGCATTGGTCGGTCTGATCAATCGACAAATGAAATATACTGGGGTAAATAAAATAGTAAACGAAACAAATTGAAAGACGCTATTAGGACCATCCTTGCTAGGACTACCAGTACATGTCTTTACTTTTTATATATTGGCTGGACAGATCATCTATAGAAGAGTTTTACAGAGCGCGTGGTGATGCTTCAAATTAGGTAGAGCCAAGCCTTGTTCGAGAATTGTTGTTTTGGTCGTCGTTGAAGCCGGCATCAGCTAAAGTTGAAACATCGAATAGGAAGGCAGTTGTAGTAATGCCATGAAAAACTCTCAAACAGCAACTGAAAGTATTTTATATCTGAAAGGTGTCCTTGGGGCGTCGCACACGTATATTTTAAACATGTGGTCCGATCAACGACTCTAAAATTCACACGATTGAAATGGAGAGGACCAACTGTACGTTGTGCGGGTTCTGAGGTATTATCAGATCATCTACATTGAAGATACATTGAAGAATACATAGTCCGATGTGTACTCGTACATATTATATATAGAGATATAAGTTTTCTATAGCATTGTGTTTTAAAAAAAATGATCAAACTGGTGTTGCATTGCAGCAGTAGGAACGGGCTTTCAAAAAGCTGTTCTCCCTGTCTGCTAGACCACTACTTAGTCACTTCCATCATTACGAATCTCTTTTGGATTCTTCACCCCGGTGCATTGCTCAAGACAGTCTTGGCGACATGTTTCGCAACTCTCCCCAACATCACATACACCATTTCTGTTGCACACGATCTGCCTCTCCCATACTGCAGCCATGGTTTCATATCCTTTGGTGTTAAGGTGCAAGTTGTCGGCACTGTACAAATAATCTAGACTGAAAGTCGCCTTGTACATGTCCACCAATTCTACTTGATTGGCTGAGGCAACCTCTCGTATTCTCGTTTGAATACTGTAGACCAAAACGTCGTTGGAGATTCCAAAATCGTTTGGAGTCTTGACCCACGGTGGTATCGCCACTATGATTCGGACGCCTGGTGAAGACGCTTTGACTTGTTTTATTATCCGATTCATGCCCGCGGCATATCTGTGACTGGCTTGCTGCCAAAACCTCACATCATTTGTTCCCAGCATGAGCAAATAGATATCGGGATCATACTCCATGGAAAATCCAAAGTTAGCAGTATTGATGTACGGTACACCAAATTCTTCAATGGCATTGGCAGTATTTCTTCCATAATTACGGACCCTAAAGCCGCCGCCCAACAATCCCTGAAGTTGCTGAGGGTAAGTGAGTCCAGGATTACTGGTTCTTCCCCGCGTCAAACTATCCCCCGCAGAAGCCACTCGGAGAGGAGTAGCGGTGGGTGATGCTGTCGGAGCTGCACTTGGTGAAGTGGAGGGCACAAGAGATTTACTTGGCGTAGAGGAGGGCAAGTTGGTCGGAGATTCACTTGGCCGATTGGTCGGAAATTCACTTGGTATGATGGATGGCAATTGGCTGGGAGATTGACTTGGCTCATCAGTCGGGTTATAACTGGGTGCATCGGAGGGCTCATCGGTCGGAGTATAACTTGGTGCATTGGAGGGCAATGAGCTAGGAGACTGACTTGGCTGAGTAGTCGGGGAATCAGTGGGCCCGAACTGTTGCTTCCAGGCTGATTTGTATGGCATCTTCAAGTCGTCTTTTGAAACAAGAGGCTGCCTTTTTCGTACTGGTGCGTCTAATTGTAGTTGCCGGTCCACAGCCCCTTTGATCGTGCTGGACGACTTGGACTTGTATTCTGACTTCGTTGTTCGCTGATTCTTCAAGCTTGAACCAAGCCTTGGAACATTGTTCAAGGAAGCACTTCCATCATTGCGTGATTGTTTTTCGCTTTTCCTACCTTCACATTGCTCAAGGCAGTCCTGGCGACAGGTTTCACAACTCTCCCCAATATCACATCTGCCATTATTGTTGCATAAGATCTGCCTCTCCCAAACTTGAGCAATAGTTTCATGTCCTTTGGCGTTGAGGTGCAGTTGGTCGGCAGCGAAAAGTGAATCTAGACCAAGTGTCGCTTTGTACATGTCCACCAATTCTACCTGTTGGGCCGAGGCAACCTCTCTTATTTTTGGTTGAATATTTTTCAGCAAGACGTCGTTCGTGATTCCATAACTCGTTCCCATGATCCATGGCGGTATCGCCAGTATGATTCGGGCGCCTGGTGAAGTTGCTTCAACTTGTTGTATTATCCATTCCATACTCGCGACAAATTTTTGACCGTCTGTCTCCCAATACTTGGCATCATTGGTCCCAAGCATTAGCAAGTAGATGTCTGCACCCAAAGCTATGGAAGCTCGAAATTCTTGGGTCTTGTTGTAGGACAAACTCAAACCACCAATGGCAGCGGCGGAGTTTTTTCCATAGTTGTACGTGTCGAAGCCTGCGCCCAACAATTCGTCAAGTTGGGTAGGGTAGTCGACTCCAGGATCCACCCCAATCTTCCCCCGTGTCAAGCTATCCCCAGCACAAGCAATTCGGATGGCCGCGGTAGGAGCATTGGATGGCGATGCACTCGGAGAATCACTTGGCGCATTGGACGCGATAGCAGTGGGAGATTGAGATGGCGATGCACTCGGAGGATCACTTGGCGCATTGGACGCGGTAGCAGTGGGAGATTGAGATGGTGGAAACAACCTTTCCCTCCAGGCTGATGCATATGCCATCTTCAAGTTGTCTTTGGAAACTGCAGGTTGCCTTTTTCGAATTGGCGCTGCATCTTCTTCAAAAAATAATTGCCGGCCAAAATCCCCTCTGCTTGCGCTGGACGATTTGGACTTGAATTCTGGCTTCGTCGCTGTTTGATGGTGATTCAAATTAGAACCAAGCCGTCGAATATTGGTTCTTGGTTCCTCGTTCGAGGCATCAGCTGCGCTTGCACCATCCAAAAAGGATAAAAGAAGGATAGGAAGACAGCGTAGGAAAGACTTTCTCATTGTCGTAGTGTAACTAAGCGGAAATGCTTACTAGTGAAGCTTCAAGTATTATACTCGTATTGCAACCAATCCCATGAAAACGGAACTAAAATTTTAATGGTGCAAAACGACCTGAGATAAAAAAACAACAGATTCTTTGGCGCCGACGACATCGTAACATTTAGAGCGTGGCTGGAGAACGCATGACCGGTACAAAATATACACATAATAGGCAAGTGCCGTTTTGGACAAATTTGGCCACCGAGGAACGGACAAAGAATGCTATGTATTCGAAATTCATTATTAAAAAACCAGTAAACGTGCCACTCACTCTTTCGTCATTGCTCCGCCCTGAATCAATCGTACCAAATCGACCAATGGAATTAGTATATACTCCGCAAATTTTCCAATCGCTACAGTTTTGTTTAGATTCTTCTTCTCCCATGAGTTTGATTCATTCCTATACAGGGAAATGAGATGGTGAATCAAGCTCAAATCCAATCAAAGGGGAATGAATCAATCGATCATTTCGATTTAAAATACAGCACCATGTATTACGGCATCTTTCCAGCTTCAATAATTACAGTAGGAGCTCGCTCGGAAGCCACTCTGATTTTGGAAGACAATGACCTCCGCATTGTCGTAATGATGACTCCGGAAATTTCTCAAACCGCAACTGAAAGTCCTCGAGGCGTCGCACACATGATCCGATCAACGACAAGTTGAAAAACACACGATTGAATCAGAGAACCGATGAGTGCTGGCAGACCACCTACTGAACAGCTCTCGTACAAGCCCGATGCAAGACCTTGACTGTGCTAATACCTAAAATTAAAGATGTATTATATAGCTTCTTCTTTAGCATTGCTTTCTAAACTGGTGTACATTGCTCAAGGCAGTCTTGACGACATGTTTCACAGCTCTCCCCAATATCACAAAAACCATTATTGTTGCACAAGATCTGCCTCTGCCAAACTTGAGCAAGCGCTGCATAACCTTTTTCATTGAGGTGCAAGTTGTCGAAACTGTACATGTCATGTTGATTGATAGTCGCCATATACATGTTCACCAATTCTACCTGATTGGCCGAGGCAATCTCTCGTATTCTTGGTTGAATATTGTTCACCAAAATGTCATTGGAGATGCCAAAATCGTTTGGCTTGACCCATGGTGGTATTGCCAATATGATTCGGACTCCTGGTGAAGCTGCTCTGACTTGTTTCATTATCTGATTCATGCCCGCAGCATATCTGTGACTGGCTTCCCTCCAATATTTCATATCATTTGTTCCCAGCATGAGCAAATAGATATCGGGATTCAAGTCCATGGAGAATGCAAAGTTAGGGGTACCAATATAAGGTACACCAAAACCGTCCATGGCATTAGCCGCATTTCTTCCATAATTGCGGACTCCAAAGCCGCTGCCCAACAATCCCTGAAGTTGTTGAGGGTAGGAAGCACCACTATTTCCGCTTCTTCCCAGCGTCAAGCTATCCCCCGCACAGGCCACTCGGAGAGGAGCAGCGGTGGGCGATGCAGTCGGAGCTGCGCTTGGTGTTGTTGTGGGCACAAGACTAACGGTGGGTGATGCAGTCGGAGCCTCACTTGGTGCATTGGAGGGAAATTTGCTCGGAGCATTACTTGGCGCAGGGGAGGGCATTGAACTACTGGACGGAGCTTCACTTGATGCAATGGTGGGCAGTGCACTAGGAGATTCACTCGGCAGATTGGTTGGTAACGCGCTAGGAGATTCACTTGGCTCAGTGGACGGAGCTTCGCTTGGTGCATTGGAGGGCAATACGCTCGGGGCGTCACTTGGCGCGGTGGTCGGATTTTTAGTGGGTGCATTGGAGGCCAATGCGGTGGGAGAAGCTGTGGTGGGCAATTTGCTTGGAGCATCTGTGGGGACAGCGACGGGAACGTCTTCTTGCGTCGCTTGTTGATCTGTTCCAATTTCTTTCCGTTTCTCTGATTTCTTTTTATTCAGGGCCAATATATACATGCCCACCATTCCCACGCATAGAAACAGAATTATTATGAGTATCTTCTTCTTTCTGTGGCTTTTGGATAAACAGCATATCGATGAATCTGATTCCACTGACACATCGTCTGCATCACTCCATTTGGGTAGTGTTCTTCTCCTTTCTTTCATTGGACTGCAGACAACAACGGCGTATTCCACCACTGATCTTTTTGCCGTGGCTTTTGCTCTCTTCTATCTACAGTACCAGCAGCTCACGGAAAGCTAAGGTGCTTTGATCAAGGAGAAACTCTTGTATTCGTTGATACACGGTATGGCGTTAACATGAATATTTGACGAAGTGTGCGCGTACCTCGCTGGGACCGGCCGGCGGCTGCGATGCCTTTACCCATCATTTCTATTTGTTGACAATCGAACTAGTCGTTCCCATATGTGTGACCAACACGCACAGTAGTACAAGTATCAAACCATATATATTCATTCAATATATAATTCCGTAACTATGCTGTACCATCAAGCTATTGTCTGTACAGGTATTGCGTTGTTTTGTAATAGTATCCGCATGCATTATGTTACCAGTATCATGATCTACTCCCGATTCAATCCCATACCATACATTGCTGATACCTATCATTGGAAATATGTAACTTCATTGGCTTGTTTCTAAAACAGTGTACATTGCTCAAGACAGTCTTGACGACAAGTTTCACAACTCTCCCCAATATCACATACACCATTATTGTTGCACAAGATCTGCATCTGCCAAACTTGAGCAAGCGCTGCATAACCTTTTTCATTGAGGTGCAAGTTGTCGAAACTGTACATGTCATGTTGATTGAAAGTCGGTTTGTACATGTCCACCAATTCTACCTGTTGGGCCCATGCCACCTCTCGTATTCTTGGTTGAATATCGTTGAGCAAAATGTCGTTAGAGATTCCAAAATCGTTTGGCTGGACCCATGGTGGTATCGCCAATATGATTCGGACGCCGGGTGAAGCTGCTCTGACTTGTTTTATTATCGCTTTCATACCCGCGAAAAATCTGTGACTAGCAGCCTTCCAAAACCTCACATCGTTTGTTCCCAACATGAGCAAATAGATATCGGGATCCAAATCCATGGAGAATCCAAAGTTATGGGTACCTATGTACGGTACACCAAAACCTTCAATGACATTGACAGCATTTCTTCCATAGTTACGGACTCCAAAGCCGGTGCCCAGCAATCTCTGAAGTAGGGTAGGGTAAGAGGCTCCACTATTTCCGCTTCTTCCCAGCGTCAAGCTATCCCCTGCACAAGCCACTCGGAGAGGAACAATTGTGGGCGATGCAGTCGGAGGAGCTTCACTTGAATTGTCTGGAATCGATTCTGTTAGATCGGTGGGGATAAAGTCGCTAGTCGCAGAATCTGTGGGAGCGTCTTGTTGTTGCGTCAGTTGTTGTCCAGTCCCAGTGTCTCTCTGATTTTCTCTCATCGCATCGTCTGATTTGCTTTCACCCATGACCACTATTATCAGACCCACTATCCCAAAGAGTATAAACAAAACTATTATCAGTATCTTTTTCTTTCTGTGGCTTTTGGATACATAGCATATCGATGATTCTACTTGTAACGGCACCTCGTCTACATCGTTCCCATTGGGTAGTGTTATCGTCGTTTCCATCATAAAACTGAGGACACCACGGCGAATTCCACCACGGCAAACTCCACCACGAACGGTTTTGTTTTGACTTTTGCTCTCTTATTCTACAGTATAGCTTGCAGACAAGTGCTTCGTCGATCTACCGGTACCGCAGGTACCGGTATGAAAACATCAGTTGACGAAAATGAATCCCGTTATATATCCGCAATCAATTTTGAAATTTAAGTTGATCGAACTAATCAATTACAGTACCTACATTTCGTCGTTTTATCATTATTATGCTACAGTATATGTTCTATCTTGACCTACCGTCGATTCATTCTCATATCGATCATGGCAACCCGTCGTCGGCAGTTGGGAAATTCGATGGCCGAGAATTTGTCCCTCCAGTCCGGTTTGTATGAAAATTCTTTTGAAACCGTAGGTAAATATTCTGTGCTGGTACATGGCTGGTGATCTCACTCTTGTACAATCAATTGCCGGTCTTCAGCCCTTCGATCGTGATGGACCACGGCTTGTTGTATTCTGGCTTTTTATATTTCTCATTATTTGGTTATGATTGAAATTAGAAAAAAGCCAATAATAGCGCACCAGAAATCGGAAGAATCCGCTCTACTAGTAGCTAGTGATGGCTTTCCCACTATCGGAATGACTCTGTAAGCTTCTCAAAGCGCACTAACAGAAGAATCGGTCCGATAAAGGACTAGTGAAGAAACACACGACGATTCCCACAAGTGCTATTGAAAAGTCTGTTATACAAGATATAAAGTCCTATCTGCTCTTTCTTCAATACTATAGCACTTTTTCTAAGGTACACTACATTGTTGAAGGCAGTCTTGACGACAAGTTTCACAACTCTCCCCAATATCACATACACCATTATTGTTGCACAAGATCTGCCTCTGCCAAACTTGAGCAAGCGCTGCATATCCTTTTTCATTGAGGTGCAAGTTGTCGGAACTGTACATGTCATGTTGATTGACAGTCGGCTTGTACATGTCCACCAATTCTATTTGTTGGGCCCATGCCACCTCTCGTATTCTTGGTTGAATATCGTTGAGCAAAATGTCGTTAGAGATTCCAAAATCGTTTGGCTGGACCCATGGTGGTATCGCCAATATGATTCGGACGCCGGGTGAAGCTGCTCTGACTTGTTTTATTATCGCTTTCATACCCGCGGTAAACCTGTGACTGGCAGCCTTCCAAAACCTCATATCATTTGTTCCCAGCATGAGCAAATAGATATCAGGATTCAAGTCCATGGAGAATCCAAAGTTATGTGTACCGATGTAAGGTATGCCAAAACCGTCCATGGCGTTGGCAGCATTTCTTCCATAGTTACGGACTCCAAAGCCGGTGCCCAACAATCTCTGAAGAAGGGTAGGGTAGGAAGCACCACTATTTCCGCTTCTTCCCAGCGTCAAGCTATCCCCCGCACAGGCCACTCGGAGAGGAGTAACGGTGGGGGATGCAGTCGGAGCTGCACTTGGTGCTGTGGTCGGAACTAGACTAGTAGTGGGCGATACAGTCGGAGCCTCAGTTGGTGCATTGGAGGGCGATATGCTCGGAGCATCACTTGGCCTATCTGTGGGCAAAGTACTAGGAGACTGACTTGGCCGACTGGACGGAGCTTCACTTGGGGCATTGGAGGGCGATTTGCTGGGAGAGTTACTTGGCTCGTTCGTGGGCAATGCACTTGGAGATTCACTTGGCTCATTGGTAGGCAATGCGCTAGGAGAGTCACTTGGCTCTTTGGAGGGCCATGTACTAGGAGACTTACTTGGTTGGTTGGACGGAGCTTCACTTGGTGCATTGGAAGGCAATGCGCTCGGTGCATAACTTGGCTCGTTGGAAGGGAATGCGCTAGGAGATTCACTTGGCACATTGGTCGGATCTTCACTTGGTGTACTGCTAGGCGATGTATTCGGTGCGTCACTTGGCGTATTGGCCTGGGTTTCAGTGGATCCGAAAAGTTCTTGTTTCCATGTTGATACAAAGGGCATCTTTAAGTCGTCTTTTGAAACAGTAGTTTGTCGTTTTCGTATCGGTATGTCTAAGAGCAGTTGCCGGTCGACAGCCCCTTTTATTACGCTGGACGACTTGGACTTATGTTCTGACTTGTTTCTCGTGGTTTTTCGATGATTCTTCAAACTAGAACCAACAAGCCGCCTTCGCACATTGGTTTTTGGATCGTTGTTGTTGGAAGCATCAGCGGCGCTTGCACCACTGAATAAGAATAAAGCAAGGATCAGAAGGCAGCGTATGTCAGACTTTCTCATTGTCGTACAGTGAGCTTGGGAATAATTTATAGCTCAAGCATTCTGAAAGGCTCAAGCTTCAAGTGTTTCAATCCCATGAAAAACGAAAGTGAAATTTTAATAGTGTGAAATGAGCGAGTCGTTTGGCGACGTCGGTATTTAGCACCCGGCGGGAATACATGTATCCGTGTATGACTGATGACTCATATTCAATATGATAAAATATACCAACCGATCGGGGGTCAGAGATAGCCCCTAGAATAATTCCCCCTCAATAACGACCCCCCTTTGCTTCATATTCAAACATAAAAAAGGATCCGATTAAAATATACTTGTCGGGAAACTTATCATACCGGTAGAAGATATAATATAACTTCTTCTATAGCATTGCTTTCTAAGGTGTACTACATTGCTCAAGGCAATCTTGACGACATGTTTCACAGCTCTCCCCAATATCACAGACACCATTATTGTTGCATAAGATCTGCCTCTCCCAAACTTGAGCAAGCGCTGCATATCCTTTTTCATTGAGGTGCAGGTTGTCGGAACTGTACATGTTATCTTGATTGACAGTCGTTTTGTACATATTTACCAATTCTACCTGTTGTGCTGAGGCAACCGCCCGTATGATTGGTTCAATATTATTTACCAAAATATCGTTGGGGATTCCAAAATTGTTCGGCTTGACCCATGGTGGTATCGCCAAAATGATTCGGACGCCTGGTGAAGCTGCTTTGACTTGCTTTATTATCCGATCCATGCCCGCGGCATATCTGTGGCTGGCTTCTTTCCAATATCTGGCATCGTTTGTTCCCAGCATGAGCAAATAGATATCGGGATCAAAGTCCAAGGAAAATCCAAAGTTATGGGTTCCAATGTAAGGTATACCAACCACATCAATGGCATTGACAGCATTTCTTCCATAGTTACGGACCCCAAAGGCGCTGCCCAACAATCTCTGAAGTAGGGTAGGGTAAGAGGCTCCACTATTTCCGCTTCTTCCAAGCGTCAAGCTATCCCCCGCACAAGCCACTCGGAGCGGAGTAACGGTAGGCGATGCAGTTGGAGCTGCACTTGGTGCAGGAGTGGGCACAAGACTAATGGTGGGCGATGTGGTCGGACCTTTACTTGGTGCATTGGAGGGCGGTTTGCTCGGAGCATCACTTGGCGCAGTAGAGGGGGATGTACTAGTGGTAGGAGCTTCACTTGGTTCGTCGGTGGGCAAAGAACTAGGAGATTCACTTGGCTTCTCGGAGGGCCGCAAGCTAGGTGATTCACTTGGCTCGTTGGACGGAACTTCACTTGGTGCATTGGATGGCAATGCGCTCGGTGCGTCACTTGGCACAGGGGAGGGGAACATACTGATGGACGGAGCTCCGCTTGGCTCATTGGAAGGCGATGCACTGGGAGATTCAGAATCACTTGGCGTCATGGACGGAGCTTCACTTGGTGCAGTGGTGGGCACTAGGCTAACGGTGGGAGGTGCAGTCGGACCTGTACTTGGTGCATCGGACGGCAATGTGCTCGGAGCATGACTTGGCGCAGTGGACGGTAATGTGCTCGGAGCGTGACTCGGTGCAGTGGACGGCAATTCGCTCGGTACGTGACTCGGCGCAGTGGATGGCAATGCGCTAGTGGACGGAACTTCACTTTCCTCACTCGTGGGCAATGCACTAGGAGATCCACTTGGCTTATTGGTCGGAGCTTCACTCGGCTCATTGGTGGGCAATGCGCTAGGAGATCCACTTGGTGCGTTGGACTGGGCTTCACTTGGTGCATTGGAGGGCAATGTACTGGGATCTTGACTTGAAGCAACTAAGGGGAATGCACCACCATATTCGCTTGGCCCAATAGTGGGCAGTGCGCTAGGAGATCCACTTGGCTTATTGGTCGCAGCTTTACTTGGTGCGTTGGAAGGTAATGCGCTCGGTGCGTCAGTTGGCGCATTGGCCTGGATATCAGCGGACCCGAACAGTTCTTGCTTCCATGTTGATATGAAGGGCATCTTCAAGTCATCTTTTGATACAGCAGGTTGTCTTTTTCGTATTGGCATGTCTGAGAGCAGTTGCCGGTCGACAGCCCCTTTGATTGTGCTTGATGACTTGGACTTTTTTTCTGACTTGTGTTCTGGCTGGTTTCTCGTGGTTGTTCGATGATTCTTCAGAGTAGAACCAAGCCTTCGAACATTGATTTTTAAATCACTTCCATTATCACTTATCGCTTTTCGTCTTTTCCTCCCTCCGCATTGCTCAAGGCAATCTTGACGACATGTTTCACAGCTCTCCCCAATATCACAAAAACCATTATTGTTGCACAAGATCTGCCTCTGCCAAACTTGAGCAAGCGCTGCGTATCCTTTTTCATTGAGGTGCAATTTGTCGCCAGTGTACATGTCATGTTGATTGACAGTCACCTTGTACATGTCCACCAGTTCTACCTGTTGTGCTGAGGCAACCGCCCGTATGATTGGTTGAATATCGTTGAACCAAATATCATTCGAGATTCCAAAATCGTTTGGAGTCTTGACCCATGGTGGTATGGCCAATATGATTCGGACGCCTGGTGAAGTTGCTTCAACTTGTCGTATTATCCATTCCATACCCGCGACATATCTGTGACTGGCAGCCTTCCAATATTTGGCATCATTAGTCCCAAGCATTAACAAATAGATATCTGCACCCAAAGTTATGGAAGCTCGAAAGTCTTGGGTATTGATGTACGGTGTACCAAACCCGTCAATGGCATTGGCAGAGTTTTTTCCATAGTTGTACGTGTCAAAGCCTGCGCCCAACAATTCATCAAGTTGGGTAGGGTAGTCGACTCCAGGATACACCCCAATGTTCCCCCGCGTCAAGCTATCCCCCGCACAAGCCACTCGGAGAGGAGTAGCGGTAGGCGGTGCAGTTGGAGCTGCACTTGGTGCAGGAGTGGGCACAAGACTAATGGTGGGCGATGCAGTCGGACCTTTACTTGGTGCATTGGAGGGCGGTTTGCTCGGAGCATCACTTGGCGCAGTAGAGGGGGATGTACTAGTGGTAGGAGCTTCACTTGGTTCGTCGGTGGGCAAAGAACTAGGAGATTCACTTGGCTCGTCGGAGGGCCATAAGCTAGGTGATTCACTTGGCTCGTTGGACGGAACTTCACTTGGTGAATTGGATGGCAATGTGCTCGGTGCGTCACTTGGCGTAGGCGAAGGGAACGCACTGGTGGACGGAGCTCCGCTTGGCTCATTGGAGGGCGATGCACTGGGAGATTCAGAATCACTTGGCGTCATGGACGGAGCTTCACTTGGTGCAGTGGTGGGTACTAGGCTAACGGTGGGAGGTGCAGTTGGACCTGTACTTGGTGCATCGGACGGCAATGTGCTCGGAGCATGACTTGGCGCAGTGGACGGCAAAGTGCTCGGAGCGTGACTCGGTGCAGTGGACGGCAATGCACTAGTGGACGGAACTTCACTGTGTTCATTTGTGGGCAATGCACTAGGAGATCCACTTGGCTTATTGGTCGGAGCTTCACTCGGCTCATTGGTGGGCAATGCGCTAGGAGATCCACTTGGCTTATTGGTCGGAGCTTCACTTGGTGCATTGGAGGGCAATGTGCTCGGAGCTTGACTCGAAGCAGCGGAGGGGAATGTACTACCATTTTGGCTTGGTTCATTGGTGGGCAATGCGCTAGGAGATCCACTTGGCTTATTGGTCGCAGCTTCACTTGGTGCGTTGGAAGGTAATGCGCTCGGTGCGTCAGTTGGCGCATTGGCCTGGATATCAGCGGACCCGAACAGTTCTTGCTTCCATGTTGATATGAAGGGCATCTTCAAGTCATCTTTTGAAACAGCAGGTTGTCTTTTTCGTATTGGCATGTCTGAGAGCAGTTGCCGGTCGACAGCCCCTTTGATTGTGCTGGATGACTTGGACTTGTGTTCTGACTTGTTTCTCGTGGTTGTTCGATGATTCTTCGGAGTAGTAGAACCATCAAGTCGCCGTCGAACATTGGTTTTTGGATCGTTGTTGTTGGAAGAATCAGCTGCACTTATTGCGGCATTCAATAAGAATAAAAGAAGGATCGGAAGACAGTGTAGGAAAGACCTTGTCATTATCGTTGAGTAATTCTGGGGAATAGTTCATGGCAGTACTTCTATCCCATATGAAAGCGGAGGTGAAATTTTAATATTGCATAATAATTAGCAAGTCGTTTGACGGCATTGCATTTAGCGCGGAGAAAAGTCCACGCACGATAGGCGTCGACCATCCGCAAATGTCGTTTCTGACAAATTTGGCCAACGAATGAGCTTCCTCCTTCGGTCCGTTGAATTCAAAATTTATACAATAAAAACACTAGTAGAATTTTTGATGAGACTCTTTCGTCGTCATCAATCGTGGCGCTGTTTCCGTAAGGCTCAAAGAGTGGATTGTTGATAAACCTACAATACCTTTTAGGTAACAGAATATATTTCACATCAAGAAATAAAAGTGATATGTGTTGTGGTAACCTACAGTAGAGGCAACTACAAAGTCAGTAGATAAACAAAATGCCAGTTTTTAATATTTCGCGGCAACTTATTTTTTGCCTCATCATGTTGAAGTATCCCATGGGAGTAGTTTCAAGGATTATGTCGAAATCGTTTGAGCACGATAACCCTCGTCAGATTGATGTCGCCGTCGAAAAAGCTGCAATAAACCCAGTTTGGACCCACTGAAAACTCTCGCGCTCGCTCTACTAGTGCTAAACAAGAAGCATGATTCTTCAAATTATATTAACTATTTCTTTGTTATGCATTATGCTGTTGTTCTATCACATGATCTACCTTGGATTCAGTTCGATACACTATATCCCTACTATCATCATTTCTCGTGATAATGGACATCAAGTGTCTTGCCGTAGAATGGCAGTCCATCTTCCCGCCAGACATCGAAGATGATCCCTCTCATTTGATAGGAAAAGTACATGTGTTTTCCGTCGGGAGAAAAGGCTAACCCTGAAGTTTCTCGATTGTCCATTGCAGCTTCGAGTATAGTATAGAACCACCCGTTGCGATCACGTGCATGGATGCCAGCCTCCTTTCCGCCATCTTCACAGAAATATAAAAGGGAATTGGAACCCTTGATCAGTCGCTGCATTTGATCTGGTTGTCCATCAAAGAGACCTCTATCCGTAGAAAAGCGTCTATAGGTATCACCATCCAAATTCAATACGAACAGGGACTTGAGCGTCTTGGAAGTGAAGTACAGTTCATTGTTGTGTACATCCAGACCTTCCGAAAAATGATAAAAGGATTCGGCATTCCCTTCGGCATGGCCGCGATCTCTTGTCCAATAGTACGTTCCATCATTTTTATTTCCATTTCGAGGTTGCAGCACAAGATAATCAAGGGCACCCGATCCATGCAGCATATTCCACGGGTCGTTCCAGTTGGGATTGGAGGGAGTGAACCGACGCAGCGCACCTCTATTGTTGTCTTCAGTGACGAAGAAACGAGGTTTGCTGCGATTGCGAACGTCGTAGGCAAATGCCTCAAAGTCTCCTGTATCTGGGCTCATGGATGTCTTTTGTGGAGACCGTTTGCCTTTTGGATCGACCTGCCAAATCTTTCCACCTCGATGTTCTTCACACGATACCCACGTATTCCTGTTCACAAGATAGCAAGACAAGAAAAGATGTGAGATTGGCAGGCATTGAAATGCAAGAAAGCAAGGAAGGGAACGTACCATGGAGTTTTTCCACCGGAACAGTTGCGGGTGGTTCCCCGCAAGAGCATTTTGTAGTCGACAACATCTCCATTTCGGTTAAAGTAGATGGCACCAACCCCACCACGTCCTCCGTTTTCCTCCGAATTGCTGACATAGATCCATCCACCATTGCTATCGGGAAAGACAGCTGCACCATCTGGTTCTCCGTGAAATCTGTCCCTCGAATTGGAGCCATTGGCCAAGCGTACTCTATCATTGGTTCTCGCGATAATCCGACTTCTTAATCCCCGACTTAAAAGCAATCCATTTTGGTTTCTGGTCAATTTCCCAGGAACATAACTGACAGCAGAGTCTCTTGGTGGTGGATTCGAAACTGGATTTGGTCGTGGGGTAGGATTTGGCTGAGGTCTTGAAGTGGGCCGTCGGGTGGGAGGCCGAGTGGGAGGTGGTGGTTGGGTTGGGGGTGGTGTCATGTAAAATGGTTGTGATCCCGATCTGCTTTCAATCCAGACTCGTTCCATCGACACCCTGAGTTGGCTGTCGCTCGAACAACATGACGCTGAAGTCCAAACTACTTGATCATTCTGACTTCGCAGAACCAGATTTCCGTCCCTTTGGAAGGTCCATCGAAAAACGGATGCTCCTAGATCTTTTTGTGGAATTTCCCATACACTTTGGCCGTTTACAAACAAGCCAAACTGGTTAGTCCAAGTATATCCAAAATATGCTTCTTGATTGTTTCGTGACAGGCAGTGAACGTCGCCTGCGTAAAATCGTGTCGAGTGTTCAATCGTCAGTCCACTTCCGTTTCTGGATTGCACACACTTCAAGGGTCGATCAGCTGTTCGGGTAGGTTCTGCTGTTGGGGGTGACGGGCTAGGAGCTCCGGTTGGAACATTTGATACAGAGGAAGCATTCGAAGGTTGTGAACTTGGGCTATCAGTGGGAGCATCCGAAGGTAGCGAGCTAGGGCTTTCACTGGGAACGTTGGAAACGGCGCCCGTTGCTGCTGATGGCAGTGAGCTAGGGCTTTCACTGGGAATGTTGGAAACGCCGACCGTTACTGGTGCAGATTCAGATGGTGGATTGACCCTGTCTCTCCATTCCGAAAAGAATGGTAATCTCATGTCGTCCTTCGAAACCAAAGGGATATCTTTCCTCACTGGTCCTTCATCTCCGTCTTCAAAAAATAATTGCCTTTCTGATTCTTGTTGGCTGCTTTCAGCCCCCTTGATCGTCTTTGGCTTGTGTTTGTCGTCAGAGGCATAAGACGAATATGGTCCGCCGCCCAAGAGTAACACAAGAATCGCAAGATAGTGTATTGGAGGGTTTTTCATGGTTCTGTAGCAAAGTTTGTGATCCAGTGCTTGAAACACTTTCTTGTCAAACAAAATCGAAGCAGATGTATATATATGTTGAATATGTAACTTATTTTTATTTGGTGATGTTTGAGATTTCAGTGTCTATTTCGATGTCGCAGATGTCTCCGCTCTAAACAAAAGGCTGAACGGAAACTGAAATTTTGTGGGTTTTTCTATGATGTACCACCATCCACGATAAACGCGAATGGTGAATGAATCACGCCATCGCCAAAGATTTGATTCTACGCAAATGATGCGTCAGAAGATGCGCTTTTAACTGCCAATTCTAACGTACCGGTATTCTAACATCATCCTCTCATTTATGAGATAGAATCGCATTAAAATTCTAAGTTCTAGGGTGTGCCTTGCTTGATGGCACCTTCTGCATGTTTTTCAATACTGATGACTCGGCTGTTGTTTACTACCTCAACAGCCCATCGATCTCTTTTTCTGTTCCTACTCGCAATATTTCCAAATACTTATCTCCATAGCCTTCATATTCAAATCCAAAGGTGAGCTCATCAGGAAAAGACGCAGGATTACCAACAACCGGTTCAATCTGAGTATCCTCGTGCCATTCATTGAATGAGTTTACCATCAATACCCGGTTTGGTTGAATAACCGACTTGTCCAAACTGCTCGTGTCAGCCAATGGAATAGCATACTTCAATGCCTCCCGCAATACCGATCCTCGATCTTGTCCCGCCAAAGCTCGTGACAGTGGCGGATTTTCTTCTTGCGGTCGGACACTGAGATCATTATACCCTGGGCTTACAGATGGTATGAATTGGCAGTTGTATTGTTCTGCTGCTTGTTTCCATAGAGTCTGTTCTCCTTGGTAGTATTCTTGGACCTGGGATTGAGTCAGAGTTCCACCTTTATTTCCCACAATTTGAGCAACACTACCATAGACGTCGTAATTGGTGACAGCGTCCAATAGTTGGAAAGCAGAGTAGTGCCTAGGGTTGTTGATAAAGTCTTTCTCTGATGCGAACCCAAAGACTTGGTCTCCCACTATAAACAACTCCTTGCCACAAGCATTGCGAACAGTCTCACGCATGAGCTCGGTGGTGACACGCAATAGGTCTCGATTCGCTAAATGTCGACTCAAATACATGAATACGACTGGGCGAGGCCCATTTGCCAGGTCAGTGACAGTGTAGTAGTTGGGGTGATCGAAGAAATTCGTACACATGTGTTGCATGTCTGATTCTACACGTTGCAAGGAGTAATCTTCTGATGGCCGAATTCGTCCAAGTGTTTCGTAAAAGAGAGCAATCTTGTGGTTTCGCAGTTTTGGATGTGGCAGAATGTTTTCCAGGGTAGTTTGATCCGACTGACTTCCGGGCCCCCACCACGAAGTTACCCATAGGTTGATATTGGCTTGTCGGCTCCATCGCAAGTGCTGTGTGACAACGCTTTCTTCTCTGTCATCATACTCCCCGAGCACAGGCTGCTGACGAGGATCTAGGTCATCACGTAAATAGCCTTCATCATTATGGAAATCATCCGCATGCCAAGGATAGTAGTATGCACCGACGACGAGCTGGCCTGCAATGAACTCGTCATTGATAGTTGGCATGATTGTCGGGGAAGAACTGGGTTTTGAAGTTGGTTGGTTTGAAGGTGTAGTCGTCGGTCTTGCTGTGACGGATGGCGCTGACGATGGATGATGAGATAATACAAGGTTGTCTCGCCAACTTCCTCCAATACTGAGTCTCATGTCATCTTTGGACGCAACCGGTTGGCGTTTGCGGTCTTCAAGATCCTCCATTGTTAACTCCTGTAGACTTCTGAACTTCAAAGCTGACGTCGACATAGTCAATGACATCGAGTCATCCCATGTGTACCTTGAGCTTCCTTTGAGGACACGCGATCTATTCCTCTTTGTTTCACTTCTTGAATCATCAGCAATGCTGTGTGTGTCGGCATCGGCATCACTTGCACAGACGACAAGCATGAAACTGCTACAGCAGAAGAAAAGGCTGATCGAAGACACTGTCAGTAATCGCATCTTTCAAAGTATAGATGATGGTGAAGTGATATGAATCAATTTTAGCTTCGATTTGTGTTTGTGCCAGAATCATGAATGTATGAGATTCAGTTGTGAGTTTGTTATTGTGTCGTGTGAATTTTGAATGTGGGGTGTGAAAGAAGGTTGCGAACTTCTTGTTTCTAACTAACAGTATCGCGCATGCCGACCCAACGATTCTGGAGTCACAAAAATACATAGATCTTCAAGCGCCTGCCGATACTGGCATCGGTGTTTCACATAGAAAAATGTGATCACAACAGATTTCACCCACATGGATACCCCTTCCAATGAATGCATATTTAAAAAGCATAATAAGAATGTGATCACAATAGACTATAGCCCACAAGGGTGGCCTTCCATCGAATCGATTTTAAAAGCGCAATTGCAACGCGCCTTCATGTAAGCTAAGAAAAGGGTCTTCCATTGCCACAAAGACGTAGGGTTTTCTATTCAACATTGTTCTACTACTACAATAGGTCATCCATCATCATCCTATGCATCACATCAACGAATCTCAAACAACCAATTTGCTGTCTGTTGCCTCCTTCAATATATCCAGATACTTCGTACCATATCCTTCGTAGGTAAAACCAAACGTGTGATTTATTGGCGTGGAGGAGGCAGTCCCAACGGTCGGTTCGATTTGGGTATCCTCGTGCCACTCATTAAGCGAATTCACAACAAGTAGTCGATCGGGCTGTGATGTTGCAGTGCTGTCCAAGCCACTATTGTCAGCCAATGGAACAGCATACTTCAGCGCCTCTCGAAACAAGGACCCTGGTTCTTGTCCCTGAAGGGATCTGGAGAGCGGTGGATTTGCTGCCCTGGGCCGTACGCTTAGATCATTATATCCAGGCGACACTGCTGGAATGAATTGGCAATTGTATCTCTCAGCGGCAGCTTTCCACTCCGCTTGTTCGTTTTCGTAGTAGTTTTGCACTTGAGATTGCGTTAGAGTACCACCCTTGCGTCCCACAATCTGTGCAACACTACCATAGACGTCGTAGTTGGTGACGGCATCAAGAAGTTGGAATGCAGAGTAGTGTCTAGGGTTGTTGACAAAATCTTTTTCCGCAGTTCCGCCAAAGACTTGATCCCCGACAATGTACAACTCTTTGCCGCAAGAATCTCGAACCCCTTGTCGCATACGTTCCGTCGTTGCTCGCAGCAACCCTCGATTGTCCAGTCCTCGGCTCAGATACAGGAACAAAACAGGGCGACGACCTTTTCCAACATCGTCCACATTGTAGTAGTTAGGGTGCCGAAAGTAATTATCGCATAAAAACTTCATATCTCGCTCAACTCGATGCAACGAGTAGTCATCACTTTCACGGATTCGACCTTGTGTTTCGTAGAATACAGAGATCTTGTGTGTTCGCAAGGTATCATGAGTCAGGATGAATTCTCTGGTTGTATCTACAAAGCAAGATGATGTTAGAAAACAAGATGTATATCGTGTACACTTCATAAAATAACATATGCTCACTGTCCGATCGACTTTGAGGTCCCCACCACGAAGTTATCCATAGATTGATGTTGGCCTGTCGACTCCATCGCAGGTGCTTCCATATGGTCTTTCTATCTCTGTCGTCATATTCTCCAAGCTCTGGAAGCTGAGGTGGTTCCAAATCCTCTCGCAAATATCCATATCTGTGTATTAATAAATGAAGAAAGAGCAAAATGTCAGCTCTTGACTATTCCATGCTCTGATCAAAACAAAACCTACTCACCCTCGATGAAAATCGTCGGCGTGCCAAGGGTAGTAATATGCTCCCACCATCAACTGTCCTGGAACAACAGTGTCATTATTCGTTGGACTGATCGATTGAGATGGAATCATGCTGGGTGACTCCGACGGTTCCTTTGTTGGCACATTGGTAGGTGATTCGGACGGGACTGTAGTGGGACGATCTGAAAAGACTAGCCGGTCTCGCCAATCTTCTCGTGCAAACTTTAAAGCAACCTTCGAAATCGCTGGTGCCTCTTTGCGCTCAAATTCAACTTCTTGAAGTGTTTGTTCCTCTTCGGTGGTGGCTGCGAAAGAAACTGGCGAGGCATGGCTCGAGCTTCCTTTGATTGGACGATTACTTCGTCGAAGCGGACCCTCGTCACGAGGCATGGTTTGTGGCTCGTTGAAGAAACGAGCATAATCTTCTGACTCGTCCACAACGGCATTGACGAAGACGAGAATGAACGAGAAACGCAGAACAGCTCTGTGGTCCAAGAACTTCATCGTCAATGTATTACTTGGTTGAAAGCGGAAGAGCTGGTACTGATATTGGTGTTTGTGCCTGTGCTGGTATTGGTGTTAGTATTGGTGTTGGAAGTTATTAGGTCTGAGATCTCGTGCTTGTTGGTGGTAGGCGGCAATATGAGAAAACTCCAATGATGATACATTGTTTTGGTTTTTCCTGTGTTTTTTTCACCATAAATCTCAGAGTTCGCATGATATTTATTGCAGATACAAATATTGTGGAGACTCGACGAAAACGATAAACAAATGTGGCGGAAATCGTTCCAATGCGTCCGACGTTGAACATGAATACCATGCAATTGTCTCGCTCGAACAGGCTTGCTCGCACTGGCCAGTCCCATGTAATTCGAACACTCTGGCAATTTTTCGAACCGCACAATTGATGGTTCATGCGGCCTGCAGTATTTTTTTATTAAAATACACAGTTGGAATAAAAATGATTGTTATTGCTACCTTCTGATCAAACAAGCATACCGGTAGATATAAGCCGACCTTGGAAGACTCCGTAAGGGTTGTTGATAACCATAGGTACAGTACGAACAAAGGCATAACTTGTCACGTGTAATCATTTTATTCAATATATACTGCATGCGCGTGTGGGATTTTTTTAGGGACTATTACTAACATCCGGGTTCGCTCCAGTTTTTCGTCTCCCATCGTACCGGTATATAACATGCATCCCGCTATCAACCACCAAAAAAAAACATTAGAATCGTTCCCACAGTACTCCTTGCGACACCAACAACAAAGTACAATCTATCGTGAAAGAATGAGGGCGTCAGAAGGTCTCACTGAATTTGCTGAAGAAACGGCTGAAAAGATTAGTTTCCACGATCAACAGGATGGTGATGGTCTGATGAACGATGTTTCAACAGTAGGTCAGATTGCAATTTGTACGGCCGAAAGTTGTCCTATCCCTATGAATGGGTCCCATGATGGACCATCTTCAGTTGATGACTCGAAAACATCTGAAAGCAAGAGCCAATCTGAAGGAGCATCTAATCCGACCATTGCTTCCTCTGAAAAGCTAAACAAAAAGAATAGGAGAAAGAGCAAGAATAAGAATAAGAAGGAAGGAGGCACTCAACAATCAGTATCATCCATTCAGCAGATTCACACTCAGAGTGATTTGAATAAAGTCTTGCAGGAACATGATACAGTATTATTGGAGTTTGTCACGACGTGGTGTACCGCTTGTCATGGAATTCAACCTCGGTACGAGGAATTGGCAAAAGGCGAAATGGGGAGCAATGAGAACAGTGACGCAATGCTTCGGGCTGCTCAAGTTGTTTGTGACAAGAACAAGGAGACCAAAAAGCTGGCAGATGCGAATGGTGTTGGTAGTTACCCAGTCTTTGTTCTGTATCAACAGGGAACTGAAGTCAGCAAATGGAAGGGAGCCGATGTTGGAAAGCTCGAAAAAGCATTTGACAACTATGGTGGTAGCAGCGGTGGCAAACGCGGCAAAGGTGGTAATGGAAAGAAAGGAAAAGGCAGAAGATAATGATGACCTGCTCCGACGTACATAGTCACTCAAATGTAATTCTTTTTATAAAATTGTACATGTAGCTCCATTATTCGAATGGAATATTGTGTCGCTCAAACGACAATGTTGACATCCTTTGTGCCATTCCGCAGGATATCCAAATACAAAGTGCCGTATCCATCGTACTCGATTCCAAAGGTCATATTATATGGTGTAGACGCCGGCTCGCCGATGACTGGTTCAATCTGTGTATCTTCATGCCATTCATTGAAAGAATTAACCATTAGCAGGTATGATGCGGACGGATCGACCAGTGTTCGGGCATGCTCGATCGATACACGGAAGAAGGAGCCCGAGTCTTTGCCACCACGGGTTGCTCGTTTCAAGGATCTTGCCAACGGCGTGTGTTCTTCTTTTGGACGTACTCCAAGGTCATTGTAGCCAGGAGAGACAGCTGGAATGAAAGAGCATCCTTTTTGCTCCTTGGCGTATTTCCTCCATTTACGCTGTACCGTCAGGTAATAGTCAGCGACAGAATCTTCCGCCACGTACCCACCAAATGTCCGTAAAGTTGCACCCATACTCCCATAGACATCGTAGTTGGTGACACCATCCAGTAAATCAAAGGCCGTGGGAGTCGACGAATACAATTTATCTTCCTTTTCTACCAGTCTCTGTTCGGCACTGACCTCATAGCCTGGTGGATCAAAGCGCCCAAAGATCTGATCGCCAATAATATAAATATCCTTCCCACAGGCATCTTTGACAGTCTTGCGCATTATGTGAATTACTGATTCGAAACGAACCAAGGTCTCCAAATGCCTTGTCAGGTACACGAACAAAACAGGGCGACCATCGTCGAGCGTGTAATAGTTGGGATGACTCAAGTAGTGTTCACAGATGAATTCCATATCGGGTTTGATGCGATGTAACGAGTAGTAGTCTTCCTCTCGGATTCTACCAAAAGTTTCGTAGAACAGAGCAACCTTGTGATTTTCAAAAGGTCCTCCTTTTTTCAATTCCTCGTGATTCAATATGACCGTCCTTGTTGTATTATCTTCCCGTTCGTATGCCCCCCACCAGCTTGCCACCCATAGCCCAATGTTTCCCTCCTTGCTCCATGCCAAATGTTGGCTGATAGTATTGGGATCACGATCGTCATACTCGCCGAGCGCAGGGCTTTGTCCCAAGCTTTTACGGACGTATCCAGCTCCTCTGTGAAAGTCTCCACCGTGCCATGGGTAATAGTAAGTTCCAACAGTAATCTTAGGAATCTGAGGTGTGTCCTGAAGATTCTTGTCACTACTATCTCGAACACCTGAAATCACAGAAGAAGAAGGACTGCTGCTCGAAACTGGATACTCCCAAATATGACGGCCAGCCATCAGTCCCAGTGTGAAAAGCAGAGCAACCGACAGGAGTAAGCAGTAGATTTCCATGATTCTAGAATTATTTGCAGCCGGGTAGGACTGTATGGAATCATTTGAAGAAGATGTTGAAGCACCTGAATTCTTTCGTCTTGGGTTGTACCTCGGGTTTTTTCGCATGTTCTTTTTCTTGTCTCCATGGTCGTGATATTCGTCAAGAAAGGATGCAGATGCTTCCAACTCATGGTGCGATGGTATCTCGTCGTCGATTGAAGCTGATGCTGAAGAATTTTCAGCTGCGGCTTCTCTTTCGGGGCCCTTGATTCCTTCCGTTTCGCGGAATTTGTAGTCCAAACTCTCTTCTCCGTCAGGCACTCTTCTCAATGATGGCGAGGCATCTGCTGCACCTATGACAGCCGCAGTTCTTCGAGAGTATGCTTCATCTTTGGAATAGATCAAGTAGGATGACATCCTGTTTTCCCAGACGGAAAGATACTATATATAAAATTGAGGAACCGTTCGAGACGTGAAGTGATGTCCAGCGGTGTGGTTTTCTGGGTAATGGAGTAATCGTGGGATGATTGTGACAATCCCGGATTGGCGCCGGCGCGGGACATAGCTAAGTATTTAACCATTTAGCGGCTAAAACTGTAGATTGAGACGTTCTGCCGCGCGTTGTGATGTGGGACTAGTAGAATTTCTTGAAATTTACGCTGAAAAATGCTAGGCTTGCTTTTTGCCGCCATTCTGAGTCAGTCGAGTCACAATATCTTTCTGGTCATATTCGTTCAATATTCAATATGCGTCATCGCGAAAGTTTTTCCTTCTTTTGCTCTAATAAAATGTTTTCTTGCTTTTCCTTCTGTTGGACACCTTTCTATGAACGCATTATATCAAACATCAAGTCATCTAGGAGACTGCCCAACATTGCCGATTTGAGAAGAATTTCTTCCGGCATGATGGGAAATCTTCCATTCGTCTCCCTCTTTGGTGTAGACAAAGGAGTACTGTCGTGCTTTCACAATGCCTTCAGTGGCTTGTAGACTGATATCATAGACACCATTGTCCATGTACCAGCCGGGACCAGTCGTGACATAATTTTAGAGTAACATGCCTTGAGGTTTCTTTTTCCAAGAAATGAACGAAGTAGTCCTCCTTGATGGAATCATAATCAGTTCTTGGGACATGGCTGACAGTGCTGGGAAGGAGACAAGGCTTGCTGGAGTACCTTGATGCGACCTCGTCTGAATCGAGAGTCGCCAATGCGTCGTTCCAGACGCAGAAGAGTCCACGGACCTCATCGTCGGAAAGGGCCAGAGTGCTCCTGGTTTTCTCGTCCTCGCCATTGTCAGAAATTTCGACATCGCATTGGATGCCAGTATGTCAACGCTTTGCAAGGATTCTTGTTGAAAGCCTTCATCAACGCAATCTCTCTTGTTACACTCTGAAGTTGCAAGGGTATCCAAACTTGTTTGGGACAAAAAGGTCTTGAAAGATAGTTTGTTCTTCTTGGACTCTACCAGCAGTTTGGTCTTTAGGATGGATGCGATCTTCATGATTAATTATTTGGTGAGCTATCGGGGCTTGAAGTGATGAGATGAACGATTGATTCGTTCGTTCATCGAATTTATTAGCAAGTTTGTGGGCGAAACGACAATGGCTTGAGATTGCACCCGGCCCAATTCCAGCCACCTGCCTCATTGCGCCCAAACATCACAATTACGGTGTTGGGCACGGCATCCCGCCAAAGTTTGCATTTTTTCTCCAATTAACACCGCTAATTCCATAGCACTACAGTACTCCCCACAATGGATTGCAAAACTTTGATACTTAAGCTAAATCATCCAAAACTCTGAGTATCATTCGGAATAATGAAATGCTTGAAGTTGGCACCACCTATGACCGATAATGACCGAAATACTGCAAATCCACGTCATGCCGTCTTCGTGGTGAAAATACGATCGCCAACACTTGTTGGTCCAATGAACACCGCTAATAGTATCAGTTGTAGAATTAAATTGGAATGGTGGCATCATGGGGTTGGCACCTTGGTTTCTTTTTGCCACAAATACCCCCTCGGATGACCACCAGCACCAGCACCACTACCAGCAGGATGCGGGGCGGAAATACCACTACACTCACACAGCAGCAAGTGGATATAAAATGCCCAAATATTGTAAGTTCCTGTTTCTTGACCTTGTTGTGGGTAACCATTGGAAGAGTGGCTTGCAGTAGTTTACGATACCGCATACCGATGGATGTCCTCTTTTCATCGGAACACTGGATCTAATTTTATCAATTTTGTGAACAATTCCGGGAACACAAATAATGTTGGGGATGTCAAAAATATCAATTTGGTTCAGTACTGCCCTCTCTGAACAAATGACGTCATCAAAAATCGGCCACCAAACAAGAAAGGACTATCATGAAACGGTAAAGGGTCGGAGTGTATCCCACGAAACCTGACTGACTCATCAAGTTCTGGTGGAGCGAGAGGTAGTGACCGACTGAAGTGAATAACGAATGGGTCGAGCATGCAAGATTGGAAAAGGGGAGAATGAGGTAATGCAATGCACGACGTGGTAGTGGTAGTAGCACCGCCCCGCCCCGACCTCCTCGGCGTGCTGCTCCTCAAGATGATAGTCTGGCTATGTGAGAATAGAGTTTAGATCTAGTAAGTCTCTATTATTTGATTTATTGGTCTATGATTGATTTTCGTCGTCTATGGGTTGGATTGTAACTTCCTTCTCTATTGCAATCGCTTGCGTGGAAGTTTCTTTCTATGTATTTCGTGTTGCGCTCCTGCTTCTTCATGATGAAGAATCAAGCAATCACTATCATGACTTGATAGGCTTCTCTTGGATCAGTTCTCGCATAGTCACACAGATCAAGAACAATTGAATCATCAATTCTTCTGGATGAACAGTATGATCTGGTAGGTAGTCAGCACTCAAGGCAAATAGTCGCCCGATTATGGAATACAGGCGCATCATGGACTTGGACGGACTGAGTAAACCAGAAAAGTCCAAGGCAACGTGTGCCATGTCTGTCAGGACTTCAGCCTCTACCAATGGGGAGGAGGGAGGCTCCGTGGTCAGCGGTATGGTTTCGGCAATGTCAAGGCTGGAGGAGCCAAGTGCTGAGAGCCGCATCATCAATCTGGAAGGATTGCTGAGAAGGCCCGAGAAATCAAGGGCAAAGTGGGCCACGTCCGTAAAAGAATCCGGCCCAGCCATTTGCGGTAGTGATAGGCTGTCGGCCATTGAAATACTGGAGGTGGCGATCGTTGACTGAGCAAAAGTGGTTGCTGGAGAAAATGCTGCATGACTCTGTGAAGCGATTAGCGATGCGGCTGTTGGAAGAGCAATGTCCACCAGGGCGTTGCCTTCGCTACAGCAGAGACTTGTCGCAAGGAGTGAAATCAAGGTAGACTTCTTCATGGTTGTGGTTTGTTTGGTAAAAGTGTTGGCCTTCTCTTTGTGAAAAAATGAGAATGTTTGTAATATTTTGACGGGTTTCTGCGATTGTCTCGTTCTCCTTTTGCACATTACACGACGGAGTTGATGGTTTGTGGGGTTTCAAAATTTGCTCAGCCAATCAGAAACGATTCTAGTTAATCCCGTGTGATTGGTTAAAAACGACGTCATCATTTCGCCATTGGTTGTACGACGTCATCAGCATTCCAGCTAGTCGGGTCCATTGCGTTTGCCGTTTTCTTGATGGGTTTGAACTTCGCGTGACTGCCGAGAAACGATGCGTCATCATTCATCATGCGTTATGTCGGAGTGGAATCCTCGGCAGAACTTTTTCAGGCACTGTTTCTTGGTCAACGCACCAATTCTGCGAGGCTGCGCGGGCCAGATTCATATACTATGTAGAAGCAAGATTGAAGTGCTCGCTGAAAGTGTGCAGGGCGCACTTTTGTAGAAACCCACATACAAAAGCACGCGCTAAAGTCAATAGTAAGTATGGAACGTATGGCAGCGGACCCGCCAACATTTGAACACAACGACAAAAGTGGTGTTGACATCAAAATCTTCACCGCAATACACCCGACGAAAAGATACATCCACGAATCTAGCACTCCAATCGTTGCAAATTGCAACAATACCATCCAAATACATCACAATATACACAACCGAAAATGGTTTTGCGAGCCTTGAGACAAGAAACCTGCGAAACGTGGACCGAATTCCACAAAAAGTTTCATTCCGATGACTTTCGCTCACATTATTCCATGAGTTATTTCAACAGCGGCACTTTTATACACAAAAGCAACAATGCCAACAAGAATACGCTTGTAAAGAAACTACATGATCTGATATCGTCGCCAAGTCAAACTTCCAAGCGGACGATTTCACTGCGTAGGGGAAGCCTCAACCTTGCTGCGTGGAACAGCCGATGGAACAGATAAACCTCAACCTATAAATTCCTCTGCAACTGCTGCCATGGCGAACTGACGACCCAAGATGCAGTGACTGAAGTTGCACCTGACTCTGGATCGCTGGCCTACTATCAGAGCACCAAACACATCCAATGCACCCGAGTCCACGACGACGACTTGCACAGATTTTCCTCTTTTTCAGCCGCATTCCACCACCTTTCGATTATGACGCCATGTCGATCTATTCCTCTTATGCACCTTTATGTGTTTATGTCAATGCTATCATCCGTTCTTGTGGGTCCATGTCCAAGCCAAAGACGAAACCTGCTGTCCTGCAAAGTAATCCGAATCTTATCTTCTGTAGTTGCTGAATATGAATATTATGATACAATATACTCAATTATAAATCAACAACTATAACATACAAACTTCCATCTATCAACAAGGATGTCGTTAGGGAGGTAGGATTGTTCACAATTAGATGCTCGAGCTGCTATAGGGCGGATATCTATTATAGTTGATTGAATTTAATTTACCAGGGATACTATACCGGTACAGAGAAAAAGAAATTCAAAATGTCTGACTGCTGGTGAGTCAGTCAAAATTTGTCTTTTTTTTATTGATTGGTCATTCTACGATAGAGGTGCTAAACGGCAAACAAACAAAAATGTTCGTTGGTCATCATTCTACGATCCTAAATAAAATGCCGATTCAAAATGTCTTACTTGTGAGTCAAAATCTGTCTTTATTGGTCATTATTCTGAGATATTGTTACCCCACCATAAGTCAAAAGGAGAAAAACAATTTCGCAGCAGGCATTTTAGTAATACACGGCAAAGAGAACAGGGCGTTTATACTACCAACAATTTACGACGATAGCATACAGGCACTTTGTATGATCTCAATAATGTCATCCACAAATACCATCTCAATGCCCGACACAAGAGGTAGTGAAACAGAGATGGCTATCAGTACTCGATTGCTATCTTTAATGTACGACAAAGCGACACCACGATTACGAGTGGACGAACTGAACGAAAACAGCACTCGATATGACTTGGCCGTTGCCGCTCCGCCTGACGAAACTTTAGTAGACTACTGGTATGCATGGGCGATAATAACCTTTCTGTCAGGAATGTTCAGCTTCGTCGTCTTCTTGGGAGTCGTTTCGAGCCGGAAGACCCGACGGCAGCCTTTCAACTTGTATCTGATCTACCTGATGGTACCGGATTTTCTGTTTTCGTTACTCTGTGCCATGACGTGCCTAATGAACGCGATACACGGCAGTTACTGGAGTCATTGGATGTGCAATTTTCAACAATTCTATGTAGTGTTTGGGTTTGGAGCCAACATGTGGCTAAATGGTGTGGTGTGCTTTCAGCTGCACAGAATGCTTTCATTCTCAAATGGCAGAAGGCGCTACCAAATGCCCAGCCGAAGACGAGTAACATTTCACTCTATGGCGGTCTATAGCTGGTGCTTATTTCTGGCTAGTTGGGGTATCTATGAGACTCCAAAGTTCCCCTTTCACTCAGGAGCGGTTACAGGATTGGGGTGCTTGCCAGTGGAAACGGATGGAGCCTCGACCCTCTTCTTCTGGCTTGTATTCTTTCCAGTCTTTGCTGGCATACCGCTTGTGTACGTAATGTGGGCGTGTTTTGATGTATATCGTCGGAATTTGCTGCCACCTCGGGGCAAGCGACGACTCTTATTTATATACTATGCGCGCCTTGTCGGGATGTTTGTGGTGATGTGGGTTCCTTCCATCGTCCTCGCTTTTGTCATGCCGATATCACCTGAGTACTTCTTTGCTGGTGGGACTTGGAGTCACCTGCAGGGGGGAGTGAGTGCTGTCGTAGCCTTGATGAAACCCGATATTTTGCAGGCTGTGAAACGATTCATCAAATGTCGCTGTGACGATGCTGAGGTTGAGAAGGACGAAAGATTTAGGCAGCAGAGTGAGGATTCTCATGGAAAGAGCCTTACAGATGCTGAAAGAATGCGGCGAACTTCGACTAGCATGAGGGTGAGTGAGTATGATTCGCACTATAATAAGTCTTTAGGAGACATGTCTTTCGACCTAGAGATCGGACCATCGGTCGGGACAAACAAATCGACAGAGCTGGAAACCACCCCGCATAAAGAAGAGCAAACAAAACCCGAACAAGAAGGCAAAGAAGACACGCCCTCGATGGACACGTCAGATGGAATCGATGGGGTCAGTCGGCATTCTCGAATAGACCAAACAGGCCAAGTCACTATTCATGGGAGCCGAAAGAATGGAAGGAGGTACGCCAATGAGATTGTAATAGAGTAGCATTTCGTCGCTCGATCTAGCTAGTCGATTGATCTAAAAAATAATAAAAGGAAATGTCTTCGTTTTGGTACAGTACACGTGTACCTGGTACGAGCTCATACCTACCGGTACCAATCTACGATTCCCAACCCAATGTAGAAATGGAGAAAAACTCGCGATCGTTACACGTGCAACGTAACGAGGCTTTTTCGTCATTTTACAATAGTCGCAACCTCCACAATAACAACCATCTCCATGCTTGATACAAGGGGTAATTTTGCAGAGATGGCTACTCGATTGTTATCGTTAATGTAAGACAAAGCGACACCACGATTACGAGTGGACGAACTGAACGAAAACATTACTATATGCCTGATGTGCGGGGATTACCTTTTATCAGAATGTTCCGCTTTATCCTCGTCTGTTCGGGAGTCATTTCGAGCAGGAAAACAAGACGGCAGCCTTTCAACTTGAAATAGTTCCAGATATTTTATTTTCGTTGCTCTGTAGCGACGGTGCGGCTTACCTGGTGAATGCGATCGGCAGTTACTGGAGCCGCTGGATGTGCAAATCTACGTGGTTTTCGGATTGGGAGCCAACATTTGGCTCAACGGTGCTTTCAGCTGCACGCATACTCCCACGACAGAAGGCGCTACAATGTACCGACTCGAAGACGAGTAACACTTGATGCCAGCATGACAGCGTACAAATGGTTCATATTCTTGGCCAGCTGAGGTATCTACGAGACTCCAAAAGTTCCCCTTTCATTCTGGAGCAGTTACAGGTTTACGCGGTTTGCCAGTGGAAACGGGCAAAGCATCAAACCGTTTTCTTCTCGTTTGTCTTCTTTCCAATATTTGCTGGCATGCCCTTTGTTCACGTAATCTCAGCGTACTTTTTGCCATTCCGATAACACCTGAGTACTTCTGTGCTGGTGGGACTAGGAGTCACCTACAGGGTGATCCGAGTGAGCGTTGCCGTACCGTTGATGAAACCTGACATCTTGGAGGCTGTGAAACGCTTCATTACGTGTCGCTGTGGTGGCGAAGCTGAAGATGAGGAAGTAGGGTGTAGGCATAGTGAGGACGAAGCTGAAGATGAGGAAATATGGTGTAGGCATAGTGAGCCTCACAGATGTTGAATGAATGCGACGATCTTAAAATAGCATAACGCTCTGTGGTTTTGACTCGCACTGCTTCTCTTTCGATCTATAAAGGACAACGCGGCATGGCAGAGAAACAGAATAAGAACTGGGGGGCCAAGCCCACACACATGATTCCGCAGAACCCGAGGGATGAGCCAAAGAAGGAACGTCCTCCTCGGACAACGGAGTCGATGCGTCCATACATAATTCTCAACTGGACGATACACGGCAAGAAACAATTGGAAACAGAGAAGGTGCACATTTCTCACAAGCAGAAGAAACAACCGCCATTGAAGTTAATAGCTGTTGAAATATGCAATAGAATTAGATGCGGTATTAATCGTTGGTGGCTTGAAGCTGTATTATTAGCTTCTATGTCAGGAACGTACGTATCCTCAAATCGGGGCAGGCGGTATAACGTGGGTGAACTGCGCACCGCCGGTACGGTGGTACGGGTACCCAAAATGGACTACCATATGTAAAATTTCCCTCACCGTTCAACGTTTGAGCAGCGCCAATACCTAGTACCAGTTACTGCAGCTTTCAAATAATTAACGCTTTTTCATTCGGAATGACACCCTTCACAAGTTTAAAAATGAGAATCTTCACCCAATGCGGAGAGCAATAGTACCACGTGATCAGAAAAGAGACTACGGTACAAACGCACTGTGAGCTACACCAAACTGGAAAAACTCGTTAAGGCTACTAAGTTTGAGGCGAAATTATACTAAGTAAAATTCGCATTCGAGTTACAGAGAACAGTCGATTTCAATAAATGTAATTAACAGCTGTATTCCCTACGATCAACAGTATAAGTGGGCAAGTCGGGAGCCAATGAAAAGACCCAGGTCCACAGCGAACATTTAATACTTGCGGCGACTGCGGCGGTTGAGGTTGATAAAAGTGATGATTCCTGTATGCTAGATTGGTCTTGATTGCGCGTTTTTTTTCCCTTTCCTCGCAGTATTTGCAAGAACCCTCCCACAATATTCAAAGGACTACAGCCCTCCATACATTGTCTTGCACACCATGATCCTTCAGGACCCTATCTCTCCTGAAAGTCCCTTTCGCCAGCAGAAGCTGGTGAACGGGAAATCACTCCGGGATCTGAGTGCTTATGACGGTTACTCTTGCAGTCTTCGGGAGACTCCAGAGTATCGATTCAGCGACCTTCACAAGGTGTCACATCTTGGAGGGGGGTCATACTCCAAGGTTTCACTAGTGATTACAGCATCGAAAGATCAGTTGGCCATGAAGTCTTTGGATCCAGCGAAGTTGGGCACACAAAATGCCTTTGTTGATGCAGCTGTTGATCTAGCACGGGAAGCAAACATATTATCAAAACTTGATCACCAGAACATCATTCGATTGCGAGGAGTTCCGTGCACTAGCCTTTCCGAATCATTCTCTGACGCAGAGGTCAGCAGCCAAAGCGACGATGGATATTTCATTCTGCTGGATACCATTGACGAGACCTTGAAAAGCCGCCTTTCAAGATGGCGTAGAGACCTTCGAACATCCGCTAAGGGACGAAAGAAGGGCACCATCAGTAGAGCATTATCCTTTGATGCCTGGAAAAAGAAAGTTAGCAAGCAAGCCTCCAAAGTGGACGATGCCAAAATGAAGGATCGAATGCGTATAGCAGCAGTGGGAGTTGCTTGTGGTATGCAGTATCTTCACGAAGAAGGTGTTATTATGCAAGACCTCAGCGTATCCAACGTTGGATTCGATCAGCGTACTGGTGAAGTCCGAATATTCGATTTTGGCATGGCGCACAAGGTGAACGAACTATCCAATCCCCTCCAAGACAAGAGGGAAGAAGGTCTCGTTTGCGGAACTCCACGCTACATGGCTCCAGAAGTCATGCAAGGTGCTGGAGGAAGCAAAGAATCCGATGTCTTCTCGTTTGGCGTTATGTTGTACGAGATTTGTACTCTGCAGTCCTTCTTTTCTTTGGACACCGACCTTCAATGCTTTGAGAAACACGTTCTCTCTGGTGAGCGACCATCGTTGGACAGAACTGTTCCTTGCATGCAGACAAGGAATCTTATCTCGAGCTGTTGGGCTACCGATCCAAAGGATCGCCCTACATTTGATGAGATTGTGGATGTTCTTGTTACTATCCTTACTGCCGATGACAATGACTCGACGCTTGTTGATGAAAATCCTCGCGCGCTTTGGTAATCAGACGTTGCGGTGACATTTTCCCAATCCCAATTTTTCACTTTGATTTGCAGAGAATTGAGGCCATCTGCTGCTTGAGATCTCCTGCTTGCCATCAAATTTTGCAATTTTTTGCATGCACAATTTTGCCACACTACCATAGACAGGCTAGAAACCATTATAAACGCTAGGTTACAAACAAACGAGTCCACGTTCATTTTGATGCGATTTGGTTGTGCGTGCAATCCATTTCAACAAGCAAGCTCCTGGTTGCTGTTGCATGTCGATGATGCTAGTCCTCAGGACGTATTCGCTAGTCGGTAGTAGCATTCATTATCATTTTTAAAACTTAAAATATTTACTCTACCTTGACACCGTCCTTGTAGGAATAAGATGGTGTTCTCATGGTGACCATCTCTTCAGCAGAAGTGGGGTGGATTCCAATGGTGTTATCAAAGTCAGCCTTGGTGGCTCCCATCTTGATGGCAATGGCAATACCTTGGACCATTTCCCCGGCTCCATCCGTGGCGGCATGACATCCGACAACTTTGCCGGTATTGTCATCGACAATGAGCTTGAACAAGCTGTAGGTCTCAGAGCCGGGGAAGGAGTGCTTCATGGCACGGAAGCGAGACTTGAAGACAGAGATATTCTTGAACTTTTCGACGGCTTCTTCTTCCGAGTATCCAACCGTTCCGATTTCAGGAGTGGTGAAGACTGTTTGAGCGACAAACTCGTGGTCGACAGGACGATCCATACCTCCAAAGACAGTATCGGCCAAACGGTGACCTTCCATAAGGGCGACGGGTGTCAAGGCAATGCGATTGGTGATATCACCAACGGCGAAAATGCCTGGAACGTTGGTACGGGAGTAGTCATCGACGGGAATGAAGGACTTTTCGGTGTGGACACCTGCGGACTCCAAGTTTAGCTTTTCAATCTTACCCTTGCGGCCAGTGGCGTACATGACAGAGTCGCATTCCACCTTGTTTCCGTCCTCGGTGACGACGGTGAAGCTTCCATCGTCGTTTTTGACAATTTCTGTAGGATTGGTATTGAATTGCAAGTTGATCTTGGAGTTGGTTTCCATCTCTTCCTTCAAGTGTGCCCGCATGTCGTTATCGAATCCACGAAGGAACAGGTCGCCACGGTACATGAGGGTGACATCAGTGCCCAAACCGTCCATGATGGTAGCGAATTCCAATGCGATGAATCCCCCTCCAACAATGACCATGCGCTTGGGTTGTTCCTTCAAGTAAAAGATTTCGTTCGATGTGATGGTGTGTTCGATTCCTGGAATATCAGGCTTGAATGGCCAACCACCAACAGCAACCAAGATATTTTTGGCAGTCAAGGTCTTGGTTTCACCACTGTCAGTCATGTGAACATCGACGGCATTCTTTCCGTTCAAGGCACCAAAACCCTCGATGATTTCGACACCAGCATTTCCCAAGATAAATTTGTTGTACACGTTGTTCAGACGAGTGATTTCAGTATCCTTGTATTCCATAAATTGCTTCCAATCGAATTGTCCTGGAGTGGCTCCACTCCATCCGTATCCAGCGGCTTCGCCAACCTCACCAGGGTAACGAGCGGCGAAGACCATCAGCTTCTTGGGGACGCACCCGACGTTGACACAGGTTCCACCAATGGCACTGTAGTTGGGAGCACCGTGTTGCAATTGGGGTTCAATCAATGCGACCTTGGCGCCGTGACCAGCCGCGATACGAGAGGCGCGGACACCACCCGATCCTCCGCCAATGACCAAAAAGTCGTAATCGTAGTCTCCTTCGGAAGACATGGAACGGCTGACCACGGAGGATAGCGCTGTCCGACGCAAGGAGGTGCGTGGAACAAAGGTAGCGGCCGAAACCACCATGGAGGCAAGCATGGCGATTCTCATTGCAAATACAACTAACGTTGCTGAAATTGTCGGAATGTTTCTTGAATATAAACACTGCAACACACGTTTGGAGTTGCGCTGCTGTACTTTCTTTTTGTTGTCAAGGAAAGATCTGCCTATATTTTCATCCATCAATGATGGTGGATGGACGGGCGGAGAAACATCACACATCACTCAGCTCAAGCATCGGTGGCAGACTGACGTATGTTGTGTCCGACGCATTTCTCTGTCCGAACGAATATAAGAGAACTGTTCGTTTGGCAGGATGATGGCCACGAATGAAATGGAGAATCTTATTCTTGGGCGAATGGGGCAGGTTACGTATTGTGACACCACGTAGCCGCCAATAATCTCGCATTCGACGAGATAATCAGACATTTTGGTAGCTCTCCATTTAGGCACGAAACAAATTTAATTAATCCGAGCTCAAAATCTTGCACCCAAAACCGAGTGTTGGATGCCGCTCCCTAATTGATGAGCACTTTCATCTGATCGTAGTAAATTCCACGTGCACATACAGATGTTATGCGACCGCCTTACGGACGTTCATCCAAGGGAAACTATTGGTCATGAAAAAGTTCCCCGGCACAAAGCAAATCAGTCATCCCCCCAGCTGTTGTGGGCATCAACGACTTGCGAGGGCTATTATCTTTCTTTGATAAGCCTACAATCATCACCATCAAGCATACAGTGCTGTGACAGTACGAGTACCTGCTACTTGAGATTTCAGGCATCGCCATCAGTACAAAAGCTTTGATCATAATTTGATCAGATTTCAGAAATCTGATTCAGCAAGGCCATTGGAGCATTCGGATACTAAAATAATAGCCTTACCACAACGAACGAGCTTGAAGACATCATGACGAGCCTAAACAATATCAGCGAATCCAGTGAAATGTCGGAAAGCATGTGTGAATCTGAACTCCATTCGGAAAGGGATTATTACGAAGAAAGTAAGAAGATGACCGTCAACATGGCTGGAAACGCAACGGCAGTAAACAGCAACGGGGCCGCTATGAATAAGCATAATATCATGCGCAATCCCGCTGCCTTACAGCAAGTTGCGGCAGATCTAGAACGCGGCTTACCTGTCAGAGATCACAGACAGCGCTTTCGAACGTACAAACAAACCTTTGTGGGAACTGATTGCGTTGATTTTCTGGTGAGATCACAGTTGGTGGAGTCAAGGACAGCAGCTGTGGAATTGGGACGGAAACTGGTGTCGGAACTGAATCTTTTTGAGCATGCTACTTTAGATGATCAAGAGTTTAACGATGACCACTTCTTTTATCGATTCATTGAGCCTGAAAGACGCACCTTACCACCACGGGCATCCATATCAAAGGCTTCTGCCCAAGGAGCAGCAAAGCCTGCCTCAGCGAAATCAATGTCCTCAACAGACGCAACTTTAAAATCGGCTGCTGAATTGATACGCCAAAAGCTACCAGTTCGAGGGTTCCGGGTCCACAACTTTAGCATTTATCGAAACTCGTTCGTTGCCAGTGAAGCTATTACGTTTATGGTTCATGAACAGTTGGTTGGCACACGGTACGAAGCTGTCAAGCTGGGCCAACGATTAGAACGAGAACTGCAACTGTGGCAGCATATCGACCAAAGGCTCGCATTTAGCGACAAGTACTTGCTCTTTCGATTCCAAGAAAAGAATGCACAGAACAAACTGAAATCGGCCGCCACGGCATCCCAGGAGCAAGCCCAACGGCAGCAGCAGCAGCAGCAACCAGGAACCAACCAGCAACAGCGACCGAGTCACATCACCACAGCAACGCTCTCTCCCGATGACTCCCTGCAATCTACACCTGATGCAGCAGATGCCTCCGCAGGAACAGCAGCACCAGCCCGTCCACAACTTCACACAATGTCGCAATTGAACACGATTGGGAATATTCTCAAAAGAGGACTCAAGGTTAAGGACCGGTCCCACAAGTTCAAAACCTATCACAAATGCTTCATGACTCGTGAAGCCATCGACTTTATGGTGAAGGAAGGCTTGTGTGCTGACCGAAAAGAGGCGGAGCAACTAGGACTTGCGCTTCAACATCAGCTGGGACTTTGGCATCATGTCAGCTTTGATGACAACTTTAAGGATGGCAAGCTATTATTTCGATTCTCCACCACCTACGGGTCCGAAGAATTCACCATCGCCTCGGAAAAATACTCCGGTTCCTTCCACACAGTCTCCATTCCGGAAGGCACTGGACATTCCATCGCTTCCACGACTCTCTCAATTGGAGGTCCTACCTATAAGCTTCAAAATGGCACCACTTTGGACATATTGGGCTTGAACAGCGTTGCCTCCAAGCTAAATCGAGGTCTGAACATCAAGGACCGAAAGTACAAATTGAAACGCTATCGCAACGTCTTCGTCGGAACCGAGGCTGTGGACTTCATGGTGCAATCAAAAATCACCTCCAGTCGGGAAGAGGCAGTGAAACTTGGCAATCACCTGATGGACCAATTTGATTTGTTCTACTGTGTATCCACTCGTGGAAAGGCTGTCAAAAGTACATCCAAAGGTGGTGTGGCCAATGGTGAGGAGAAAAACGCAATGAGCGGCATTGATAGTAGCAAAAACGGAATCAACAAGCCGTTTGCGGACGAATTCTTCCTCTATAGATTCTCCAAAGACACCAAACTGAGCTTGGGGCGCTCATCCATATCCACAGATGGCTTCAGTTTCGACCAATCGTTTGCTTCCTTTGCTTCCTTTGAACTCAGTCTTGACGACGACAGCCAAGACGGTGACATGGAATTTTCGGGAGTCACCGAGCAGGTGGGACGGATGAAGCGACAGGAAATCTTACAGATTGGAGAGCGACTGCGACGGGGAATTCGCGTGCAAAACCGAAAACGTAAATTCAAGACTTATCGCAGTTGTTTCATCGCCTCGGAAGCTGTCGACTTTATGGTGCAATCGGGGATTGCAGAATCGCGGGAATACGCAGTTGCTATTGGGAAAAGACTTGAAGAGGACTATACTTTCTTTCATCATGTCACTAGAACCCAAGGCTTTAAAGACGAGCCGTTATTCTTCCGTTTCGTGTCAGGTGCTTCGGGACAAAAAGATATTATTGCCAAGACCGTAAATCAATCGGTCACAGGCTTTCAACCTTCACAAATGACCAAGGGCAAGCAAAAAACAGCAGCCGAACTCGCAACACCTACGTTAGTGCCAACCCACATTACTGCCAGTGATGTTGGTAACGCTAGCGGTGCCGAGGGTACGGATAGTACTGAACCCGCGAAGAAAAAGGGGGAACGCATTCGAATGGAATACGATGCTACCTTGAGACAGGAGCACGTCAAACAGCTGAAACAAATTGGGAACAGAATCGCGAACGACGTGCACATGGTTATGATATCGGGTCCTTCAGGTTGTGGAAAACGTGCATTGGTGGAATCAACCTTCGATAGCGACAAAAATGCCTTATTTTCGTCCGCCAAATTCGAAAAGACAGAAAACTCACCATTTGCGACAATACGACTTCTATTTTCGGAAATCTGCAAAAAGATTGGTGATAATTTCGATATTTGTCGCAGTTTAGCCGAGACACTCACTGGAAATCAGAAACTCGCTTTCATCAATTGGGTACCCGAGGCCGTCACAATGCTTTTTGCTGACGACGTTGAGCAAGAAGCCGTTCGGACTGAGTCCGATGGGGAAGGCGCTTGCATCAAACATACACTACTATCGTTCTTGGAAGCGGTGTGCTCTTTCTATCCAGTTATCCTTCTACTTGATGATATCATGTTCGCAGAACAAGAAACACTTGAAATTCTTGACTTTGTATTGAAGTCAAGCCAAAATAATCTGCTTTTAGTGGCAACATATCAAACTGACCACGTGGATGAAGAGCACAACCTGATGAAGTTCAAGAAGGAAATGACCAAAAAAATCAAGGTCGAGAGCATGGCAATGGAAAACTTGAACGAGAACCAAGTTCGAATCTTCCTCAGTCACTCATTGAAGTTAGAAGAGGATCAAGTTGCAGAACTTGCGACACTGATGAAAACGAGAACGTTGGGAAATATGTTTTTCCTTATTCAGCTTCTTGAAACGCTACAGCAGATGCGTCTCCTGATCTACGATTTTCCAACTTTAAAATGGAAGTTTGACGTGGAACAGATTCGGCAGGAGACCAATGTGTCTGACAATGTAGCATCACTACTGTCGATGAGAATTGCAAACTTGCCGCGTTCTGTGGCAGAGACATTGAAAATTGCTTCATGCTTTGGTACTTCTTTTGATCCCGATGTCATCGATGCCACAAAGTCGGTCTTGAAGATCTACGAGGAAACTGCCTACGTGCTTGACCAAGCATGCAACGAAGACTTGTTGATTCGAATTTCAGAGCGAGAATACAAATTTGCCCATGAGGAGGTTCGGCTGGCCGCATACAAGCTTCTGCCCGAAGGAGAAGAGCGAAAAAAGGTTCACTGGGAGATTGGGTTCAAGCTTTCGAAACGTCGGAACTTGCTACAGGATAGCAGTAATCTCTTTGCCTGCGTGGATCAGATGTTGCAAAGCGAAGAGCAAATGTTCCTTATGGTCAAACGAAATTACAAAATCAGAATTGTCAACTGGTTCCTTCGAGCAGGACAAAGCGCGATGACATTATCTGCCTTTGGTGTGGCCAATCGGTATCTTCGTACCGGTGTCCAGCTTTTGGCAGACGATCCGAAGGCTGCCTTTCGTGATCACTACGAATCTTCTGTTTTGATGTACTCAACCCTTGCGCAATCAGAACTCAGTGCCGGCCGAGTCGAAGAGAGCCGAAAGCTCGCTGAGACGGTCCTCGAAGAGAGCCGGCTACAAAAAGACAAACAGACCGCTAGTATTACCTTGTTTCGCTGCTTCACTGCGGAGAGCAGAATGAAAGAACAACTTGATTTTGCTATCGATCTGTTGGCTGCAGCTGGGCTCAAAATCCCAAAAGACCCCAACGTTATTCAAGTGAAGCTAGAGTGGGAAAAGACGAAATCTGGCATCAAGAATGCCGAAGAGGTTCTTGCCCTTCCCCATGCAACAGATAAGGGCATTGACTTTTGTTATGATATCATGACTGATCTTGTTTTGACCTCGGATGCGCCGGGGCGACTTTTCAGTTGCTTTGCAACTGCACGGATGGTTCAGATGACGCTGAAGCATGGTCTCTCGAAGTTTACTCCTCTGATTTTCATCCTTGTGGGTTTAGACTTCATTGCGTATGGCAATGACTTGAAAGAAGGAAACAAGTTCATTCAACTTGGGTTTCAGATTCAAGATAATGTTGAAGTTGCTTTGAGGGGGCGTGTGCTAACACAGGCATGTATGGCTCTCGGGTGTGTTCAGCCAATCTCCAGGTGTATGTACCTGGCATTGGATGGATACAAGGCCAGTATGGAGCTTGGTGACATCCAAAATGCATTCCACGGAGCTCGTGTCTACCTTTGGAGCTTCTATTACAGTGGCTTGCCTTTTGAACCGCTCATTGATGACATTGAAAGATTTGCTCTCCAAATGCTGGATTATAAACAGCTTTATCTCTTTCACATGGTCACACCGATGTACCAATTATTGCTAAACTTGCAAGGTGTCTCAGGCGACCCGACGAATATCGAAAAGGGAAAGGCAATTGAACTGGCAGGTAAAGTTCCGACTGAAAGTGAACATGACGTATGTTGGGAGTTCATCCGTGCCTATGGAATGGAACTTGCGTTCTACTTTGGTGATCTGGAGAAGGCTACAAACTATTACAATGAGATCAAGAATTTGCACATCGGATACCTCAAGGCAACCTTGCTGTTTCACAGCAGAGTTTTCTTCTACGCGCTCATTTCGATTGAGAACTATCGAATTACCAAGAAAGTGCAAACCAAAAACGATGCCAAGAAGTACACTGGTTTCTTGAAAAACTTGGTGGAACAAGGTGCTGTGAATGTGAACCATAAATTCCAACTCCTGCAAGCCGGATTGATGTCGTTGGCTCCAAAAGATCCGACCAAGGTTGTCAGAAAGTACGAAAGGGCAATTGCCCTTGCGTCCCGAACTGGATTTCTTCAAGACAGTGCTCTGGGAAACTATCTGTGCGCCCAATTCTGCTTGAGCCAACCCGACCAAGTGGACTCAGCCAGTCGTTTCATCGAAGAAGCGTACAAGCAGTACCAATCTTGGGGAGCAGCAGAAGTTGCAGAATCAGTGAAGAAGCGCCATCCGGAATGTTTCCCCAAAGAAGCACCGGGTAGCAGAGTACGCCAACGAAAGAGTGAAGGGCTTCGCAGTCGACGACATTTCCGTGGTTCGATTGCTCATATGCACACATCCTTGGCTACTGCTCGCAGAATCAAGCGCAGTAGCATGGACGAGAGTGAACAACCGCCGTCCTTCAATTAAAGCGAGCTTTGGCTAACGAAATAATATAGGGCTAGTATATTATATTCATAGAACAAAGGTACCGTATATATCCATTTTTTATCTTTCAGTTTGCCCACTAGTTCAGATGTTCATCGCCAACAAACAAATCTGCGTTTTGGAACTAAATAGAAAATGTGTAGGATATATACTTCAAAACTACTAATCATGAACTTATATCTAGTTGCCTTCAGCAGCAGCGGGCCCATGCTGGGTGCAAGGCTTTAGCCAGCAGTGGCGAAAATCCTGGCTGAAGTGCAAACTTGCCATGAGAGTAGTAAAAGCCGTTCGAGCTAAAGAAGGTTGGCTTCTTTCTTCGTGATTCGTATGGAAATAAAAGTGATGACAACTTTCACTTTCAACTTTCAACTTCTTGGATGAATGCGGGACTCGACCAGTTCAGGACTGAACCAGTCATAATTTCAAATTTGATGATGACCTACTCCCCCATATCATGACGATGTTCTCATTTTTCAAAGACTCCATCGCAATCCTTCTTGTTTGAAGCTGTTTTTGTGCGTTCCGTCAGCTAAGAGTCCACAATGAGATGATCTACCACTCTCGCTGGTAGTTTGGTCTTCTTCGTCCCAGTAGAATGACCATTCGAAACAGACATGGACAGAATGTCTGCGGGACAGCAGAGCCAAATAGTACCAATCGAACCAATAATACTTCCAAAAAGAAATCCAAATGGTTGAGCCCAATATGGATTCTAGTGATTATTGGTTTGATCTTGTTTGGTAGCAAACAACCATACCGCTCTTTCTCGAAACAACAAGATCCTGCCCTAGGAAGCAAATCAGCAAAGATACCAAATCAAGGCAACAACGCGCAAGCCTTGACATCATCATCGGCCTCGGAAAATGCACCTTCCACTGTACGCGCACAATCCACAGGAACACCCACACCATCTCCAACAGAATATTACACAAACAAGGAATTCCTCAAGCATGATTCTTATTGGAACAATTGGTCCAAATGCGACATGGCTGCTGCTTTTCGTGCCAACTGCAATCCACGTCCAGCCAATTGTTCCCGTGTCATTGAAAACGTTCGCAACAATCACGGAATTGGCAATGCCCTTACTGTTTCGTATGTCAAATATGCCATGGATAGTCTCCAGGAGCAACCCGACTGTACTCCCATTCTCAAGGATGATTGGTCAAAAACTCTGGAGGCCAACACTTACAAATTTAAACTCTTGGATTATGTTCATGATCCGACCGTTGTCGTTCCTGTCCTGAACCGATCAGAGCCTATCAAAAAATGCGTCCTATATGCCATTACTCGACCCCGAGAGGCAGTGGCGACAAAATTGGAACAAGTGGCTGCCAAGTTCGCTGAAAATTCTTCCGACCATTTGCCATTGGTCGCCCTTCATATTCGTGCTGGGTGGAGTGACGAACTAGAGCGAAATGCAGCCTGGAACGCCTTGGGCAATTGTGAGGATTTTCCTCATGACATGGAAAACACCCCACTGGCCGTAAATGAAATTGATTTGAAAGGCATCCTTTTGGATACAGCCCATGCGGCCGATCGAATGTTTGGAATGGCCAATTGGCGGCTTTATGTGGCCAGCGATGCTCCTGGAATTCGAAGGTATGTGCAATACTTGCTCCACACCAGAACGCCCAAGATTGTCTGGAACGAAGGACGAGTGGGGCACAATTATCTGGGAGGACAAACCACCACTACAGAAGAAAAGATTGAAACCTCTATCAGTGCATTTTCCGATGTATTAGTCATGGCCCAAGCGGATCTATTGGTCAGTCTCGTTTCCAAATTTCCGAAAGCAGGTGAAATGATTTCCATGTGCCCTCAACGAGCCATTCAGTTGAGGGGTCATCCGCGTCATAGATTGGCCATAACGGGTCATGTCCTGAAGAATGCTTTTCGGCTAAGAACCAACCAGACGGATCCTTATTGGACTCCCGAGTTATCATTAACAGTTGGCGATATGGAAAAGTTTTGGGATCATTTGCCTTTTGGCAAAAATAATTCATGCGCCAAGGCAGAGAATCAGCTTCGATCTTGTTACTGCTTGCTCAAACAGGCACATGAGTGACGAGTAGCATAGTTTATTATGCTCTGAACGAATCAATCCATCGGCCTTATTGCAGTATCCTGGCACTGTTGTATAGTTTCCAGCGCCATAGGGCTTGCCACCGGTGAGCTTGGTACGCAGTGGGGAGGTGGAGACCAAGTAAAGAAACAAGCTAGCTTCCAAGGACTCGGATATAAGAGTCACAGCGAACCAACCAAAATCCTCTTTATATGCAAAAAGTGAATTGCTATCACTTAGTAAAACACTGGCACCCCTGTTTCTGTAATTGTTCTAGACTTCTCTACTGTTGGCACATAGTAATATCAGGACTAGCAGGACTAGCATTCGAGCATTGCAAAATTAAATGGCACAATTTTTTGTTACGCTGTCTATTATAGTAGTCCTATCATGAGCAAGTTTGCTTTTTAAAAAATCTATTGCTCAAAGAATTCCAGCGCCGGAACCACCACTTCCGAACAGTATTCGTGAAAGGCCCATGCTCGGTGCAATGCTTTGGCCAGTGGCGAGTATCCTGGCTGAAGAGCAAACTTGCCATGATAGTAAGAGGCATTGGAGCTGGAAGAGACAGCCTTCTTTTCTTCCTGTAGTAATAACAAGTCCCTCCAGTTGGATCTTGTGGGATCCACCACGAGTTCTTGGCTGTCTTTGTCCATGTGTTTGGCCTCTAGCAATGCTTGAATTAACTGGTTTGCCGCCTCGACATTCATGCCAGGAACTCGTTGCATCAAAAAGTCGACAGTGACAGGCAAGGAAGCGCAGTGTGTCGTATCCAGTATGATCCAGTCACCCGCCTCAGAGTTCGGAAGTGGATTATGCCCTGCTGAAGCGCAGTTATTGGTGCAGAGCGTATGATAATTCTGAATTGCCTTTTGAGTGGTGCCCTTGTCTCGTGGCATGGGTGCTAAATATAATTTTGGTGAGCTTGCTTTGCCTCCGTTATTCTTGCTTTGTTGTCGTTGTCGGTGCAATTCCTGAAGTTGGGTGACGACCTTGGGGCCCAGTCCCATGACCATGACGACACCCTTATCAATGACTCCGTGAGCGACCAACTGAGCCGCCATGGCACCTCCTGAAGAAGCTCCCATTACAAATGTCTGAGAGGAAGGGGATGATGATAGTGCAGTCGAAAGAAACTTGCGAGGTGACAATGGTTCGTTTGATGATGGTTCTTCTCGCAACCATTTCAGCAAGTATTCAATTCGTTTGGTATCCTTCGTAGGATTCCAGCATCCGCTTTTTCGATCGACACAAGACAAGGCGACTGGAATGTATCCTTTTTCCAACACTAGCCTTACGATGCGCATTTCTTCAGATAAGCCAACACAGTTGGGACAGGTGGCAAGAGATGGGGAGAAAAACTTTGTCGCGGAATGTGTACAAGCATGCAGCAATAGTACCATGCCTTTTGCTTTTGAGTCATCGATAGATATGTTGCTGGAAAAGTATGATTGTAAGTTGGCGGGTATTACCACTTGAAGATCGGATTGACCACCATCTGGCGGCATTGGAATAGAAATTTCCAATCCAGGTATTTCTCGGGCAATCCTATCGTCCACGGCATCGTGAAAGGCGACAACGGGAGGATTGTGTATGGACATCGGATCTCTGTTGTCTTTTGATAGGAGCACAAGTCGTAGCAAAGCTCCCACCCAAGCAATCATGGTGGTGATCATAATCAGCAATACTACCAATCGAGATCTGAAGTGTTGTCTTGAAGTCTTTGGTGGCCATTTCTTCTGTGCAGTATGCCGGATTCCATTGATTCTCTTTCCTTTTGGAGACGTAGAGGCAGAAACGGTAGTCCACGGCCAAACCATATTGGAAATCAAACAGACTGAATCAATCCAAAGACTGATTTTGATTGATGATTCACCTGAGATGATGAGTGTTGGATGATGCGATTTGCTTGAGCTTGTCCAATAAAATGAAGATACTCCAATTCTACTTTCAAATGATCGTGGGCGTCATTGTCTGTAGGATGAGCGGCGTTGTTTTATCTCCATCACTTGGCCAGCATCACAGTGTCATTGTCTGATACAATATCTGTGTATTCTCTTTTATTGCATCACGACGAGTATTGTGCCTCCTGGTACTGTATATTTTATAAAAAATATGTCGTTGAGAGAGATGCGAGCATGCCGGTACCGGTATACGCACCACAGAATTTTTGAAACTGTAGTCGAAGGGATCGAATACCAACCATTTCGCGATATTTTAGTTTCAGTGAGCGCCAGCCGCGCTGCTTTTTTTAAACGAGGTCTCCAAATCCCCAAATATCAAACCACAGAACAAAATTGAAAATTACAGTAATAACGGGAATATACAAGCAATAAGGTCCTCTACCGGTATGAAAGAAAGGTTGTGAATTCTGGATGTTCTGAATATACCACACATAAAGCCAGAGCTTAGAGAAATACAAGAGATAGAATGGAATGCATTGAAAATACAATCATCACAGGTTTCAAGCGGAAACGTTTTGTATCCGAATCTGATGCTGGATCATCGTCGACTCATGACGAATCTTCAGCATCATCATCATCATCACCACCACCACCACTGGGGAACAAGATAACAACAAGAAGTTCGAAACAAAAGCCCCGGAGGCCCTTGCCCTTGAGATCTACCAAAGGCGTCAGTTCGCCTTCACAGGGTTCCGAGAAGCTGGATACAAGCGATGCTTCCAAATCCAAGAGCAAGACGAAGGAAGGAAAGAATGATGTCAACAACATGAACTGTCTCGTGTCTGCCATTGGTATCATAGAGGGACTAGAAAACAAATCATTGTCTCCCACAGTTGTACAAACCAACACGAATGGCGAGGAAGGCAAGGAAAACTCTGATCCAGTCAAGAAGAATAACGCAAAAGGAATTGTCGAATTGGTATCTCAACATGTTGGAATAAGTCGTCACCGTGCTCCACCTGCAATCTTCTCTCCACTCGGCAGTATTCATAATCAAGACCAAACTACAAACCAGGATTCGCTGCAACTTTCACAAGTCGATCATCAAATGGACACTGGACCGACTAAAAACAAGCAGTCACATTCGCCACACCTACTACCTATTCCAGGCGCTAATACCGTGGAACAAATGCTAGTGGCAACCAATGCAGAGCTACGTCGAAAGCATTGCCAATTCGAGCAACAAATGGTACAACAAGCAAATCAGATTCGAGATCTACACGCCAAACTTCAGAATCAGGCCACCGAACATAATGCTGCTGTCATGAAACTAAAGGAGGAGGAATCGAGACGAATGCTGGTCAAAACGACGAATGAGACCAAAGAGCGAATCCAACGTTTGCAGGACGAAAACGATGCCCAAAAAGATGCTCTCAAGAAGAAGTTTGACGAACAAATGAAGAGTATTCTGGAGGAAAAGGATGCCCAACTAGAGACTCTCAAGAAGGAACTTGAAACGGGTCAATCCGAGAGAGCAAAGGATAAGCAAATCATGCAAAGTCTCGTCAAACATTCTGCCGAGCAAGATACTCTCAACAAGAAGTGCGAAGCACGAATGAAGAATATGTTGAAGGAAAAGGATGTCGAACTAGAGACTTTCAAGAAGGAACTTGAAACGGTTCGATCCGAGAGCAAAAAGGAGAAGCAAATGATGGAAAGCAACTCTCAGCGCTCTGCCGCGAAAATCAAGGAGCAATCGGAGGCATTGGACCGTTACCGTTTGGAGCACAATCGAAAGGAAAGCTTGCTTCGGACTGAAAACAACAAGCTCAAGAAAGAGATCTCCAAGATGCTGAAAACTGGGGAGAAAACAACACGCATCATTGATGACAAGGAACGGCTAGTAGAAATCCTTCGCAAGCAAAATTATGATATTGGCCAACGCCTCGGAGAGTCAAAGCAGTATTTTGAACAACAGCTTAACACGGCTCAGCAACAACACAATGACAAAATGAATTCCTTTGAAGCAATGCTACAGAACGCTTTACAGCAGCAACGAAGTTTTTCGTCCGAGAAGCAACAGCTCAATCGCGACAAGCGGGCGATGCAGCAGACTATTGGTTGTCTGGAAACAAGTCTGGAGGAGATGGAACAAGAATTGGAACAATTGAAGTTGAATCATGCCATGCAAATTGGTTTGATGCCAAGTGCCGACGAAGAAGAAGATTGATGAGGGAGACATTGGGCGACGGCTCCTGACAGCTTCAATATTATATGGGGATTTACACTGCATGATTGTGGGGAATGGCTAAATCAAATGTAATATGTACACCATAGAAGAAACTGTTGAAATATAGCTACCTGGTATTAATACCATACTATAGTATCTATAGAAATAGAACTTTTGTAGGCCCAAATTGCAGAATTTCGAACATAATCTCATCACATCATCTTTCTGACGCACTCCACGATTATTGTTGATCAATTGTTTTACTAATACATCTCACCATCCAAGTGTATCATGAGACCAATACCCTGAATACCAAGTGGAAGATTTACCTTATCACACCCAGCACCATGTTGGCAACAATCCGTGGATTCACGAGACTGGCAAGCTTATTTGCCATCCTGCTTATTCTGACTTGCTTGCCATGCGAACGACATTATGCCGAAGCCTTTTCTGTTCAGACGACTACGGCAAAAGTCGAAAACACAGTGAATGAGCTACTTCAGCAAGCTCCCGACTATGAACCTTCTCCAGACGACGACTTCTTTCGAAACTTTCGGACACGGGTCCCACGGCGGATTCAGTATTTTTTGCGAGACTTTGGAATTCTCCGTTTTGTGGTGGACACAATGACTTTGATTGCTGCTGCTCCGGCCGTTCTTGAGGAACAACCAATCGCATTGACGCAGTTCGTACATTCATCAGGCCTACAAGGTTCCCTTCTTTCGAAACTTGTCAACCGCAAGTTGAAATCTGATATTAGTATGAGCCAAGACTTCTTGGAACCCGCCGTCGCCTTTCAGAGACTGCAGTATGGCAAAGATCGCCGACAAATTCTCGATCTGATTCAGTGTAAACGAGAGAACACTACGAGCGGAAGCACAATTAATACTTCAAAACGACTTGTCTTGTTTGTTCATGGTGGAGCATGGGGAAGGTAAGGATATATTGAGCCTTATTTATTTGATGGAAGAACCAACCGCTAACTGAGCTACCGGTAGATATACTCATCCTCATGTCCATTGTTTCCACACAGCGGATTTCCCGCCATCTACAGGCCAATAGCAAGTCCATTCCTGCAAGAAAATATCGATGTTGCCATTGTTGGATATCGAACGTATCCCAACGGGAACGTATCCGATCAAGCTGCTGACATTGTGGCATCCCTCTCGAAACTAAAGCATGAAGGATTGATTGATGCCAAGACCGACATCACCTTAATGGGGCACTCTTCTGGCTCACATATTGCTGCAATGGCCCTTTTGACCGATCCGGAATTTCGACAAAGCATCGACTCCTTTGTCGCTTTGAATGGAGTGTACGACATTCCGAAGCATTATCTCTTCGAACGCGCACGAGGCGTCGAACGAATCTCACCCATGGCAGTTGCTTGTTCTATCCCATTGATAGAAGAATCGGCTGTAGGCAAAGTATCGGGCTCGTTACGGGAAAATTGGAAGAGCCAGTCACCCACATGGCTAATACTGCGACAGCCATCAAAATCAACTTTGATGGACTCGTTTCCAGACACACTCATCGTTCATGGCAAAAATGATACTACAGTTCCAATGGAGTCTTCCATACGATTATGGGAATCTCTAAATAAGTCTGCTGCCACTCAACAGAATAGCCGCCGGATCGATTTAGAGGTCCTCCCAGAGGTTGAACACTTGGATTCCTTGATCCAGATAATGTTTGGTGGGATTACGAGAGATACAGTTTTGAAGTGGATGCAGGAGTCGTCGGAATGATGAAATCTGACGACAAACGATCATCTAAATCTTCTACCGTACAGTAGAATAAATATCTACTGGAAAGCACATTACTAGTATTGGCAAAACCATGCTATCGCTCTATTTTGGGTTATGTCAACTTGTTGCAGCACCCTGACACGTAATCATGGGGAATCCTTCGGATCAGACTATGCCCAGTTGTTTTAGATTTCGGCCGTATGTTCAACGGTGACCTTGGACTGGAGATACCGACTATTGCGGCGTACCAGATAAAGATCGTAATCACCCAAATACCTTCGTTGCCAAGTCGAGGTCTTCTCGTTTTGCACGACGGTGATTCATTCAGTTTCTCCTATACGCTGACATTTGGTCAGCTGATATGCCACTGCAATAAGGAGCATCGATGTTACAATCACGCCCAGAGTACTGGCAAAGTACATTCTGTATTGGCTCCAAGTATGCGTGTAAAGAACTGTTGACACGCGCAAGGCTTGATTCTGGAGGTATCGTGGTGGTTGCTCTGGTTCCAGTATAAAACTGTATAAAGTACGCCAACAGCCTGGAATATATTGTTGAGTCGTTTGCTTCATGATGGTAGTAAACATACTGTAGCTGGGATGAAGGTCAATCAGAACTTACCATCCAGCTTCAAAACACATCCCAACCGTCCAATTCTTGAAATCTTGGTGCGCGTCTGCTGTGGCAAAGCTGTTCATCAAGTCCACCGGAGTCATGCCATCCTTGAATACATCTCTTTCGCCTATTTGAGATTCTGAGATGATACTGCAAAGAGGATTCTTTCGTGTTTCTATCTTATTGCAGTGAATTCGTGTCAAGAGGTCCTCCAATGTCGCCCGATTCAGAAGGATTCCAAAATCAAGATTTGGCACTCGAAAGGATACCTCTTCAGAAATGCCGTATTCTCTCATACATCCACCCACAGCAAGTGGATCCAACGGATGGTAGTGCTTACCAGTAGAGGACTTTACTCCGTTTGCAATATTTCGAAGCATCTCTCGGAATACTTTGACGTTAAAGTAGGTCGTATCGGTCAACAGTAGCAAATAGTCTGGAAGTTTCTTCGTTCGAATGTGTTGTTTGTACTGAAGAAGGAACCGGCTGACTCCTTTGATTAGCCTTCGCTGTTCACAGATCCAACGAGGTAAATCGTCACCGGCATATTGAGCGTAGCGATTTCGTAGTTGATTCATCAGCCACGTTCCAGGACTAAGCAGTTTGTCCGATTTGCATGTCAATACGATGCTGTTGGCGTGAGACAAGTCGATCATGTTTGTGTTGGAACACGAGGAATCATCAGTGTTGGATTGCGATATGTTGAAAAAGGAGCGAACGAATTCGTCTGACCCAATAACTTTCTTCTGTGCATCAATATTGGCCGTGTCATCATCACCACCATTGCGGACTAACGAGATTATGTCAAGTATCGGAGCCTTTTCTTGATAATAGGGTTCATCATCTTCATCGCAGTCTATGCAGTCAATTTCAGGGAGCGTGAACTCCTGAGGATTCTCTCGCCGAACTATATCCGTAATCGCTTTCATTTCGGTTGGATTGCTGTAGTGGCAAGCGACCGAATCGGAATGGCAGTTGCCACTGTGCATATCACATATTTTCCTCCGATGCGGAGCGTCTCCTCCGTTGATTTCTGATTCCATAATGGAGCCAAGTCTGGCCCGAGGCTCATTTGCAAAGTCTGGGTCAGTCACTTGATTGGATAGGTTGTAGAAATTCGTAAAATAGGCAATGAACCTGAAATATCAAAACATGTCAGAAACCAAATCGGAAATCTAAGTTCGACATTCGAATCATTCAAGAGACAAACATACCAGTCACTATGCAAGCAAAAACCAATTGTCCAATTTTCCCTTTGATCAAATGGTTCATAGGTTGAATACGCATACATCAGCTCGGCGACGGTCATTCCATTTTTGAAGACTGCGTGCTCACCAATTTCACTGGCAACTTGAATGGTGTTGCAATAATCGGTATCGCCTGGACAGGAGATTGGTGTTACCATCTTCTCCAGCCACCCCTTGCTGACCGTCGTCCCATAACCACCGAATGGTATAGTAAAATTAAGATGTCGGACGGGACTACGAACACGACACCCAGCGACTACCATTGGCTCGGAACTATCCATTGGTCCAAAGTAATCTGAAAACAGTTTCATGTTGTAGTACGTATCGTCATCAAGGATCATCAAGTCTGGAAAGGGTAGTCAATGAGAGCAGTGATTAGAATATCATCTATCGACAACATAGACAAACAGAGTCGATCCGTTACTTACAATCGGGGAATGATTCATTTTGCTTTCGGTACTTTTCCAAAACGTTAAAGAGAGCTTGGGCTGGTCGTGTTTGGGCACAAACCCATCCCTGAGGATTTTTCTTTTTAAAGAGCCATTTATGAAATGCATAGGAGCCCGACATGTATTCCATGAACCGCTTTCCGTGGCGCCCCCACCGATGACCCCTTCTACAAAAGTTGCTAATGGCCACGACCGTCTGGTTCGACAACTTGCTTTCGCAATGTGGATCAGCATCCTCTTTTTCCGTGGCTGTAAAGAAGTTTCGAACAGTACAGTGCGACGCAAAGGTGTTTTGCTGGGCACTCAGGTAATTTAATCGGTGCACAGATCCAATCTTAAGTGAAAGGGATAACAATGTTCAGCGTAGCCAGAAAATGACACACGGTCAAAATGCCTATTAATTAGACTTACCGATAGAATATCAACGGTCATATTGTGTGGACAAGCTATCACAGATGACTCGGTAAAAAAGGAGACTAGTGCTTTTGACCATCCTGAACTGAAGCGACTGAAAGTAAACACATTCAGCAATGACAAGACGAGAAGAGAGACCGCAAACAGTGTCTTTTTGAAAGCATTATTACTTTTCTTCTTCCTTGCTGGTCGAAGTCTTAATCGGACCTTCATTCCTTGTCAACAGCTTATATGTCTTACTATTGCTGTGAGTAATACCCTGTCGAGTTGTTGGGTCATGGATAACACGTGATGAGCTGCTTCCATTTGAAACAGACGCCCGATAGACGCAACGATATATACCGTAATATATCTACAGTGTGCGTTTCGTTCAACATCATTGAAAACATCTTCTCCAAATCGCCATATTCTACCAATGACGGTGCATCTACCCTTTATTTTATGGAGAGCCTCATTTTGCAATGCAGAAATGATTTTGCCCATCTCAGAGGTGAAGGGTGTGGATAGGCGGACGGACTTGAAAAGCTCGCTTGCGTGCTACTTCTCATTTTCAAATTTCACATTTTGCGGATTCATCGATCCTTTTATATAACTTTCAATACAATATTAATAATTCAAAGATGACTTAGTCAACGCATCAGGACCCTTCTTGACTCCGTGTCAAAACACGATGGGCCCGGCTTGTTGAAATGATTGACCCAACGAATACGAGAACTGAATGAATCCACGAAATGATATCACGTTGATAGAGACTCAACGGAATGGTCGCTTCAAACACTGATGGTATCCCATCATTTCGCCATCGTGGGCAATACTCCATCTTCTCGTCGCATTTAGTTGGAACGCCACAGATTTGTCTACATATCACCACCATGGCGCCCAGTGCGAAAATTCCTGCAAGCCAAAATGCCACTTCAACAGATGATGATTCTAAGACAATGTCAAAGCTCACGCAAACAAGTCAGCGTCATCGGATGTGGACGACCAAGGAGGGTATCCAGCATTTTCAAAACCTGAATCTTAGTTGTGAACAGATGCAAAAGTTGCTTGGCGAGAATGTTATTTCTTTGGAAGGGCTGCCGCTAACTAGGCTGAAAGAAAGGTTCAGGCGTAAGATCGCACCAAATTCAGAAGAATTACTTGCGCTAGGTACTGCAGCTACGTCCCCGCCTGCTGCTGTGGCCCGCAAACGAACAACCTGTAATGTAAAAGGAACAGTGGCTCCATTTTACTACTCTGACGCCAATCAAGTAGTTCCAAAAAATGTGGTTTGGGTGATCATTGTCTCACCTATGAGAGACATCCCACCCAGAACCTTTGCCGAGTGTGTTCACTTGAGATACGTAGATATGCGGAACGGCCTCGCATCGATTGGCAATAATGCATTCTTTGGTTGCACTGCTTTAAAAATGGTTCGAATGGCACGTACGACCAGAAGCATTGGTTCAGGTGCCTTTTCTCAGTGTTCAGCCTTGGTTTGTGTGGTTCTGAATGAAGGACTCGAAGAGATTGGCAAATTCTGTTTCACACAGTGCGTCTCTCTTCAGTTTCTATGCCTTTCATCCACCGTGACGCATTTGGGAGAGGGTGTCTGTGAAGGGTGCAAGTCCTTGGAGGGAGTCGGATTGAACGAAGGTTTATCTATGGTCCAGTCGAATGGATTCCACGATTGCGAAAATTTGAGGGTGATTGGAATTCCCAACTCCATGGAACAACTTGCACCATCTTCTATTCCACGAACTACAAAACGGGAATACAGAAAGCCTAAAGAACTGTGGACATCCATTCGTGACAAGGTTGCAAAGCTAGCTTACAGCATTGAATCTGATATTCAGGAGAGCTACCAAATCATTTCGGACCCAACAAGGGTTGAATTGCCGAGGTTCGAAAGCGTCAGGAAGAAGACCATATTGGACGCTAAAATTTCCAATACCGAAAGCCAAGTCAACCGATCGAAGGAGGAGCTTCCAAAGAATCAAGAAATGAAGAAAAGTCTTAAGGATCCACCACAGACTGGAAAGCCCAATGCCAAATCAGTACCAAGAAAGGCTCAGCTTATGGAAGCACATAAAGCTGCAAAGAAGATGGCATCTTTGGATGAGTCTCCTAGGCATTCCGGTACGAATGGCAAACAATCGAACAAAGAGGAGGAGAAGGCCAAGAAGTTGATTCTTTCGCGGAAATGTGATGCCAAAACCAAAGCCACGGAATCACGCAATTGCACTACTGCAAACAACATTGCAGCTTTTTTGGAACCTGATGTAGGATTTCGACCTTTGGAAGAACGTATGCAAACTCTGGAAGCCAATATGAAATCACAGCTGTCAAGCTTGCGTCATCAACTGCAGGATGGAGAACGCCAGCAATCTGAAATGATTTCAAAGTTGGCGAAGGCTTCCGAGACTCTCGCCGCTGGGTTGGAGTCTTTGAAAAATGCGATGCGGTCCGTCGTTGTGAAACAGAATGAGACTGACTTTGAACTTCAAGAGATTCGAAAAGTGCAGGCTGAATCCGAGACAAGTGTCAGCGAACAAGTGAAGAAAATTGGAAATGACACTTATTGTCTCGACAAACGCACGAGTGCTTTGCACAACACTTTTGCCAAGATTGAAGCGAGTCAAGCTTTGCTTCAGTCGGCTTTAGAAGAACACTGCAAGAAAGAGGCCGAGACCAATTCAAATGTCGATCCTCTGGCTTCAACTGTGACCACACTCTCCCAGAAATTCGATGACCTAATTCAGACATCTGAAGGCAAGTGGGTTGAACTGGAGAATCAAGAGGCATGCCTCGAAGTTATGAAACGAGCCGTTGAACCTCTATTGGAAAACGAAAGAGAATGCAAAGTGACACCAACACTTGATAATGCCAGCTATCTTGCTTTTGGGAGAAAGAGATCCCAGGAAGAGTCCAACGATACAGACTCTAAGATTGGTATTGTTGGAAACTTATGGAATTGGACCAAATCAATGTTGCCGCGAAAGAAGATGAGAGGACAGGATGACGAAGAATAGGAACTTGGGAACGCATCATATTTGGTCGTAGTGATCCTCTTGGAAGTGTAGAACTAGTATTGATTATAACTTTCTAAGCAAACATGGTGGTAATGTTTTGTTGCAAAAAGTAGTAGGTAGCTGCTGGTTTGATGGAGACCCTTCCAAGCAACTGACAAAAGAGTGCCGGGTGAAGACCGTACACGGATTGAGTGTCTTCACCCACCCTTGGGATTGGTGGTGGGTGCAATGGGCCCACATCATCAGTGGATGGCGACGATTCCGCAGTTCCTTCCAATGGCGGCGGTGGCTCAGTCAGAGTGGAATAGGCCCAAAGCAATCGATTGATATCCAAATGCCGATTGAGTCGTTTGCGATTCAATTTTCGGGGATCTACTCCATCCATATCGACCTGTACCAAGCTGAGATTATCTTGCATGCCATGTTTGACAAGAGTCTTGAGGAACATTTCCATTGCCACCAGCGAAGCACCCGTGAGACTTCGATTGTCACTAATATCCAGCACTCTCAAATTGGTCGAGTACTGAATCATCTTGGCCATGTCTTTTGCACAATCGGATTGTAAATCGCAGTCAATCATTTTCAGAGTGTGCAAACCCCCATTGCCAATCTTGAGTTGAGACGACGAGGAGGACGAAGTCGTCGGAGTGGCAGTACAAACTGGAAAGGCAGCCATAATCTTGGTTCCTTCAGCTCCAATTGGATATTGTCTTAGTTCCAGGTATTCTAAATTGGTTGTACTTGGAGCATTGCCTATCCGAATGGTTCGTGTTCGATCCAATGCTTGTTGGGTCTCTCCATGCTGTCCAGTCATGGGATCATAGAATCCCAGATTGTTATTATTGCTGCCATTAGGACCCTCCTCCAAGGGCAATGATTCCAAGTCAATCCCTAACAATCCAGATCGAATGGTCTGTGCTACTAGTGCATGGCGACCCCGTGAGTAGGAAAGATAGCTAGTCAGCGTCAATTGAGTGATATTGCAAGTCCGACAAAGTTTAAAGACTTTGGCAAGTACAGTGGTATCTTGCAAGGAGCATACTTCCAGTGCTTCAATGCGAAAAAGTTGCTTCACCTTTCGATCCTGTCGCTTTTGTTGTTCATGATTGTACAAGAGTGCTTCTTGCAACCACACCAAGCCTTGTATAGAGATCCCACTTCTTAAGACCAATCGTCTGGCCACAATTGGTCGTTGGTCGATTTGTTCTTCAGAATTATTATTGTCATGAAGGAATTGCCCTTCTTATTTAATGGCTTGCGTGACACCCAGTAGAAGCAAATCTCTAGAACTATGCTTGACTTGAACCGTTTCACTGGTGTACAACTGTTCCACAATGCTACTCAAGGTGGCTTGTGCTCGATCGTCCAGGCCGTCCATTATTGTTATGCTTTTGAATTGACGTTCGAGTGAAAAATGGAAGCACCTTCCGAAAGGTGGGCGTTGGGATCGGCAATGGGCACGTCTTAGGCTGGAGTCGCTGAAAGTCTGAGATGCTACACTTCACGACTCCTATTGACCATATGCATGGTAATAACAACAGACATATATTCAATATGCAGACAATACTATACTATACAGAATGCTGTGCGCGGCGGGTTTTGGCAGGTTTGAATGGACTCCTTCGACTAAAGGATTCACAATCTCAAGAAGAAGAATAGTAATGGCATACGGTCATGAATATGATTATGCTGACGGAGCCCTTGATGTCGTTTATGTACTATTCATCGTGGTAAATCTTACTTATGGTTTTGGAATGAGTTTCCTTTCCATTTGAATGCGAGCTTTATTCGTTCATTCATTCATTGTGCAGTCTGTTTGCCGACATTTTCTTTTCCACTTTGTGGCTCGGAAGTATAGGGTGCAGCGAACGCAGCATACTGCACCATGCTAGACAAATTTGTATCAGTCTTCATGTAGGAATCAATTTTATGCCGCAATATCCAACGCAAGTCGTAAACTATCATCCGGCCATTCTTGAGTGGCTCTGGCTTTATCCAGAATTTGTTGCCGTCGTTCCAGACGTTCTAGCAACTTGGTCACAGATTTTTCCAGGGTGGCATCAAGTGCCAAGGCCCGTTCTAGATACCGGCGACTTTCTCCTAGATTCCACAGCTGTATGTATGGACAGCAGTGATAAAATAAACATCAGTCAGTTAGTCTGAAGGAGAATGATACTGAAAGCAATGCCATCATGTACGAACGTACCTCACTGAGCACTTCTGCTGCTCGTAAAAAGGAAGTTGGATATTTGGGAAGGATTTCTGTCCCTCGAAGTGCATCTTTGGCTGCCCGAAGCAAGGCATATTGGTACAGACCATGGTGGTATTGAATTTGCTGCATGGTTTGCTTTTGTTTCATTCCATCGATTTCAATTTGTCTCAGAACCGAGTTGGCTAGGCCAAGACCTCCATTACACGAGGCCAAAAAAAGTTCTTGTTGCTCTTGAACATCTGGAACTACCCAATCTTGTGTGATTTTCGTCAATTTCCTCTTTTTTGCTTGTGCTCGCTTCAAAAAGGCAGATGCCCGCAGCAGTAATATGACACCATCTTGCTTGCCCATCATGCTGGTGCTAGGCTTATTACTCAGTGCTTGATTGTAGGCATCAATAGCTAGATCCAAGTTTCCTTGTTCTAAATAGCTATTCCCCTCGTACTTCCATCTTAGGCAATTACAGGTTGCTTTACTGACATTTTCTACCTTGAGATGTTTGGACAATATCCGATATACCTTGTCCACAGAGTCCACGTTTCCTAGGAAAACAAAGAGTTCATGCATGATTAGCCCATTATATACTTGTATATAGAACATCAGATCACATCTTTCTTTTTTTCTTACCGACATCAATGTTGGTGCTCCCAATCTTGGTCGACATACACCGGACCCATGGAGACCGATGTTTGGATTTTGGTAGTATGGCGGGAATGATTTGGACTCGCTCTGTAGCTAGTCCACAAAAGGCATCCAAGGTCGCCACGGCACCTCTGTCCAGCGATGCTTTGGATTGATCCACATATATTTGCCACTCCTATATAACATTATATAGAATGGCATAATAAACGTTAGACGCTATGATGGGGATTCTGAAGGACACGTTCAAATTGGATCTTCTACTGTCCGACGTACCAAGGTATCCGAAATGTCCTTTCTTCTTTGGGTTTCCTGCACTTCACCGAATAGTCCCGACATTGATAAAGCTTGAAAGGATATTGGGTGCTTTTGAATAGCCCGACGATGCCGCACCATTGCCGGAAAGCATGACACCTCGGATTCATACAGAATCGCAATCAAACTAAAGAGAGCCCATTGTTTTCCTTTGCAGACCATTTTTTCACCTCTGAGTTTCTGATCGATCGATGTGTGCCTAAGTTGTGTATCTTCCAAAGCTTGGATTGAGCTTCTATCCTTGGCCTTATTTGCATATGGGATTGATGTTATATTTTATGATGATACGCTCGTATATATATGCAAACGTGATATGTTTGGGGCTAAAACAGTGTCTTCGATGATTTATTCGATCACCAAAATGACAGGACGGAAGGAAGGACGTTCTGGTCTTGAAATCTCAATACCGGTAGAGGAATATATAAGAAGATATTGCAAAGGGATAGTTTTGGCCTGGTATATTTCCATTATGTGTGATATTTTCTTGGTCATCATTTCGCAGACAGGCTTTTCAGCAGCTAACACGTATCGGTAGGACGAAATTCCCAAAACTCTCTTTTCTTTCTCCGCATGCGTACCGAAGTGCCGAAGTTTGCATATTGTTGTGTTTCCAAATCACGACGTTTCAGATAATACAGCACCATGGAAAACTCTGAGGAAAGCACAACAAAAAACAGCAAGAAGTCAAGGAGCAGTGGAAGTAGATCCTCCAATACAAGGAAATCTCATCGCACTAGCAGCAGTAGTCCAAACAGGAGCAACGAACCACGCCGAACCAAGAAAAGCAAAGAAGAACAAGAGGCCAAGGAAAAAGCTCGTGCTGAACGAGAGAGTGGTACATTTGGGACGAATGCAGTCGATCATACTGGTGCAGTTGTACTAGAAACTATCAAAGGCCGCAGCAACAAGAAATACCGAACTGGTAAAAGAAACAATCAGCAAGATCGACTTGCTAAGGATGATGCTGTCGCCAAGGTCAAGAACCTCATGAATCGATCCAATGAACCCATTGCTGGATCGATGCCTGCTGATGAAGGAAAAGAAAGCAAACGAAACAACGAAGAATACGAGTCCAAGGAACAGGCTCCTTTTGATGCGATCGGCGCAGCAGAACCAATCCAAGGCCGCAACAACAATCGAAGGAGCAAAAGAAAAAGCCAACAAGATCGATACACCAAGGATGCTGTTGCAAAGGCAAATAAAGTCATCAATAGAATAAGTGGTGAACCCGCTACCGGACCGATGCCTGGTGCGCATGCCGATTCTCGTGGAACCCCAGATGCCAAGGAGAAGAATTCTAAAGAAAGACACAGTAGATCTGTCTTTACGGCGGAAGAACGAAAAATACTTGAGGCTGGTAAGGGAGATCAAGGCGATTATGATAAGAGCTTGGATGGACTTGCGATGGCAAATGCTGTGGATGACAACGATGCTGATCTTGCTATGGCGCTACTCAATTCAATGCTGGATCAGAACGAAAACGCAAGTGTTGATGCAAGAGCATCGAAAACATTGAAGAAGTCTTTGGATGGAACTGCGTTTGATAATGACACAAGCGAAAATAACAAAGGGCAGAATGACGAATCCAATGAAACGGACTGGGAACGATTGAAGCGGAGAAAGAGTGTTCGAACCTTTTGCTGCCTACTTTGTCTTGTTGTCATTGTGATTGGCGCTGTTGCAGTATGGCTTGGTATGCGAAACAGTTCATCAGCTTCAAGTGAACCATCACAAATAGACGGTACTCCAATCACGGAGAATATTACGAGTGTGCCAGTCAATACCGTCCCTCCAACTCAGGATGATTCTACGAATACAAATTCTTCAACTGGACCTCCTAGTGGATCACCTATTGATTTCGAGTTTGACCCTCCCTCGGCAGAAGACTGTGCTGCCATCACCAACGGAGAAACTATACAGGGTCAAGACACAATGCCAGTACAAAGTTACAAATTGGACCTAGATGCAACTTCATTTCTTCCCATGGACCTGAGCATCTCAGCTGGCATCACTGAGGATAAGCTTCGCGAGATGCTAGCTCCAGAACTGGCGGGATGCAATCGAGCCCTCCGAAACTTACGATATCATCGCTATCTCAATGGTGCCTTTGAGTATGCTATTGGAAATGTGGCAGTTGATGCTTCAGGAGTGGAGGGAGTACAATGCTTGGATGATTCCAATTCAAGGTGCCATCGAGTCAGTGCCCAACTTGATATTGCAGTGAAAGATGACTCTGTGAAGGTGCTGGATGTGATTCGTGAGCTAAGTGCCTTTTTTGGAAGCGGTGTTTTGGCTGATAAACTTGAATTGGCTGGGCTTTATGAAAGCATTGTTGTCGCAAATTTGGGATCCACGGATCCAACAGCATCCCCAAGCATCAGCGATGTGTCTCCTTCAGCGGAACCAACTACAGCAGCAGCATTCACTCTCCCCACGCTTTTGGAAACCACAAGACCAAGCGGAAGTCCAACACCAGAGCCAACCCGTGTACCCACATTTGCTCCAGTATTAGGTGAAACACCTCGACCAACTCCGCCACCGACTCCTGGACCGACTCCACCACCAACTCCTGGACCAACCCCACCGCCGACTCCGCCGCCGACTCTACCATCAGCACCATTGTCAACCCCTCTGCCTACTCTCGCTCTACTGGGACCAACCACTAGGCAACCTACAGCATTTCCCAGCCCCCGCCCGACGCCCCGCCCTACTCCTTCGCCAACCCCTCGACCTACTGCACCTCCAACACCGTTTCCTACTTTACCACCAACTACTCCGCCAACCCCTCAACCAACGACTCCACAACGTACTCCTTTACCAACCCCTGAACCCACTCCGTCCCCGACACGTCAACCTCTGACTCCAGCACCAACATGGACTTGTTTCGAAGACAGTATTCGACTCAAAAGTGCAGTCACCAGCTGGTTCATCAGTTCTCAATCACAGGCATCCGTCAAGGACAAATATGGACCTATTGAAGATTGGTGTTTTGGCGCAGGTGTCACTAGTATGAAGCAACTTTTCAAAGACAAATCTACTTTCAACGAGGACATTGGTCGCTGGGACGTGTCTTCTATAACGGATATGTCTCAAATGTTCATCCGCGCATCTTCCTTCAACCAAGACATATCGTCATGGGACGTGTCTTCCGTTACTACCATGGACTACATGTTGAACTCGGCACCCGCCTTCAATCAGGACTTGGCATCATGGGATGTCTCCTCTGTCACCAATATGCGCGCAACATTTGCTTGGTCCCCTTCCTTCAATGGAGATATATCATCGTGGGACGTTTCTTCTGTCACTACCCTGTTGCAAATGTTCTACGGAGCATCATCCTTCAATCAAGACCTTTCGTCATGGGACGTTTCTTCCGTCACAGATTTGGGCCAAATGTTCGTGAAAGCAAGATCCTTCGATCAAGATTTGTCATCATGGGACGTTTCTTCTGCCAGAGACATGCGCTTAATGTTTGGGTGGGCATCTTCCTTCAATGGAGACATATCATCCTGGGATGTTTCTTCTGTCACAGATATGGGCGGCATGTTTTTCAAAGCATCTTCCTTCAATGGAGTCATATCATCATGGGACGTTTCCTCTGTTACCGACATGTCATCAATGTTCATGGATGCATCATCCTTCAACCAAGACATATCATCATGGGACGTTTCTTCTGTCACGGATATGTGTGGATTGCTTTACAGAACTCCCTTCAATCATAATCTATGTCCATGGGGCGACCGGATTCTTAGCAATGCCCGTTTCGACTGCTTGGATATTTTGGATCCTAGGACTATTTTTGGCGGCACCTACTGCCCATCGCAATCCAGCCCAAACCTTTCTTTGACTCTGCCAGGCCCCTTTTGCCACGCCTGTATGGCAACAATGCAGTGTTTTCAAACCAACACCGAGCTCTCTGATGCAGTTGACAACTGGTTTGAGTCTTCTGAGTTGAAAGCATCAGTAGAGGCCCAATATGGACGGATCGAAGACTGGTGTTTCGGTGCAGTTGTCACCAGTATGGAGAAACTTTTCCGAAGTCGCTCCACATTTGATGCGGATATTGGAAATTGGGACGTTTCTAGTGTCACAAATATGTTTGGAATGTTCATTGGGGCATCTTCCTTCAATCAGGACTTGTCATCATGGGATGTTGCTTCTGTCCGGAATATGGGATATATGTTCCAGTATACAACTTCTTTTAACGGGGACATATCATCATGGGATGTCTCTTCGGTCACCACCTTTCAGTGGATGTTCGGTGGTGCATCATCCTTCAATCAAGACCTGCCATGGGACGTTTCATCTGTCCGTACCATGAACAGTATGTTCACTGGCGCATCAAATTTCAATGGAGACATATCATCATGGGATGTTTCTTCTGTCGGAGGTATGTATAGGGTGTTCGGGGGCGCATCATCCTTCAATCAAGACATATCATCATGGGACGTTTCTTCTGCCGGCATCATGCAGCAGATGTTCAGCGGTGCATCATCCTTCAACCAAGACCTTCCATGGGATGTATCTCGTGTCCGAGACATGCGTTTCATGTTCTCAGGTGCATCATCCTTCAATGGCGACATATCATCATGGGACGTTTCGTCTGTTACTGATATGGTAAGAATGTTCAATGGAGCAATAGCCTTCAACCAAGACTTGTCATCGTGGGACGTTTCTTCTGCCACCTACATGTCATCGATGTTCCAAGGTGCATCATTATTCAATAGCTACATATCACCATGGAATATTTCTTCTGCCACGGACATCACAAGGATGTTCAATGGAGCATCTTCTTTCAATCAGAATCTTTGTTCGTGGGCCACGAGCGCTCAGAGCAATGTCGGCATCGAGAGTAACTGGGGAACTATGTTTGAAGGTACCAAGTGCCCATTCCTATCCGATCCAGATCTCTCTTCAAATCCGCCGGGTCCCTTTTGCCACGATTGTACATAATACAGAAATAGACATATAGCTGCGTTTTGAACTGTAACAAAAGCATCCTTGGCACTTTCCTTTCATTGATTGTAATCCATCTTGATATGGTGCCAACAAGGATAAGGAACCGAATGACAACTTTTAACAAGAGTACTAATGAAGCCAGGTGTAGTTCTTGCAATGGCTGCGGCTCCTGGATTGAATATTTCATTCTGTAATGTGCGGCGAGATTTGAAGATGAGATTATAAAATTTCTGTCAATTTTTGTCATTGTGGGCCTTTGTTAGGCTCCTCTTTTTTGTATCCATCGCGTATATATATCTTTTATTTTGCCATGTGTACTACTGTAGGCAACGGTGCGGTGCTGTGACCTTGTTTAGCGTGAATGTTTAGCGTGGATTTGGACCTATCAAAGTACTTTCACGCTAAACATGAATTGGACGATCGAAGTGCAGACGACGATATTCAAATAGCCAAACCTCACCACAATGACAATTCAACTCTACACTGGCTTAGAATTAGATCGAATTTTGTAGTCGAATGTTAATATATTGTATTCTACCTTGTTGTGGATGTCATGGGAGGAGGTTGTTGCCTAGATACAACTGGAAACCTGGTCATTCTTATTCCTGGTCACGGTGCAACAAGCAACAATGCACACCAAACATTCAGCCATGATCTGTAGGTTTTCGTCATATTTGATTTGCCAGGCGGGTTGTCACATTCCACAGTACTCTTCCATGTATCATCTTTGAGCGCCATTTTGAGGAAGCATGCTGGCTTGTAGGTATCAATCATTGGAGAATTGTCGCCAAGCAATTGCTGCTGCTACCACTGAAACCTTGTATTGCATCAGCTACAGTCGCAAGTTCCTTCATATGTTGTGCATTCTTGGTATCTCACATAATTCGCCTGAAAGCTCCCCAGTTCTGATTTCTTTCACTCTGCTCAGTTGATGACAGGCAGTGCCCATGCTGATTTGCAAGCCAAATAGAAGATTCACAAAACATCCGCATTCCATTTGCTGGCAAGAGTTTGCCTCCATCCGCTTCGTCGTCTGGAAATCTCAGATATTCTCATTTCTTTTAGTCTGCACAGTGGACGGCAGCGCTCATGCCGATCTTCGAAGCCAATGAGCAAGGAGATAGCAAGACAATATTATTCCCCTTGCGCGCAACACCGACTCCAGTAGTATCCACCTTGTTCGTTTCAGCCCCCACAGCGGTAGATTGTTGGCGAAACGTATGTTTCTTCCTCTGCTTCAGTTCATATCTTGTCTTCTTCTTCATTTGATGGCTCGGTTTTGGGTAACAAGGCTCGCCAGCACTGTGGTTTCACCTCGTTGGATTACAAGAAAAACACATCAAAATTGCCAACTGCCTCCGGCAGCTGTCATCATCAATCTATTCTTTGTCTCCCGTCCTCAGTTTCATTTGTCGTTCGCTATGAGGAAGCTTGTGAAAACAAGTAGCTACTGTATGGTCGTGAATGATTTGGATAATGATTTTGGAGTGTCATCCATCATCTTGTATATCCGGGTTACTTTGGTGCATCTGATCATGGGCCTCGCGACCTTCGGTCGCTCCGCCAAATAGTTTTACGTGCAAGGTCATAGCACCGAATTTTTGCCCTACTGTACCGGTATTCGCATTTTATAATATACATTCAACTGACATCATCATAATACTGTAGCACACAACCATGATACCCGTTATCATTCTTCTTACATTATTCTATCTATCAGAGATACTGGCCTTTTCGGACTGTATATTATTCAATCACCACCGTCGACCGAATAATAAGCGATTGTCATCATCATCATCATCATCAAGGCTCATCGTTCGTCATTCCTTTTTGGACAAGATGATGCACATGAACGATGAGGATCCTTCGTACTCCGACAATTTTCTATTGAACTTTCACAATCAAGCTCAAGATGAAAAGCAGACTGAAACCAATTCACTGAAACTTTGGAACGAAGAACTTGCCAAGGAACAACTATCTGTCAAAGAATGGCAAGATGCCTTTGCCCGCAACGGATTGGCCGACTTTACCCCGCCCATGTCAGCTGGACTCAATTGTTTAATGGTGGGAGCACCTGCGACTGAAGACAATGGGACAAAGTTGCCGTGGGAGGATGAAGCCGAAGCCACGATAACACCATTGAGAATACCCGAGAAGACTAGCACGACAAAAGTGATGGATATGATTGACACTATGCCCATTGAAGATGCCATTGTGCTGTCCGACGATTCATCCAGAAAAGAGAAATCATCCAGCAGTAATATGATTCTTTCCACTGATGAGCCATCCGACATTATCGTTTCGACAAGTCACTCATCACCAAAATCATCAGCATCTTCCAAGAATAACCAAGCCACACTTTCCAAAGCTAGCCAGACACCAGCCGCCAGTTATGATTGCATTGTTGATCATGGACTCTTGGATTCCGTCGTTGCCCTGAGCTCATCGGCTGATGCTGATAAAAAGCAAGGAGTAGTCCAAGAGTTGCTCGTCGAAGCCGCCACGGCCCTTCGAGAATTTGGCATCTATGTCTACGTATCGGCCGAACCTTTGTCAGTGGAAACGAGGCAAACCTTGCAAGAGGCAAGCGAATTGGCTGGATTGGAATGGCAATTTGAATTGGATGGGTTGTTGGAATGTGGAGAAGTTGTCTCTGTGGCAAGACGATACAACAATGGAGTACTTCCATCCGTCGGAAAGCTTTCGAGATTTCAAGTTTGATTGCTAACGTGCGTGACGATGATGCTTATTCATATCTCTTGAACCAGCAATCATCATGACTGCCGCATACGCCACATAAGAAGCTTCGGCGAGATGGAATAAAGGCAGAAGGGTCTGGCGGATTGGAAATTGAGCCATTATGTCTCTTCATCCACTCCATGCTGAGGAGACTTGGCCTTATTTTGTACTTGCCAATCGTGAGTCCATACACATGTACGTGGAACCGAAACTATCCATGTCATTTTACAAAGCTATTGTTTACAAATACTATAGTCTATTTGTTATCATTTTTGTATACATTGACTGGTATGATACAGTGCGCTACGATGTCATGCTAAAGTTTGGAAAATCCAACACATCACAGGTCTTCTTTCTTCCCAACCCCAATATCTTGCTTCTTGGCTTTTGGTTCAGCCGACCAAGGAATGATTCCTCGAAAGATTCTCTTGATGCCGCCCATGACATTCGAATCGACTTGTTGTAGCGTTTCATCACATTCAGAACGAGATCTTTTCTTGGTGGTAGGAGTGTCCAAGGAAGAAGAAGACGATGACGTCTCTTCCACTCCAATCATCATTGGTGGCAACACGTCGGTCGTTTTTTGCAGACTTTGCTGCTTGGCCAGCAATTCGACACCATCTTTCAATACGTATAGGCACTCTTGCATGGCTGCAACTTGTTGCTTGAGGTCGTCACGGTCTTGGCTGGCTTGCCAGAGTTCTTCGACAGTAGCGTCATGTTGTCTCTTCATTGCGTTGAGGTCAGATTTCAGCGATTCGTGACCCTTGGATAGCATTGCCGTCCGGGCCTGTAGCTTGCGGTTGGAATCAAGGATCTCGAGAATGTCAGTATTTAATCCTTGAATTTCCTTCTTGGCCGCTGCCAAATCATAGGTACTACTACTAGTAGTAGCAGCAGCAGCATTGGTGGGAAGAAGGGCAGTTGCTGCTGCCCCTTCTTCCGAAGCACCCTCTTGGGGGCGATCCAATCGCTCCAATTCTTCAATACAATGAAATACATGTTGCCAAACAATTCCTGCATTTTCTCGTTCTTGAATAAGGCAAGTGTTTGGAATCGCCTTGCGACCAATGATCTTGACCGAATTTGGGATACCAATGACTTGCAAGTTGTTGCAATGCTCAAAGACCCAGTCGTCAATTTTGGTGAGACCCTCATGAATGGCCACTTCCTTTAGATTTTGGCATTCGGCGAACGCCCACTTTCCTAGTAGCTCCAAAGTGGACGGCAAGCAAAGATACTGCACCATAGAACAACCCTTGAAACTGCTGGTATGAAGTTCCATCAATCCTTCATTGAGAGAGACAAAACGAGCGGCGACACAATTGGCAAAGGCACCGCATCGAACAATTTTGGTGGTCTTTGCAAGTTTAATCTCTACCAGTGAGACGCAATCCAAAAAGGCAAAGCTCTGGATTTCTTCCAAGCCATTTTGAAACGAAACGTGAGTCAATAGTTTGCATCCTTTGAACGCCATACTTGGAATGATCCGGGCAGAAGCATCAATGGTGGCACGAAAAATGTTCTTGGGAACCTTTTGGTTACCTCCCTTGTAAACAAAGACGCTGTTGTCGAGCGGTGTCATGGTTCTATGATGCAAATAAAGCAATGCAGTTTTGGTTTTCTTTTGCATTCCGCGTTGAACTTCAATTTCAAATCTACGGAATTCTCGAAAAAAAGAACTCGGACACGAAGGAGGTGTCACCTTTTTTGTATGTAGGACATGTCGGACCGTTATTTGTGGCGTTGGATCCATCGTCAATCAATAATCACGCACGTGAAAGGATATATATGCAGTATCTTGGAAGAATAATATTGAATATATTGAAAATGGTCGACAGTTTGCTTAGGTATACCCTTATTATATATATTATGCCTCATCTCTACTCCTGATGGTTCTGCTGAGACCAAGTCAATATCCTCTTTTTAATGCTTCCCATGACTCCCAGAGACTCAACAGGTGAGTCCTCCCAATCATGGCGGGATCTCTTTTTGGTTTGTTCACTTTGATAACTAGTGTCTTGACCGATTTCCTTATGCTTCACTTGGTCTTTTTCAATCAGCAAGTCAAATCCTTTTTTCAATGCCTCCAGACATTGCTTCATTGTAGCGATTTCTTCTTTTAGCTCGTCTCGCTCTGTCGTAGTCTGGTGCAGTGAAGTGATGGCAGTCTTAAGTTCTGATTGCAATGACTCTTTGTCGTTGTCGAATCGTGTCACGCTGGCATTCAATTTCTGCTCCAAAGCATTGACCTTTTGACATAGTGCATCCGATAATGACTCCTTGGCTTGTGTCGGAACGGTATTAAGCTGTGCTTTCAAAACCTTCACATTTTCCTCAGCTACCTCTAGCCTGTTGTTCACATCGTCCCATTCTTCTCGTGAGATTACAAGATTACCACTTGCTGTTGCATTCACCATCTCGGCATGATCATCCTCCTGTGATAAAGTCAAGCTTTTAGAAGCTGACAAAGTCGAAGCTGTAGAATCTTGAGAAGGCTGCCTTGGTGAGACAGGTACCGGGGCCTCCTTCAGGTTTGCGGTGTCATCATTTTGGCTGGATAGGCAATTGCCAGAGTTTGTATTCATCTTGAGGATAGAGACGCTTACTTGAGATACAGCCCACACCCAATGCTTCCGCTCTTGTTTTGTTTCTCTGGGAATTGCATTAGACCCAATCCTTGTCACAGATGGGGGAAGTCCAATCATTTTCAAGGCGGTACAACGTTCGAAAGTGGATTCGTGTATCTTAGTTAGTCCTTTTTCTATCGCGACTTGCTCAAGTCCAGTACACTCGAAAAAAGCTCTTGCTGCCATGTGATCTACGGTTCTCGGGACAAGCGCATATTTCAACCCTCGGCATCCCCGGAAGGAGCTTAATCCAATTTCTTGGAGTCCATGATTCAGAATCAACAGTTTTGCTGACGAACAATTGATAAAGGCGCCACATAAGATTCGTTTGGTAGTCTTGGGAAGCTCAATCAACTCAAGAGATTCACATCCCATAAAAGCAAAGGATCCAATCACTTCGAGACGGCCATCTTTGGCAAAGACTACCTCGCGCAACTCCTTACAACCCTTGAATGCCTTGTTCTTTATCTCATCAACGGAAGGATCAATGTAAACACGAGTGACGTGTCTGGGGACTTCTTGGTAGCCTCCTCTGTAGATAAATACGTTCTCCATGATGATTGAGGTCTATCGTCGGGTGCAAAAGAAAAGATTCAATTCAAAAGTTCTGTTGATGCTATTATTATTCTTTCTCAATATAGTGCGCATGCATACCGGTACAATAAAATTTATAGTGAGGGTCGCAGTCATCATCAATATTTCTGAATGAAATGAAATGAAAGTGAGCCCGCCGGATTAGGACCCACTCGACTAAATGTGTCGAAAACAAAATGTTGATTCGTTTGATTACCATTCGATCTAGTCATTCTCCCCCAATTCTTCATGTAGGTACCAGTACACACATAGCAGCATTGCATTGCTCGCAAAATCTTGTCATTTCTTAGAACATCCGACTTTCTCCAGCGCTTTAGTTGTATACCCTTGGTTATTGGACAGCAATACCCGAAGTCTTGGTTCCTGATCCATACCGGTATTGATGGGCGTTGCATTTAAAAAATCCAATCGGTAGGGAAGTCAGAGTAGTCATTCAATCAAAAAATGGTTTGGGACGGGAGATCCCCAGAAGTTCTTCTGAACCAAAAACAGAAGTGCAGAGGTAGCCCCAATGTATAGAAAGTGAAATAATACATATGTACTGACCGGTATCTCGTATTGACATTTAAACCGCGTGAAACTCCGTTGGCCACGAACACGAACACATGAAAATATGCAGCAAAACGACTTTTGCGGGGTATCCCTGACGTGACTTCACCGCCAGTCGAGGTCGATTACTGCGACTCAATAGGTACTTTCTTAAGGCTAAGTTTGATGGGTACTGATTTAATGTCAATGTCAGGTTCAGACATAAATATTACGCGGTACGAACCTTCGATATGTCATCGTATCATCACAATAACATACTGTATTGAAAACAATATTTCTCTATAGCTGTTGAACAAACAGCAATCGTCGCGACGAGGATGATTGTGAAGCATCACAATGTTATTCAAAGGCAGTCTAGGCGACACATATTCTTCCGAGGATTCACAAAGTTTATATCCTTTGGAGTTATCATATTCACGCTCCTTCCATTTCTAATCGGACCTCCCTTTGTGCAACAATCAAAATCGCAGCACTCCTACTTTCGATCGAAACACAAATCCAGATATGATGATGATGGTGTCAACTTGAATTCAAGGTCAGCATATGGGAACGGACCACACCAAGCTATCAAGAATCAGAAACCGAATAAACCTGCCAAGACACACAGTCGAGTTGGAGATGATGCGATAATAAAAAGCACAAAAAGAGCCGCTTTACGACTCGACAATGGGCAATACATATATATACAGCCCGTGAAAGAATGGCATATAATAAGGGAAGCATCAATACACAGTTGGTCTAATGATCTGGGGATCATTCATGTCGTCTACAGTCGATTCATGCAGTATCAACCAAACCTGGTGGAACTGGGTTTGGCCAGACTCGAACTATTCAAATCAATATGTCTGCCGACTATGAAACAACAAACAAATCAGCAATTTCTTTGGATTATTCGAACGGACCCAGATTTGCATCCAACCTTGAAGGGGCGACTGATCGACGAGCTGCACGGGATGATAAATGTTGTTGTCGTTGGATCCAACGACGTCAAAAAGGGGTCCCTCGATGGCGGGTTTCGTGACAAAGGTGCGATTGACGATGTAACAGAAGACTCTGTGATCTTTGGAAAGCTGCATTTGGTGCAATCCTATCATCGAACCGGCAGAGAGAATACAATTGTGGAAACAAACTTGGATATGGATGATGGTCTTGGGCTTAATTTTATCGAGACACTGCAACAGGCTGTTTCCAAGCGTTTCAAACCCATTACAAACAAAAGAGCGTGGTTAAACTATTGTGTCGGTCGGCATGTGGAATGGCAATACTATGCTCCTTGGGACGAGTCGACGACGGGAGGAGCTCTCACATTTGGATCAACCCATATATGCGTGACTGCTGGACTAAGCTGGGCAACCATGGCCAATTCTGCCCCAAGCTTCACGGAGGCCCATCATTTGATCAAACAAGATACGAAAAGCTGCGAGGTCTTCAAAAAGCCCTATCTTGGTTGCTGGGAGCAGCTTCCCGACGTCGACATGTTAGCGATTAGAGCGAGAACACCGACATCGACAGGAATGGCAAGGGTTCTAACTGCTGAAGATAAATGGACCAAAGAACAGGTGGAAATCGACCGTACCCAGTGGCCACTGCTGGAATCGTCGTTTGGTATATCACCAACAAGCATGCACAGGGCCCATCAATACTTGACAGATCATCTAGGGGTGGTGGTGGAAGAAAATTTGAAGGGCCAGTGTCGGAAGGATCACTCCTGCTCGGAAGGTATCAAGAAGAAGCTGAAACAAATCTTGTACCACTCCAGTATGTGGAAGAACAAATATGATATTGTACATATCATCCAGACTTCAGTGGACTCGGAGATGAGTGCCCATGTTCTTGACCACTTTAGCTTTGATTCACTAGAGTCCCAAACTACATACGAGTTCTTGTGGATCATTCGGTTGCAGGAGTTGGAAGAGTCGGAAGAAATAGAAGAGCTGCTAACTAGCAAGATTGTGGGGAAGAGTCCGCTCAATGTTCTTGTGGTGAAATCAGATCAAACGTCAAATATTGAATTCCGGAACCGACAAGCGATTGGTGACATCACAGAAGAAACTCTGCTATATGGAGATATGGAAATGCTAGAAGATTATTATCGAGCAGTGCAAAATAGAACTCTGCTGGAGACGACACTCGAAGCATTTGATGCTTTGAGCAAGACCTTCGTCGAGGATTTACAAAGCTCGACAGCACGACAAGTAAAGGAAAGTGAAATGATGGACGACTCGAAAAGTTGGTACTATCGATGCAACTCTAGGTATATTGAATGGGATTTTTTCACACCAGAAGGATACGACGCAGACAGCGGATTTCTAAGAATTACAGGATCAGATGATCAAGCCTGTGTTCAAAACCCAGGGGCGACTAGAGTCAGTCTCCCTGATGCCGTAATTCCTTATTACAGCGAAGAGAAAACCGTCCCCGAATGCCAAGTGTTAGTTGTTCGTCGCATCCAAAGTGGATGTTATATTCCTGCATCATCCAATCAAACATCCACCGCCAGGGCCATTATTCCAGAGTCGGTGGAAAAACCAGTTTCTCACAAGATGGACCCATTTGAACTGGAAGAGCTCGTCGCAAATGATGGACACTTGCGTGGAGTGCTTCGAGACACCATGAACATATACCCAGCTACAATAGCTGAGCTACACTCACACATCAGGGAGTCACAATGCAGTGACAGTCTTCTGTGCAATCCGGCGTGGGACAGCGAGTACGGAGTGACTCATGTGATCCAAACGTCGATACGAGACGCTTCCGATTATCTGCACTGGAGGCACTTCGGGCTATCTCTCGAGTCCCAGTCAACGACCAAATTTCTTTGGATTATTCGAATATCGCTCGATCCGAAGCTGTCGGAAGAGCTAGTCAATACCATCCACGGCATTACATTGAACGTTATTGTTGCCCAAGCAACCTCTAGTCCCGTATATGATTTTCGGCACCAGCAAACTTTGACTGACATCAATAACAGTACATTGTTATATGGTGACTTGAATACACTGGAATATTTTCACCGCAGTGCTCAACGTCGACCACTGCTGGAGACGTATCTGGCACCGACAGATAGCTTGTCACTGCGGTTCGTTACAACACTACAAAAACTTACAGCAGCCGAAATCAATGAAAGGAGAGGTGGGGTGCACGGCCTTGGTGCGTGGTACTACCGATGCGGAGTCGACCACGTTGCGTGGAGTTCAACAACCGCAGCAACCCAAGTCGATTCAGGTGTGGTCTACATTGCTGATCGTGACGAAACGAAATGTATGAACCACCCAGGAACGACGCGAATTAGCTTGCCTGGAACGGATATCCCCTCGAGTGACTTGGATGGCGCAGCTGCTCTTTCGTGCGTAGATGGAAAGGGATGGTTTCCAAATGGCTGCTATGGTCCGTTTCAGGATTCCATCAAGGCAGCTCGAGTGATAAAGAGCAAAGATAAAAACGATCGCGGCTTTGGGGGCATTCCAGGAATCTACAATGCGACAGAGGTGCAAGAGTGGTGGTTCCAAATGCTGAGAACAGACTTTGGTTTGCATCGAATCTCTTTGAAAATGATGGATTTCAAAATGAAGCAAACGAAATCTTTGAAGCCCCCAGAATTATGGTCCAATAAAAGAGGTATTGTGCACGTTGTCTACAGTCGGTTTCTGCAACAACAGGGTGCATTGCTCCATCTTGGGCTAGCTCGCTTGAAGTTGTTTCGGGCACTCTGTCTTCCATCATTGTCGGAGCAGACGAACAAAAACTTCTTATGGGTAATTCGCACCGACCCCGAGCTCCGTTCCGAATTGAAGGAGGGGCTAATAGATGCAGTGAAGGAACTTCAAAATGTGGTGGTTGTGGCGTCAGATGTTGGGGTTGATGGATTTCATGATGGCGGCTTTCGCAAAGATGAAGCCATGGATGAGTTCAACAAGGACTCCATTCTTGTTGGAGATATCAAGTTGGTGCAATCATACCATGCGGAATCCAAAACCCACACTCTTGTGGAAACCAACTTGGACACCGATGATGGGATCGCTTTGACGTTTATCAATAGCGTGCAAGACAAAGTTGATGAGCTTTTTGTGACCGACGAACTTGCAGCGGGATGGGTGCAGCTGTGTATTGGCAACCACTTGGAGTGGCACTTCTATTCACCGTGGGAGAAAAAGTCGAACAAAGGTTGTTTGCTCAAGGGACTAACACGAACATGCATCAAGTCTGGACTCAGCTGGGCGACCCGACCCAAGTCGAAGCCTCAGTTCATGAAAGAATTGAACATATTGAAAGAAGAAGCGCCAGAGTGCCCAAATCTTCACAATGTAAGCGGGTATGCACATCAAGGTTGTTGGGTTGAGGTCCCTCTCGTAGATCAAGAGAACGATGTTATGGCAATAAGAGCTATGTCGCCAGCTTCCCGAGGAGTGGCAAGAGGAGAAATCTCAAAATTCGACTGGGGCGTCAAATCTTTGTTCTTTAACAAAGTCGCATGGTCTCTTCTCGATCCCTATTTTTACATCCGCGTAGAGTACATCAAATCAGTTCGAGCACATCTTGTTGAGAACATAAAGGAAGTGTCGGATGACAATGAGCACAGTAAGTGTACACACGAAAAGACATGCTTTGGAAGATGGGCGAATGAACATCGAGTGGTCCATGTTGTATACACCTCGATATACGACCCCAATTTTGCATATACTTGGGAACGTGTCAGTTTGTCGTCGCTTACTCGACAATCGTCCTATGAGTTGCTTTGGATCGTCCGTGTGGCAGATTTTACAGATCATCGTATAATTGATTCGCTCCTGCATCCGATTGAGGAGAGTCCGTTCGCTGACAACATCATTATTGTAAAATCCACTGCTGCGCCACACAATGATTTTCGTTCCTTGGATGCAATCGCGGACATAACGGAGGAGAAACTAATATATGGAAACTTGGATGTCGTCAAGGACTACCACAAGGCTTCTCAGACGAGAACCCTAATCGAGACATTTCTCAGCCCAGAAGAAGGCTTGGTGCGGACATTTATTGATGACCTGCAAGTTTCAGCTTTGACATTGCCCGGTGGAGGTGAAGCCAAGAGTAATACAAGTATATGGTACTATCGCTGCGTTCCGGAGTACCTTGAAAGGAGCTACTATACGCCCAACGGAGAGGTTGAAGAAAATGGATTCTTAAGGATCATGAAGAGCGATGATGCTACGTGCATGGACCAGCCAGGAACGTCAAGAATCAGCTATCCTGCGAGTGTCATTACTTCAAAAGCAATTACTCGCAAGAGATGCTCTATTGATCGCCTGCAAAATGGATGTTTCATTGAATTCGAAGGTGAAGCACCATCTTTTCGAGCTTTATTACCAGGTCAAAAGAGCCAAAGTGCTCCATTGTCTGCTGCCGACTTGACAGCATTAAAATCTCAACAACAGCGCTTCGTTTTCAAGTTGCGACTTGTTTACAGCGCTTTCCCACCGAAGTTAACAGCAATGAAGCAGGTCATGAAAGGCAACGCTCGCAAAATTATCTATATTGTTCACACATGGATTCATGATCCGTCGTCCATCGTAACATGGCGTCATTTCTGTGCCGAGTCGCTTCTGCAGCAGTCCAACACGGCTTTTCTATGGATTATTCGATCAAACGTTACTTCAGATGACCTTCGGAAATCAGTTGGAAACCCACTAAAGTACTATTTCAAAGACCCAACCAACGTGATATTGGTGAAATCAGATGAGACCCCAACTGCCGACTTTCGCAGCCCCGAAGCAGTGGCTGACATTACAGAAGATTCTATAATACGAGGCAACCCAAATTTGGTGAGAACGGTTCAGCAAGCGACTCAGGGTAGGACAGTGATTGAGACTTTTCTACGTCCAGAAGAGAGTGTCAATAAAAACTTTATTGAGGATTTGCATCGCTCGGTGAATTCAGAGATTGAACGAAACCATTGGATTGCACATCAAATAACCTCCACTAACTCGTCAGAGCTGGAAGGGCTGTGGTATTTTCAATGTTCTGAGCAGTACATCGAGTGGAAATTCTTCTCTCCAGTTGGAGAAACCCTCGGTTCTGGCTTTTTGAGCCAGCATATTGCGAATGGACAACCTTGTTCGTCCAGCCCGGGACTGACAAGAATCAGTCTTCCGGGATCTAAACTACCAGAGAGCCAAATTCCGTTGGATATGAAGAAATGCGCAACAACAAGCAATAAGGGCGGGTGTTATGAATTGCCGAGCTCAACCAAACTGGTCGCTGCAAGAGCATTGATTCCGGAAACCATTGACGGAGATGCAGCATCAACACAGAAGGCATCAACGCCTCTACTCGGATCAGAAGAAGCCACAAACAAAGAAGCGAGAAATAAGGAGTTGCTACACCTTTTAGATAATGAATTTGGTGTTTCGGCATCAACATTGAAGATCATGAGAAGTGCCTTGCGAGATGCAGAATGTGAGAAGCAGAATGGATGTACTGGTCAGTGGGAATCAGCAACTGGAGTGGTACACGTTGTCTACACGTCGTTGCATACTCGTCTCATGGTATCAGTCTGGAGATGGTTTTGCTTTGCACTCGAGGCTCAGACAACAAAAGACTTCCTTTGGATCATTCGAGTAGACCCAAAAGACCCTGATCTCTTGAAGGAAGTCATCAAACCGACTGTCAAGACTCCATTGAATCTCATTGTGGTCAAGTCCGACTACATTCCGCATGTTGACTTTCGACAGCCGGAAGCCGTTAAGGATTTGGCGACAGAAAACATTATCAAGTCCCATGGGCATGAGATCGACATGCTGCGGTTTTATCATCAGAAGGCCCAAACCAGTCCACTGCTGGAGACCTTTTTGCAGCCGACCGACGCTCTCGGGAACTCGTTCATCAATGACATTCAAGTGTCGACTGCGGACCAAGTCCTACAGTTACAAAATGACACTTGGTATTACCAATGCGTTGACAAGCACCTTCAGTGGACGTACTTTTCGTCCACAGGAATGGACGCAGAGTTTGGTTCCTTCAAAGTTGTCGGTGAGGAGATTACTCGCCAACTTGATCGCCCGGGCACCACACGAGTGAGTCTACCTGGAGCACAGATTGAGGAGGCCGAAGGTGATCCAAAGACTTGCCCTGCCTCATCGAACGGAGAGAGTAGGCACGGGTGCTATGTTGCGGTTTCGAAAGGCAATGCCACATCAGCAAGAGTGATTGTTCCCAAGGTTGACATGGTGGCACATGTCAAACTTCAAAACGAAGAAGAGAAGAAGGAGGAAGAAAAGTACATGAAAGACTTCTTACATACATTGAAGCATGAATATTCGATCGGTCGAGGAAATTTGATACAAATGAGAAAGCAGATGAAAGAATTTTTGTTGAATCCTCCAAAACCAAAGAAGTGAGAAATATTCGAATAGACTTTCTAATATTAGAAATTGACCGCTACCAGCCTGAAAAAGGCATCGATTGATCATTTCCACTTCACCAATCACACTGACATCATGAATCAGCACCCCTGTCATCCTTTTTGGTCGGTCAATTGACTTGCCATGCATTGCAAGGAAAAGTCGGTCTTGTCCGTATCATTTTAAATCTCGACTACCATGCCGAATCTGTATTGTTCGGTTGTGTATGGATTAGGCAAATTGGAACAATAAATCGTCGAATTGGCGATGCTTCCAAGGGTTCATGCATTATGCAGATCGATGACGATTTTATTATCCATTCATCGATTCATTGATTTTGCTCCTGAGTCCACTTAGCATACGACCATGCCAGACTAACAAAGCAGAGTCCAATTTCGATTGGCTGAGGAGCCGTCCATACTATACTGCCACCTTGTCCATCGTCTGCCATCATAATGGCGGCATGCAAATAGGTCACAACCGGCGTCAATGGCAAGGTTGCCATGGCCACCAATCCTGGTAATCGGGTATCATTGATTTCTTGAGAAGCATTGCTGGCAATGGCTGCAATAGCCGATAGTGCCACAAAGGTAACGACAAAATCTGCGTCTTGGGACAAGATTCCTCCCGTCAAGAAAATTAATCCAAAGGCGTCGTCGTTGTAGCCCACCATTGGCTTCTTCTTGGCTGGCTTGTTGTCATTCGTTCCTTTTGCAGCGCAAAGAGAAATGCTGGACCGTGCTGATATTGAGACGTTCTCCTCCATGCTACTACCAACTTTGGGGTAATTAATCCGAGGCATCAGCTGCCATGTGGAAGATGATTGTTGTCGGGAGGTATGATATGATGATGGCTCTATAATAAAGGATGAATCGACACCACGAGTGGCAATGCTCAAGAAGAAAACAAAGGCTACCACTGTAACTTGAATGAAAGATATTCCCATCATCATTCTTATATCTAAGGTTCCTCTCTGATGAAGAGAAATATAAAATGGATACAGGGGCAAAGATATCCGCCTTGAAGGAGAATCATAAAAAATCCATCAGGCATGTGACGTCACATGCATATAATCTGTTAGTGTGACCGTTTGTGCGACATCGTTTCCGCCAACCAACTGCAAACGTGGGACGTGCTTGCGCTCTAATCCATCGGCTATCATCGACACCTCACCACTGAAAAAGAACACTCTCATCTGCTCAAAGTATGTTTCAAAAGTGCCGAGAATAAATTCCGCCGATCCTACTTAGTATTCATCTTTTAGAGGTAGACTCCCATTGCACCTTTATCTCCTCCAGTCGCAATCCTCAGCGTCAAACCACTGAGCGATATCCCAAGACACTCTCCTTCCATTTTTGTTGTATTTTCATCTATTGAATTGAAATACCGCATAAGTTCCGGAAGAACGAACATCAACGCAATATCATGTGTCAACTCATGGGAATGAACTGCAACACCCCCACGGATTTTACGTTTTCCTTCAAGGGGTTTGCCAAACGAGGTGGTGAGACGGATAAGGTGAGTATTGCACTAGTAAAGGGAATACGATTTATCCAACAATATCATGTCTCACAAAAAACATGTACGCAACCCTTATTATATCTTTTTTTTAAATTATGATAGCATGAACATGGTTGGGGATTGGCCATATACGAAGGACGAGGCCTGCGGACCTTTCACGATCCACTGCCAGCGGCCAAATCACGGATTGCCGAATTTGTTTCTGGATATCCCATTCAGACCCTAAACATGATGGCCCACATTCGGTATGCGACCCAAGGAACCGTCAGTTTGGAAAACGTGCATCCCTTTCAGCGAGAAATGTGGGGAATCCAATGGTGCTTTGCCCACAATGGTGAAGTTCCAAAGTTTACGGGCAAGAAATTTCAGGATTATCCTCGATTGGGACGCTGCAAAGAACTCTTTTACTTTCCAGTGGGAGAGACGGATTCCGAAGCTGTGTTTTGTGCCATTTTGAATGCCTTGCGGGCCGAGTTTGCATCCTTGCCTACCTTGCCGAATCTGTACGAAACCATTCAACGATTGTGTGCGGAAATTGTGGAAGGGGAAGAAGACGAGACTATTCTGAATTTTTTGCTAGGGTGTGGAAAGTTTACACAATTTGCGTACAGTTGGCCTGGAAAACGCCCAGGTTCCAAAGTTTGGAATGGACTCTTTTTCACCATTCGGAGACCTCCATTTGCGACGGCCCAATTGAAGGATGTCGATTATGCAGTAGACTTTACAGTATGCACCAACCCCAACGACCGAGTGGCGGTCATTGCTACGGCACCCTTGACGAGCAACGAACGGTGGAGAGAATTCAAAAAGGGAGAACTGTTAATGTTTGACAATGGTTGGGGATATTCCGAAATACACGATTGCCATGAAGTCGAGCTACAAGGTCGGGGATTGGTATCGAATAACATGCCCAAACAAACCTGTGGTGGATGTCCAGAAGCCCAATCGGGTTTCAATGCTCCCACTCTGCTGCGAAATCAAGTCGACGAATATTTTCGAGAACAACAACAACAACAACAGCAAGCAGATGGCTCATCGTCAATACAGCTGCCCTTTGCCAAGGAGGGAGCCGATTTGGGCTGTGGCAGTGGATGTTCTGGTTTGGCCTTTCGGGATTGCGTCACACGGTTGACAGGAGTCGACATTTCTCCCGAAATGATTGATCGGGCCAAACTCCGAGGTTGTTACGACAACCTTTTGGTGGGAGACATTGAAACTGCCATTCAGGATGCCAATTCCAAATTTGACCTGGTCTTTGCTTCCAATGTATTTGCCTTCATTCAAGACATTCGTGGAGTCTTTGCCAGTGTCCGCACCAGTCTCAATCCCGACGGTATTTTTGCATTTTCGGCCGAGACGATTGATTTTGATGATGCGCCATTGCTGGTTCCGGAAGTTGACCAGGTTGGAGAAGAGAAAAAGGAAGAAGATGGAAGAGGAATAGAAGCAGCAGCTAGCTGTGATGAAAATAAGGAAAAGAAGTTTCGGCTGGTGCTGCAGTCCTGTGCACGATATGCACACGAAGCTGGCTACATTCAAGAGTTGGCTTCCGAATTTGGTTTTGAAATCGTCAAGACGCAAGAATCCGACTTGCGAAAGCATTGTGTGCACATGGTGAAAAATGCAGTCTATGTCATGGCGTGCCGCCGATGAACGGGCTGTGTCATACATATCCTGTATGTTTTTATACAATATTAAAAAGGCCAACACTACTGGCTAGCTAGAACCGCAGAGAAAGCGCGCAAAAGTAATTCAACTGTATTATTATACATATAACATAATTTTATATTGAACAATCGTGACTTGTTGAATGATCCCGTGGTTTAATTAATTTTACAGTTGACAACAATCAAGGTCCCATGACTTGTGCATAGGACTTCGTTGTGCGTCCTCGTCCTCCAAGTATTGGAGCTGACCATTAGCATTGGTGCTATTATTCACATCTATCATAGGATTCGTATTGTTGCCATAATGATTGACGGTCTTTCGGGGCTCCGCCAAGATGGAATCATCGGCGTCTGACCGATTGTGATCAAACGGTGGATAAAAGGTATCTTCCTCCACTGCCTTTGGGAAAAAGGGTGCCTCGTATGGGTTGTAATCGTTGGGCATCTGTTGTTCCATCACGGATCCCTGCATGGAATCTTGGGCACCCAGCGCCACGCTTTTGGGACTACCATAATAGGCTGATGACGAGGATTGCTTCTGATACTGCTCTATTACGCCGACACGACTACCACCACCACCGCCACTACTGCCATTGTCCTGGAGACACGCATTCAATGGCAATAATAACACCAAAATGACAGCCCCCACGGCACCCAAACCCCAATAATATTGCTCCCAATCCAAATCAAAATGTAAGAATTGCCAATCCAATCCCGTTTGACAAGTGTAGTAGGCAACTCCAATGCATACCAAAAACAAGAAGCGACTGAACCATTCCAAGCCACTGGCCTTTTTGGGTGGCTCGTCGTCGTCGTCGTCGTCCAAATCATTGTCATTCCAATTGGAAAATCCATACGGATTGCGTGGATTGTGCGGAGAACCCCCCGGCAGCACCTCCATGTCATTGCCCATGCCCAAAATGACATCTGCGTCGCCGCCGTCGCCGTCGCCGCCCCCTTGCCTTTGGTTGCGGGCTCGTGGTACCGTCGCATCCCGGGAGGCCCGTTTGCGCCCCCGCCGTACGGCCGCCTCCTTTTCGTGTTGGGTCGCCAAGGCCCCAAAGTAGAGTGCCAACAGGCAATACATTAAAAATCCACCAAAGACGCCCACTCCATAATAGGCATGGGATGTCTGCAAATGCGTGGCCCGGTCGTCTAGATAAGTGGCCACGACACCCAACAAAATGCCAGCACAGGTCGTGAGCAGGGTACTGGTGTTGCAAAATTGATTCACCTTTGCCCATTTGGGGCCCTTGCGTTTTAGGAACGTGGTAGCGAGTCCCAGCGGTGCAATGATCCCCCAGGCAATGACTAGAGCAATCCCGTGGACGATCCAGATTCCCCGGTTGGGCTTGTCTCCCAAAAAGCTCCGTCGCGCATTGGTATCGACCAAGCCTCCATTGACGGAAGGATTGGTAATTTCCCAAGGATTCGTAAAACAGGGCGTCAGGGCAATGTTGAATTTCCCCGTAATGGTATGGGCACCAGTCCAGGCATTGTTGGCATTGCCGACGGCAAAGATCCAGGTACTTCGATCCGTGACCACCTGTGGAGGACTGTCAAAGACATCATTGGTCGGCTTGGTAAAGGTCATGACCGTCTTTCCAGAAGTCGTCTGCAAAAACTCGGCATCCTCCAAAGTTTGCGAGCCTCGTGGCATTTCCACCACTCCCGAAGCATCCGGATTGGCATTGTTGAGCAAGTACTTCTTGACACTCGTCCTTCCAGTGGCTTCATCGTCCAATTTCCCAATAACAGCATAAGGAGGTTTTCCAGGCCGTCCATCGTTCTCAAAACTAATCCCAATCCATGCTTCACCCTCGTAGACAATTCGCATTCGAAACAGCAAACTGTCGTTGTCAATCCAATTCTCGACCGTCAAACCGGGCGCGATTTCAATGGGCGGACTCAGAATGCAATTCTTTTGTCCCAAGATGATGGGAGGATCGGTTTGGACCGTGTCTACGGCCACGATGCGACCCCCTCCACACGCACAGCAGGCGGTATTGGCCGATTCCCCCTCAAAGACAAACTCGCCATACAGATCGCACCATTCTTGATTGAAATCGTATTCGTCGCACCCACAGCCATCTTCGTCGATCCAATCCGTGTTTCGGCAGAGCGCTACTTGGGCTTGTACTCTTGTTATTGTTGCTGTTGCTAACAGCAGTAGCATTAGTCGACGGTATATTATTGTCATTGTCGGTGTGTGTATATTTGATATGTTGTCGTATTCGTTCCTATGTATGGGTATGATGAATGAATGCCCCTTTTATTATTATTATCATTGCATTGCGCATTGATTGATCGAACCAAAAGTTGACTGCATGGATTAGATTCCAAAAATTGAAAATCTGGGACCGCCAATTTTTGGAGTAATTTGATTCAAATGACATGTCGTTGAATACCAAATGTATTCAGTAATTAGGACTTTGTAATATTGGCCTGCACGCGCAAAAAGGTGCGACGAAAATTGCACGATTCATTCATCTATATATAACTTCCGAACCAATGCACCTCTCCACTCGGATGAGAGTAAAACCTCAAAACGCATGTGGTTCTCATGAGACAATGGGAGACGCCTTCTACTACTGGTACCTGGTACTCTGGTTTAAAATTTGGGATTGATTGATTGAATAGTTATAGTTGGTTTGAATTATTTTAAAAGCAATTTAGAATATTATTATACATTGTCACTACAACAAATACGATGCATTGCTTTCCTTCTTGAAGGAAGGAATCAATCAAATAATCAGAAGCCATTCTTCATCTATCTTGATTCCAATACATCTTGCATTTTACAGACAACAAGTATCCATAGCCCACGACTTTCGCATGGGACTGCGTTGGGCCTCCTTGTCCTCCAAGTCGTCTTCTTCCATCAATTGCCCTGTATTCAAAGTAGTGGTATCGTCGTAGGAATCCCGACCACTCGGTGTGTAGTAACTATCCTCATCGACTCCCTTGGCAAACGTGATTTTGTCATTGTTGCCATCTTTCGGTGCGCTCTCCCTTTCGGGTGATCCTGGAGCGGATCGGGAATTGGAGGGAGCCACTTTCTTGCTGGAAGCATCCTTCATGCAGCAGCTCAAGAGAATGAGTAGCAACATCATGACAATTCCAAAGGCACCAACTCCCCAATAGTAGTACGACCAATCCAAACCATACAGAAATGTCTGCCAATCAATGCCGGAATGACAAGTATAGTACGCCAAGGCAATCAATGCCAAGAATAGAAAACGGCTGAACCATTCCAAACAACCAGCCTTTTCGGGGGGTGTTGCTTCCTCTTCTTCTTCCAAAGGTGGAGGCTCCACGGGTTCGCTATACAAGGACTGCTTCTTCTTGTTTTTGTTCTTGGGGTTGTGGGGAGAATCTCCCGGCACAATCTCCAAACCATCGCCCATGCCCAGAATGACGTCGGGTTCCCGTACTTTGGGCTTGACCACGCGGGCGGGGGGACCCTTTTTGCGGGCACGGGCTTCGGCCTCTTGCTTCTCCTTTTGGGTCGCCTTGGCGCCAAAGTACAAGGCCATCATGCAGTACACGAGCAATCCGCCAAAGACGCCCACCCCATACAAGGAATGGTCCGTCTGCAAGTGATTGGAGCGATCGTCCAAATAAGTGGCGACCACACCCAACAAAATGCCGGCGCAGGTCAATAGCAGCAAGGTAGTGTTGGCAAATTGGTTCACCTTGCCCCAAAAGGGACCCTTGCGCTTCAGGAATGCGGATGCGAGTCCCAATGGTGCAATAATGCCCCAGGCAATTCCCAGAGAAATCCCGTGGGCAATCCAGACAGTCTTGTTTGGTTTCACTCCAAAAAAGGTTCTTCGGTCCACTGCATTCCCGTCCACCAAACCGCCATTGACGGACGGATTGGTGATTTCCCAAGGATTGGTAAAACAGGGATTCAAAGCAAGATTAAACTTGCCGTGAATCGTATGGGCGCCCGTCCAAGCATTGTCGGGAAGGCCGACAGCATAGATCCAAGTGGACCGATCTGTCACCACTTGTTCGGGAATGTCAAAGATCTCATTCAAGGTCTTGGTAAAGGTCATGACAGTCCTCGTGTTGGTTTGAAAGAACTGGACGTCTTCCAGAGTCTGAGATCCTTGTGGCATTTCCACCACTCCCGAAGCATCCGGGTTGGCGGTGTTGAGCGTGTATTTCTTGACGCTGGATTCATTGTCTTCTTGTCGGCCAATCACGGCAAAGGTGGGCTTTCCAGGACGGCCGTCATTTTCAAAACTAATCCCAATCCACGATTTGCCTTCGTACGTGAGCCGCATGCGAAAGGTGAGTTCGTCATTGTCCACCCAATTCTCTACTGTAAGGCCAGGAGCCACTTCCACAGGTGGACTGAAAATGCAATTCTTTTCTCCAAGCACAATGGGTGGATCCGTTTCGGCGGCATCGATAAAGATCGTTCGACCACCGCCGCAGGCGCAACAGGCGGTATTCGCTGATTCACCCTCAAAGACAAAGTCGCCATACAACTCGCACCATTCTTGATTGAAATCGTATTCTTCGCAACCACAGCCGTCATCGTCCACCCAATCCGTGTTTCGGCAGAGTTCGACTTGCGATTGCGCTACAGAAGCTAGTAGAAGAGTGATGAGGAAGGTGGCATACTGATGCTTCATCATCATCATCATTGTTGTTGTTGTTGTTGTCGTTGTCGCTATGTTGTACTCTTCACAAGGATGAGACAATCAATCAATCAAATGCTGCCTTCTGTCTTCCGTTCCCTGTGTGCACACCAAAGTTTATGGTGTATTGTGTTGGATGCCAATGTTGTGGCGTGCCGGCGCTCGACAATTTTAGGTAGCGAAAATTTTGGGAGTAACGAACTGTCATGTGCCGGTGCAATAGTTAAGTATTTGGACATGGGAGCAGACGACAACGGAAATTTTACAGAGCGTTCTTTGAGTCGTACCAGTATCGTGTCTACCCGTACCACCATGATGATACTGCTTCTGCCATGCTTAACAGAATGATGAATGGTCCATATCATATCATATCATATCATATCATGTCATATATTGTGTTATGTTATGGGTATGTAATTTGATTTCACTTGTAGTGAGTCATCATTTTATGATTCTATTAGATAGTAGTAGTAGTAGTTGGTAAGTGATATACGCATGCTTTCATTTCATCCTTGCATCCATTCTTGCATTCATTCATTCATTCATGACGCGCTCGCGTAGACTCATCCATCGGTACCCGCTGACATTTGTTTCCAAAACTTGTTGCGTCGTGTCGTAGCAGTGCCAGTCACAGCAGCATCCGACGATTCGGTCCGACTTCTTGCTGCTGGTTCATAATTATTGTTGTTGCTACTATTCCCGGTACCAGCACTTCCGGCACTACGACCTCGGTTCCAAATGGGACGACGCATTGGTGGTATCGGTGGTGTCGTTGTTGTTGTTGTTGTCTCATCATTTGTCGTTGTGGTGGTTCCAGACGTCTGATAATGATTCCAAATGCGGGAAACCGGTGGGACAGTACTGGAAGCGGCCGTCGATCCAGTAGCTTCGGTCGCTGCCGTCATGGCCGTGGTGGTGGTGACAACCGAAGTGGCCTCCTCGTCATGGTTCTTGTCTTGACTGCCACCGGAATCACTTGCCATAATGGGAGCGTGTACTTCTTGACTACTCACATTCTTGTTCCAAAGGTTCTTGACCCGACCAAACAAGCCTCCCTGAGGTGGTGCTGCAGCTGTGGTTGCTGAGCCTGGTGACGTTGCCGAAGCCATGCTAATTCTGGGTGCCAACCCTCCTCTCATGCCAAAGGCCATGATGATACTTGGTGGCGGACTGATGGTTTGCAAGGCTTGATGGAGTGAAACTCCGGCTCGTTGACACACGAGCGTGATTTGACTTTCGTAAATGTACAAACTCCGGGAGGTTTCCAAAATGGCATCCACATCTCCGGGTGGATAGGATTGCAACAATCGCAAACATTTTCCAAAGTCACCTTTCAATAAATCGTCCCGAATCATCATGACCATGGTACCACAAGCATATCGCAAAAAGTTTTCCTTGTGTGTACTGGCAAACATGGAATCCCACAATCGAATGGTATCCGGCAATAAAAATTCTCTTGACAATAGCGTAGTCAACCATCGAATGGCAAAGAACGAGGCATCGATACCAACTTCTTGCAAATGTTCAAAGACTTCTGGATCGTGAGTTTTCAACAAGCGTTGCAAATTGGCAATCCGACTTTGAATTCCAGTATGACTGTCGTCCATTTCGGGCACAAAGACGTCTTTCATGTCCATCATTAAAGAATGAAATAGATAATAGGAATCGGCTTCCGCATTGTTGGCCCAGTCCGAATTGTGGTCATTGGCCAAGACGTAGTAAATGGTACCAATAATCTCATTCATTCCCTGCACATATCGGACCTGTGTGGAGATATTAGAATGGTAAGGGAAAGCATATATTGCTTGGTTAGTTTTCTTCATCCAAATCTACGCAAATTCTCATCCATCAAAAGTAATGCGTTTTACTTACCCCCTTGTTCAATTTGGCCCAAATGAATAATATTCGTTCCAGTGCTCCATACCGTCGCATTCCCAAATGATCCTTGGGTTCCAAATAAAAGAACAAATCGGGGTGCGTCCGGGCCACATCCTTGCGGACCTCGCAGAGCAATTGAGCATCTTCCAAAAATGCCTCAAATTCTTCTTGGGTATTCATGGTTGGAGAAATGTTCAATTGATTGATTCCCAAATTGACGGCCTGATTGGTAAATTCGGAATTGCCGACATCCAAATCCAAAATGCCGACCCGTTTCCAAGCATCTTGAAATTGTTTGGGGAGTCGATCGGCAATTTTGGTGGCCGTATCGAATTGCATCGCTGTCATAATGTTGGATTCCATGGTTTGTTCCGACATGACACTGTCCGAGTCATCATTGTCACCACCACCACCACCGCCATCTTGACCGGAAGCATTGGGGTTGTCCCAAGACTCTAATTTGTTGTACTTTTTGCGAAGTCGTCGATCCCGAAGTAATTTGGACAATTGACCTCGCAAATCCTTGCCGCGTTCCAGCGGTCCTTCAAAGTATTGTTGCACTAGACTCTGATAAAGTTCGCGTTTGGCTGGAACCAATTTGGGCCAATTGGTATGGATGTTGTCTTTTTCCAAATAGCCTAGTAACGCACGCCAGGCCACGCCGCGATGAGATCCTTCGTCGGCAATGCCTTGGGAACAGACCCGACGAAGTTTGGCCAAATCAATATTGTGTTCCTTGCCCGTGTCACCCCATCGGCCATTCATGCCATCGTATTGTGCGGAATTATCCGGGCTGGTGGGGTTGTTTTCGCCATCTTTAGCATCAGCATTAGATGGAGGAGACTGAGGCTTGCTAGGACTCGAGTTGGGCGATGATCTGGGTGGTGGTTTCATCTTGGGGCATTTCTTACTCGGTCCAAACAAACATTCTGATATTGACGGCAGTGGGGTGGACGCCGATTGAGCGGAACCTTGTCGGTGATGCATCGTGGGAGTTGTAGTATTTTGATATTGTAACTGTTTGTGGTGATGCTAATGCTAATGCTGATGCGTGATTGATTGATTGATTGATTGATTCAAGTTCAGGCGGGTTCAACTTCAGAAAGACTTCAGGTTCACCTGAGAAGATGTCAAATTCTGTGTCTTTGGTTCTGAATTTTCTTGATTCTGATTGTGTCTCCAAGAACTTGTTTCCGTCTCAGCAAGTTTCGTATTAGTTACCAATCTACAAGAGAAACGCGGGATATGTCGTTATCCTGCAGTCTCTAGACGGATCAACCAATCAATTTTGTCGAATCAGAACACTTTCGACTTATTCCGATGTTGAAGTAAATTCTCTGCTTTCAAAAGTTGTTGATTCTCGATTGGTTCCAATGCAATGCTTTGAAGTCTATTACTGTATCGTTCAGTGTGATAGATTCAGTAGCAGTCTTGGTTTCTAGCAGAAATATAAAATAAGAAGTCTCCCCTTTTCCAATCCCACAGACAACAACAAATCAAATTGGATATCTACAGTATGATGCGATGATTGTGCATTCTCTTCCGTTTTCCGTGTGGAGCCGCAGGTCTAGAGGTGAGTGGCCGGCCAGCGACATTCGGTTAAGTGATTTCCCAAATGACTGGCGGAGTCTCAAGTGGAACGGAAAATACCGAGCCGGCATCGTTAAATCGATTCGATTGACTTTTTTCTAATCAAAAGAGTCGGATATCTTTCCTTGTCAAAATCGATCACAGTGCACAGTGCCACAAGTAATAAAATACAAACAGGCGCTTGACACTCCTACCCTCTAATCGACAGACACAGGTATACCAACCATGGGAAAGAAGCATCGCCGCAGCCGAAAGAACAGCAAGGGCGATGATGACGGAGACGAGGATTACCATGATGATGACAACAACCACAGCAACAATAATAACGAGAATGACAATAACTCACCATCCTTGAAAAACATGTCCTTTGCCGAAAAACGAGAATACCAACGCAAACAGGCAGCCCAAAAACGCAAGGCCAAACAAAAATGTTACCTCTGTGGTCAGTCGGGTCATGTTCGTAGAGAATGTCCTGGTATTGCCGACGATGGACGGGGCATGTCCCGCTTCAAGAGCAAGAGGGATCCAAAAGGAGAAAAACTAAAGCGAGAACAAGAAAAACAACGGGTGCAAAAGCAACAACAAAGTAACGGAGAGGATCGCTCCATGGAAGCGGATTACTTTGATCTGGTTGAGTATCCTGAAGGATTCGTGCATCCACCGGAAGAGGATGACAATAACAACAACGAAGACAATAATGAAGAAGATAATGCTGCTGGTCAACAACAAGAGAAGATAGAAACGGAACACGATGCATCATTATTGGCCATTCCTCATCCCTTTTTAGATCCTCACTGTCGCGTCTTGGAATCTATTGAGTACATGGAATCCCAACGAGATGCCAAAAAGAGCAGCAAGAAGAACAAGAAGCAGAATGCCAACAGTAGCAGTGACGATACGGATGCAACCACACGGGAATATCAAGCCATTTGGAAGCGTGCGATTCAAACGACAGGGTTGGCTGGCATTATTGTTCCCACAGTGGTGCAAATGCATGTGCCTTGGAGCAACCCCATTCCATGGTTGGGTGTTGCCGAAGATGCCGATAATGATGCTGATGATGATGAAGATTTGGAAAATGAAAATAATGATAATGATGGCAATGGAGAAGCACCAGCGGAAGAGCAACCAGAACAACCTCACAGCAAGACGATTCCCATTCTCTTTGCTCTTGGATTGGCATCCACAGTCCCCTGCACTACAGAAGCAGAACAAACCGATGCCAAACAACTCTTACTTCAAACCATCGGAACGGATGCAAACGACGACAACGACAACAAGAAACAAAGTATTGCAGCCCTCTGGGCAGTCTTGGACTACACCAAACCTAATCGAACCCGAGAAGGCCAACAAAAGCAACTAGAATGTCTCTTGCAAGTAGCGAGTGAAACCAATCTGACCCTTCAAGTCCAAGTGTTACCAGGGATTCCTTCCGATTTGGTGGAGGCGGATGCCTCGGTGGCTGGGACGGATTATGCGCAAGCCCTTCTTGATTTTCAAGCAGCCTTGGCCAATCATTTGGCATCCACTGGACGAAATGACGGTAATACTCGATTGAAAATACACTTGGTCGGTTGGCAGGGCCGATCCGATCATACGCTGAGTCTTCTCAAGGCCTTTGCTACTGATGACAACTGTCCCTCCATATTTATTGGTTTGGATCCCACTGTGACCTTTTCCAAGGCGAATCACTTGCACGAATTGGCCTTTGAAGTGCCGTTGCACCAATTGGTCATCGAAACGAGTCAGATCATTCCCTCGTACATTACCAAAAAGTTGGGACGGCAGGCAGCACCGCATGCGGCGTGGTGGCCCTTTGTGGCCCAAGCGGTGGCCAACCACAACAACCAAGGAGAAGAACTGGCAAAGGTTACCCAACAGGTGACGGAGAATATTCAAGCATTGTACCCTGCGTTGGGTTCTGGTGGGGATTAATGGACGCATCATAAGACTAAGCCTATAGAATAAGGACTCATGTTTCGAATATGATAGAACAAATGAGGTGACAAGGCCAAGTTTGATTATAAATGTAGATTTTGAGTAGGATCGTGGTACATATTGCAAGCGAATCTCCATCGGTCTGTACCGCTTCACAGTATATAGATTTTGGTGAAACTGAGGGATCACGCAGAAAAATGATACCACATGGAACAAACATACGTGCTGAGGCTACTAGGTTTGCTAGTCTATTCACACTATAGCTATTCACACTCGTAGCAAAAGGGACCGGGTGGATTGGCAGGCATGACTGTTCGATCCCGTCGAGAGCATCGCGTGTCAGAAAACACAACGATGCTGATACGGTTGTTGAAATCAAAATTACCGCTCGGAATGCGCGAGCCCCATGGACAAAGGTTTTGATTGAACGATGTTGCTCCGTTGAACATGCTGCCGATTGAAGAAAGGCTTCCAAGGGAAGAAACATTCCATGATGAAATATCTTGGTTGAAAGATTCCGCCCTGGAGAACATGTGCCACATATTGGTGACGGAAGAAACGTCCCATGATGATATGTCTCCATTGAAGGATTCTGCCCCAGTGAACATGACATCCATATTCGTGACAGAAGAAACGTCCCATCCTGACAAGTCTTGATTGAAATACCTAGCATTGTGGAACATAGATTGCATAGTAGTGACGGAAGAAACATCCCACGATGACAAGTCTTGATTAAAGGCTGGTGCGCTCTGAAACATTTGCCCCATGTTGGATACGGAAGACACATCCCACGATGAAATGTCTTGGTTGAAGACCGTAGCATGAAACATCCCTGCCATATTGGTGACAGAAGAAACATCCCATGATGCCAAGCCTTGCCTGAAAGCATTGGTGACAGAAGAAACATCCCATAATGCCAAGCCTTGCCTGAAAGCAGATGCTTTCCAGAACATTCCGTGCATATCAGTTACAGAAGAAACATCCCATGATGATATGTCTTGATTGAAGGAGCCTGCATTGCGGAACATCCAATGCATGTCCTTGACGGAAGAGACGTCCCATGATGATATGTCTTGGTTAAACGAAAGTGCCCCATCAAACATCGCATTCATTTTTGTGACGGATGAAACGTCCCATGATGACAAGTCTTGATTGAAGGAATACGCGAGGTGGAACATGTACCCCATATTCGTAACAGAAGAAACATCCCAGGATGATAAGTCTGGATTGATGCCCGTTGCTTCCCTGAACATGTACCCCATATCAGTGACGGAAGAAACATCCCAGGATGACAAATCTTGTTCGTAGAAAGTGGCTTGCCAGAACATCCCATACATGTCAGTTACCGAAGAAACATCCCAGTTTTCAATAACAACCTCCTCATCATATCTATTATAATCGTCATTGTAAGCAGAGCGGCCCTGGAAAAGTAGTCGCATGCTGGTGACACGTGCACCGAAGCACCAATCTCCCATGGGTCCATATTGGGCCTTGACTGATGCCTTTATGTGCTGAGCCTCAAACCAGCTGCGAACTGCACCTGCGAGCTCTTCGCTGGTTTGAAAACATGGCATTGTTGGTGATAGCGGCGTGGTCGTCGTAGTTGTCGGCAAAGGAGTTTTGCCTGGCATGGGAGCGAACGATGGTGCTGGTGTTGGTGCCAGAGTGGGGTCTACGATCGGCGCCATGCTCGGGATCCATGATGGACTTGAAGTTGGCTGAAGGGTTTCGGGAGTTGAAGTTGGTGCCGGAGTAGGAGTTGGCCCCGCCACCGGTGCTTGTGTTGGGACCCATAATGGACTTGAAGATGGCTGAAGGGTTTCGAAAGCGAACGGAGGTGTCGATGGGGCTATGTGGGCTGGTGTTGGCGAAGGGGTTGGCCTCGGGGTTTGAGGTCGAGTTGGTAGTGGAGTTGGAATAGAAGGCGGCCAAGGAGTTTCTTCTACCGTCGGAGAGAATGTGTGTAGATGAGTTGGCTCTGGGGTTACCTTTGCTGTTGGAGAAGCAACTGTTGGTGGGAATGTCGGTTCCGAAGGAGACGCATCGCTGGTACTCGGAGATTCTGTTATATCCATGGGTCCCAAATTCACAACAACAATGCTTTCATAAAGTCCAGTCAATTCAAGTTTTTCGGCAATAACACCGTCGCCAAAAAAGGAGCTGAGTTCACCAATCACATCCACGACCTTCACTGATGAATCCTTTGTAAAGATATCAAGTACGACACTGACTCGATGACACCGCAGATCAGAGTCACCCATGCAATAAGGCGCCCCCTCGACGCCGATCGCATCAATCGCCACATTTCCGATTGCATACGAGAATGATAAATCATTATCATCAAGATGGCGGGGATAATGCACCAACTGCTCATGGCGCAAGCTTCTTCGGACAACTCGGTTGCATCCTGTGAGCACAGGAGTAAGAATCTCGCTGAGTTTATCCTCAATAATGCCAGCTGAGAAACTCGAAACCATAGGAACAAAAGGAGTAGCATCCAGGTTCAGCTGGTAGCTTTGTATGGGCATCATTTCCTGTCCTCGTATCGTCTCTCCTTTCGCAATGGCAGCACAATCGTCTACCGAGGGCGGGTGAAACGGAGATGAAGTAATCGTCATGTTCCCATTTGCATCTGCTGAAGCGTCCTCGCTTCTTCTCAAAGCAAAATACGATCCAAAGGCTGCTAAAGCAATCAACGCCATACAGAGCAGACATTGATATGCCCGAACAACATCTTTCTGCTTGAATCGTTCCCGGCCAGGATCCCTTTCATTCGATACGCCATTCGGTGCTTTGCTAGTGTTTTCACTCGGAACGCTGTTAGGCGCAGGTCCGTCCGATGTTGCATCATTTTCTTCAGTATGAGGATTCTCAGCACCATTATTATTGCCAGGGGCGCCATCGTTGATATCGTCTTCCTTATCTTCATTTCGGGTAGGTGGAGGTTCCAAGCTGCTGGACGATAATGATCCAATTTCATTCCATTCCATTTCCATCTTTTCTTATTATTGTGTTATTATGATCCAATGTGGTACTGTTACGACGAGGTTTTCCAAAATTGTTCGACGATAAAATACCTGCCGTACTGAAATTCGTCCATGCAGTCATCATCAATAAATCCAAACTTGTGCGGTTTTTGTGGATGAATTCAGCACAGCGACCAGCACTCATGTGAAATACTTAGGGGCATGCATCCTAGTATGTTCGACGTTGTTCCTTCTTCGGATTTAGCAAGACCAAAACGGGGAGAAACATTGGATCAAGCGACCCGAACGGCGGTTCAAAAACACATGGATCGAGTTGGTACTGAATAAGGCGGACAATACTGTAGGAAAAGGAAGAGGAAAACGGATCATTCTGGTAACGGTATGATCGGTACCTGGTACAACGATATGTTACAAACAATGTGTGCATCGCAGATACCGGTACGCTACTGTATTTATTGCGTCTTTAGTAAATTTCTTCTGTCCCATATTCCCGAACCAAAACTGTTTCAGCTCCATCCATTTTTTTTGCGTCCTTCCTTCAGTGCGATGACATTGTGTTTTTAAATAAAAAGGAAGCTGTTTCAGTTCCACCAAACGCATTGTGCGCATCGCATGATCGGAGATATCGGAATCATCATCATCATCGAATATCAAAGTCCAATACAAGTACCAGGTACCGGTACCGTAATATATTATGTCGACCAGCCATACAATTCTATACTGACTTGATATTGAAGGACCAGATACGCCTATACCGGTAGACTGATTGACTGCTATTGACGCTGCTACCACAGAACTCGACTCACAAGAATGGCGACTCCCAATCGCAGTAGCACTAGTAGTAATAGGTTTCAACAAAAGCCACAACGGAAAATCCAGTCATTGCCTTGGGTCGTCATGATGGCCTTCCTCTTTGGACTTTATTTCCTCAAGGACGCAGCATTTTCCAGCTTTGAAGCATCGTCTATTTCGGATCTTTCCAGCGTCCTAATCGGTCCCAAAAAACATGAAGAATCTCTCAAAGTATGGGATTGGAAGACGCCGGAATTAGGGGACATGAAGCAACACATGGAATTTGTGCGGATTGCGTCCGAACTTGTGCCTCGAAAAAACAACAATAACAACATCAACAACAAGTATTATGGAATCCAACATGTCCATCGCGATGGTTTATTACATAGTGGAATGGGAGTGGCTGTCCTGGATACCAACATCACCATGGTGGATGCCAAAATTCTATTGCTCAAGCGTGCACGACATCTGGTCACCTGTCCCAACGCTTGGAGTTTGGTCGGGGAACATACTCATCAGGAGGAAACTCCCAGAGATACTGTCCTTCGAGGAATCAAAGAAGAATTGGGAGATGCATTTCATCAGCAGTTTGTGCGAAAGGGGAGTAAGACCATGGAATTGCTCAAGCACCCTGTCTACGCCAATGTGGACTATAACAGCGACAATAATGGAAGTCCCATTTACGATCGACAAATTACCTACTTGCATGCCATAGAAATGAATACACCATTGGAAGAATTGCAAAACATGCTGGAATTGGACGACGAGGTTGCCGAAACAAGATGGATGACCCGACAAGAGATCCAAGATGGCTGGATGAACTCCAATCCTGGTGAAATGTTTTGTTCCCATGAACTAGCCTTGCTCCTTCAGCTGGTATTGCACAGATTGGAGGACTTGGAACGAGAAGCCAATAAGATGCATGCCTAATCAAATGTGAGGCAGTAATACTCGACGCGTTTGCAAAAAGGCTGCCGCGTTGCCGAAGCAGAGATTAGATGGGGAAGAGAAGCTATGATGAAGAATCTGATTCGGAATAGTTTTGTTTTGGGCTTGCACATGTTTGACCCAAGATCGTCCGAGACTGCTACTGTAGTCTCTATACTGTAAGACGACGTCACACGAGTGCTACCATGCTCTTCCAACCGCTAAAAGCACTTGTTTCGTTAAAGCTTCGCGTAATACTAGATAAATAGTATAGTCAATATAAGGTACCACATTATGCTAGGACACGACAATTTTCGATTATTGGTATTACTCAATGTCCACACTCATTATTCGGATTTCATCCAGTGGCTTGTCCATCGTATCCGTCTTGACATTTTCGATCATTGTGCAAACGTCCATGCCTTGCGTGACTCGACCAAACACGGTATGTTTGTTGTCTAACCAAGGAGTTGGGACTGTGGTTATAAAGACTGTATATACAAATAGTAGCAGTCATAGTAGTAGGTAGTAGTATATTGAAGGTGGCGTGAGATTTTTGGCACTTTGAAAAAGAATAATGGAAGCGAACAAAAGTACTTACATTGTGACCCGTTCGTATTTGGCCCAGCATTCGCCATCGATACTGTAAAAGGACGGTCATGACGAAGTCTATATGAATGGAAGAATAAAAGTTAGTTTCTGAATATACAGCCATCATATATACATACACAGTATACAGTCTACACATTCAATCAGTATGGACGTACTCTCGTACAAACTCATCCTCAAATTCACCACCCCAAATGCTTTCGCCACCCGTACCATCACCCAAAGGATCCCCTGTTTGAATCATGAACTCCTTGATGCACCTATGATAAATATTATATATATATTCATAAGTGAGATTGCGGTTATTAGCAAGAATTCGCACAAAGAAACATGCACGGCACAACAATCAAATAAGACAGGATGAAAAACTCACCTGTGAAAGATCACATTGTCATAATACCCGGATCGAGCATGAGTACAAAAATTCTCGAGTGTCTTTGGTATACCACCAAATAGCTTGATATGAATGTCCCCCATGGTAGTTCGCAATATTGCTTTCGAATAGGCGGCTGCATTATTGGCCCCTGTTATATTGGATACTTCGGATCCGAGCAGTCGATCTTGAGATGTTGGAGCTTCGTTCCAAACATCGCGGGACACTTCTTCTTGGTCCTGATCTTTGAGTGGATCAATATGAGAAAATACATAGAATCGTCGTTGTTTGTAGCTTAGAGCAACAATGAGGGAATCATTGGAAGCCTTTCGGTCACCAACCGCGACAGAGCCCCCTTGTCCTCTTGATAGCTGCATCTGCTGATTGACTTTTGCATCCCCAAGACAGAGACAAAACGACAAGAATCGTAACTGACTAGCATCCGCCTTGCCAACAATCTTCAAGACTTTGTTCCGTTTCCAGTCGATCAATTTGATACCGACCATGGTCGAAATCATCAAAATCCGTTCCGAGGGGTCCAACTGCACCAATTGCTGCAGAGGAATATCGGTCTGCTCTTGCATTTCTCGTTCCACGGACGCCCGCTTGCCAAAGGTGATATCGTCCATACCAAACTTGGCACTATTTGCTTCATACACGCTGAGTCGTTCGTCGTAACGAACGGCAATCTTGCCAGAACCAAGTTCAAAGACTCGGACTTTGTGATCCGCACCTAGCATTAAAATGCAATGGGAGGAATGACGATATAAAGATCAGTCAGAATAAATCAAGAAATCAAATTCCATAAACCGCAACATCATGCAATAATTGCATGATACTTACCAAAAATAACAAAGTAATTCTGGCCCATGTACATTGACACTGCATATGTCTTCTTCTTTGTCAAGCTATACAGATCCGTCTTCATTTTGTTGTTGATCTCTAATTGATTGCTTGTCATGGAACAGGATGAGCCGACCGCTTCGCTCTCCTTGGATCCACGAGTGCAATCCCATAGTTCGATGGTACCTTGCTTGTCACAACTGACGCAACACTTGTGTTTCGTATTGTAGGCCAATGCCGTCACTGGTCCCGAATGGAATTGCAAGGTTTGGATGAGCTGTAAGGTCCCCAAGGAATAAATGTGTATACTTCCATCATTGGCATCACTAATTGCCAGTAGCAGATCCTTGGCCGCATCCTGCAGAAAGGATGCTGCATTTCCAAAGGTATGAGACGTCTTGATCATGGACGTGGCATCAAAGGTGGACACATCGTATATCTTGATGAGACCATCGGCTCCGATGGATGCTGCTGTTCCTTCCGATGGATCCAGACACAGTGCCATAATAGGACCCACATGAGCCGTGTAAGACTTGCAAAACTCGAGACATGGGTACGATTCCTCCTCCTTCATTTTATTATTAGAGGTCTTCTTGTCGTTGCTGGCTTCGAGTGGAATGGAAGGGGTTCGTTTCCAAAACTTGACAATTCCTTGATCACAAGCCGTCACAACATATCCATGTCTTGCTGATGAAATAGCATGGGTGACATTGGATTTGTGCATGAAGGAGACATGATAATGGGAGGATGTGGGGATCTCATCTAACGGCACTACTCCGGAACTTATTCTTGTGCGAGCAAGCTTTCTTGATTTCTGATTTTCATCACCAGCTGCAGCAGTCTCTTGTTTTCTCTTTTCAACGCCCATTGATGATAACTCTCTTACTCCGCTACGTGAGCAATACGCTGCTGTGAGATGATAGGTGCGATTGCGATGATGATCGATTAATAGGTATGATAGGTGATATAATGCGATGAATAATAAATCTGCGAGAATGGTGCTGAAACAGCTTCCTTTTTTGAACGCACTGGAGGAAGGACACTGAGAGCTGAAACAGCTTCTTTTCACAATAGATTTCGCCATCATCATCATCATCATGATCATATAATATACGGTCGTATCAGAATCACCAGTTATCCATCATCGCCATGATGAAATGAGAGCAAATAATAAATGCCATTCTTCCAATAAGTCCTTGACGAGGTTTCTGTTGCTGCTGAACGCAGTCCTGTTCTTGGCCATTAATCATCAGCAGATAATCAACTTTCACGTGATTCCGATGCAATCATCCTCCTCTATAATGATGGGGGAAGGCAGTGCTCTAGCAGAAAGTCTTTCCTCCTTTCATCAAGGCAAACCCCGCAATGGAACGGATTCCGTGGTTACATCATCACCACCAATAGTAATAACAGAGCGACAGCAAACGCCAACAACACAACTTCGTCCATCGAGAACCCTCATGGGCATCTTTTCCTCAGCCGACTCGTCCAGTGTCCTCATGCGAAACCGTCACCGGACTCTGATTGGACTATGGAATGACACTCGATTGTGCTCTTGGACCAAAATTACAGAGGATTGTCAGCTCGTCTATGCCTTTATCATTGGTGCTGGGGATGCTGCGTCGGCTCCGACTCAATTGGTCAATGAAACGAATGGAAAGACCAATGAAAAGTGGCCCTTATTGGTGGAGAAACCAATTGTCACCGAGTTCCCAGACCTAAATGAAGATGACACGGTCTTGTTGAATATTCGGTAAGTCAATGTGATGTGTAATATCTATCGCGTGTCCTATTTTGGCCATGCGGGGTGACGTATTGTTCTCACGCATGGCATATATATTTACAACACTATTTGTTCCTTGTCAGGGAGAATATGAATGATGGCAAATCCGAATCCTTCTTTTATTTTGCTTCTACTCTCATGGAGCAGCACGATATTGATTATGCCATGAAATTTGATGCGGATGCCTCCCTTTTGTTTCACAAATTCTTGGTCTTTGCCAAGAAGGAACTTCCGCCAGCTCCCTATTACAAGCGTATCCTCGCTGGCATTTTGCGGGACAAGGATCGTTGGAAGACACCCCAAGATCCTGCTGTGTACCAACAAAAGGAAGGTTATTGGATTCAAGAATACGATAAGGTCCATGTCTATTTGGCGGGGCAATGTTACCTGTTGAGCCGTGATTTGGTGGAATTCGTAGTACAAGAGGCACCACGATCCAGTGCCTACCAAGAAGGTCACGAGGACCATGATTTGTCCGCCATGGCATTTCATTCTCCGAAACCTTTGACATTACTCATCATTCCAAAGAAGCATCGGTTTTGGGAACATCCGGTCAAGGGGAAACCAAGATGGTTGGGAATTTTGAAACGAGAAACCGCACGCATGAAGGGTGAAATCTACAAGGGCAAGAAGCTACGAATCCACTAGAAGAAGTGAGACTTGACGCTGGTGCAATGCTATTGAAAATCTGTTGGAGTCATAGCTCCGTTACCAATCATGACTTCCGAATCCACATGGTTCTCTGCCAGGGATGGCCACTCCCCATCAGATGACTACTATTACATGCAGCCACATGTCCAAAACAGTTTGTATAGCGACATTCGTAGTGCGACAGACCCCTTTGAATCATCATATGACTACTATGTCATACAGTCACACGTCCAAGACAGTTCGTAGTGCGACAGATGCCTTTGGATCAGTACTATCCCAAATATAGGACTTTGGCACAAATCGCGGAAGCGATGACATTATTGCACTGAAATGAAGCCTTGGAAATATTTTTCGAAAGATGATTTCAAAAGTTGGGATGTGTTATTGTTAGTCTAGTATTTGTGCACTGTGCAGAAAGCTATACTGGAAACAAGTGCCTGTGATCTTCAATCTGGGGTACTCGGAATATTAACATCTCCTAGTATCTAAATCCAGATGCGACTCTTGATGGCATCACGCATGGAATGCATAATGGAATTCACCAATCTTCTATCGTTGTTGATCTCGATATATCCTTGATGAACTTTACTGTATTCGATGAACTGATAGCCAGCATCGCGCAAACGATCCAAGATCTCCCTGGCAAGTACTCTCTTTCGGCCATTATGAGCACTTCTGTACCTCTCATCATAAGCACGAAGGAAGCGGTGCAAAAAGTCGAAATTCCCGATATGATGGCGGGCAACTCCTGATCTGCCGCGGACGATTTGGTGTATCGCTGGTGCCAGAAACACTTCTGGTGGGGACTGAAAGATCGGAGATTCTAAGAAGAGGCTCAGTTCCGCTAGGAATTCGTCGTCTTCGTACATGATGTTGTTTTGATCACCGTTCATCAGCTTCCTAATGAGTTATGCCTCTGCTCTTGTTTCAACGAAGAGCTGATGCTGTAGAGCTTTCCTGAATAAATGAGTTCTGTGTCGGCATTCAGTTTTGGGCGCGACTATAACCTCCCGTACGAATAAGCCAAAAGAAGACCCAGCCCGTTGAAATTGCGTAGAAATGTACTGTTTGTCAAAAATCGTTGGAAATATTACAATTGACGTATAAATATCGTAGGACCCTACCATTTTGCACCATGCATTCTTCACAAGATGCATGTATCATATGTATTATTGGCTTTTTGGGTTGGGGAGTTCACATCCGCGCAGAAGGGGAAAATACTATACATATATGTGTCTGCCCATAGAGCAAGCCAAAAGCTTCGAATAAGCTCGACGGGGCCTTTTGCTTTTTGCATTCATATGGCAGGGTACACCATCCTGTAATTCTAGCCACCCATTCACACACGCGTGTGAAGATTCTAGCACGTACGCAAAACAGTGTAGAAAAGTTTTTTTCCTTTTCAAACGCGTCTGCGGAATCCCAAACATGCACATCTGATGTGCAAATTCGCAACCTCACAAAAATATTGCATCACGATGTCGGAAACACTTGGACCTCATGATGTGCCCTGTGGGACAAATCAAATCAAAGAATCATCATTGTTTTACAAAGAGTGCGAGCAAGCTGCTCGTTTACTCGCCGTAGTAACCAAAAAGGAGAAAAAACATGCTATGAACGAAGCCATTCTCAAAATCATTGGAAATGTTCGTTGTCGAGGTGGAGAGTTCAAGAAGAAGAAGTTCAAAGGGTTAAAGGCGTGGTTTCCCGAAAATGAGACAGCCATAAAGGCCAAGATCAAAAGACGAATTGAAAGTGATCTGAAGAAAATCGAAATCGAAATGTCAGAGCAGAACAACAAAGTAAAGCCTGCAAGCAATCGTGTTTCATCTGGACGCAAAAGTCAAGGTGAAGGTGAAGAGAGCCTCGGTCGAGTCCTAGAGATGCCCTACCATAAAATTTCCAAGAAAATAGGAGAGCTTGGACCATACGATGTTCCGTGTGGAAGCAATGCATCAGGTCAAGGTGCGGAGGGCTTTCATAGCGACTGTAGTTATTTTGCGCTTATCTTTCCCCGTCTATCGAAAGAGGAGAAGGATGATGCAGTACAACGAATCATTAATAGCTTAGAGAAAAGAGGGGGGAAATTCAAGAAGAAGATGAAGGATGTAGGATGGGTCGAAGAGTCTGGATCTGATACGGTCGTTAAAAGAGTGCTTACATGCATCGCTAACTATGGAAGAAAGAATGGGGTAATATCAACCGAAACGATGAATCTGATTCGGCAGGAAGTATTGTGCAACAGAAAGGGGAAAGAATATGCAGTTGTGTCCATGCAAAGAGCGCAAGGTTTCGAAAAGGATGCCAATTTCGATGACTCCTACTACTTTTTGCGTACAGCATGCTACGTCTATAAGACGATGCTAGTGGAGAATGTTGAAAGCAATAAGAACGAAACAAAATGGAACCTGGCGCGAACTTATCGAAGGCTTGCCGAAGTCCTTGTGGATAACGGTCAGAAGCAAGGACAAGCGCTACCATACTTTGAAATGGCAGCCCGAGCATGTGAAGAGTTGAAACATTGGGACACTCTTGGAGCCATCAAATGCCAGATTGCGCATTGTTATAAGCGAAAGGGAGACCGATCCACCGCGGATCGGATGCTCCAAGAGGCTCATGATTATTTGTTCAGCGCCAGGTGGCCACTACCGCTTGAGTTCGAGATGTCGGACCCAACAGCTAAACTCTTCTACTACCAGTATTCGGCGAATTTGCTCCGTGGCGATGGCAAGCATGAGGCTTCCTTGGATCACTATGAAAGGTCGTGCCTCCTGCAGCCAACTGAGGACAGGCAATTCTCCCAGGATGATCATGATAACTTTCTCAACATCAGCGGTAAGGCATATCATGGAATTGGCATGGCATATACTGAACAAGGGAAATACGATGAAGCGGACACATACTTGAGACGATCCATGAGCCAGCTGTTGAAGCGATATGGACCAAACCATCCAGAATATACAGACAACTACTTGATCCTCGCAAAAGGTCAGATGATGCGTGGAAAGATCGGAAATGCACGTTATTTGCTTGAGAACTACTTGAATCTCTACCGAGACAAACCGGCACACCCATCCTACCCCTTTGGTCTAGGCCATCTCGGGAAGACGTGGGAGAAAGAGAAGAACTACAGAGAAGCGTTGAATGTTTATATCCGAGCATTGGAACTCAACGAAGCGAGAATTGGCAAAGGCATTGCTCACTTGGACGTTGCTTATACTCTGAACAGCATTGCTAATTGCTTGCGAAAGGACGAAAAATTCGATGACGCTTCCGATACTTGCAAAAGAGCCTATGAGACTCTAAGGAAGTTGGGATATGAAGATGACGGAGACCACCCAACAATGGTCTACAACCGAAATTTGCATGGTCGAATTTGCTCCAGAGACATCTCGAGTACTTATGACGAGACGTTGCTCTGCACCTAGAGACATGTGCTGTAGATGCATTTAGAACTATGAAAGAAACTGTTTTTAAGACTGGATTCTAGTATCCAATTTTTACTCTAGAGCAATCGTGCTGAATATAGACTACGAGTATACTGATTATCCCAGAATGGCATCACTCATGCTCAACGCCATGAGATCCTGGAATAAGACACTGCTTCCTTAATGATGGCAGTGATTGCAGTCAGACATCCACGACACATCGTATGGGAACATGGATAGTGCTACAGATGTCATTGGATTGACATTATTCTCATCCCAAAGGTAGGCAAGGACGTTTGCTTTGACAACGTTTGCGCCGCAGAGCAAGCGACAGTTGCGTCGATCGATTGGTTCCATGCTACTGACCGAGTCGTCGTCGTCCATTAGTTTGGACTTCCATACAGTAAGCTCCAACAAGGATTTCATTTCAACTCTTGCATAAGATTCTAGGCGTTGGATGACTTGCTGCAATGCTTGCATTTTTGTTTTCTGTGCTGTACCCCACGATCGTGATTCGATCAAGGTTCGGAGGGATGCTTGCCAACACTCATTACCCCAGGATGCCATTCCATCCACCAATGTCTTGTGTAGGACCATTCGGATCAGCAGAATCGACGTAGACAGTCGATTTTGCAACAAATAGTCCATCATGGTATTGCCATTGCAATCCTTTTGGGACAAGACACCAAAAGGAATGTGATCCAATAGTACTTGAAACATATCAATGGGCTGTGTTGCTGAAGCGGCGATAATGTGAAAGGGCGTGGCACCAAATGGACCTGCCCAGTCGTTAGACGAGGCCTGTTGGTGAATGCTGGCCATGAGATCTTCCACAGAAGTGGAGGACGAATGGTAGCATGCCTCATGGACTGGTAGCTCTGCGAATCGATCCTGCAAGAGAGCAAGGTCGTCAGTATTCTCGTCTTTGTCATCATCATCATTCACTTGCAGTCTTGGGCATCCAAAGAATAGATCGTCTGGAATGTCCTTGGCAGAGGACAGTTCAATGCTGACAAGACTTGGACAGTTGGCAAATGCCTCAGCACCAAATTGGATATGGTCCGCGCAAAGCTCCACTCCCAAAAGGCTGGTGCAACCACCAAAGGCCTTTTGACCAATAATAATGGTGCTGGAGGGGATCACAATGGCACACAAGGATTGACATCCGAAAAAGGCCTTGGCGTCAATTTGTGTCAATCCCTCTGGTAGTTCCACGGAAAGCAACATGATGCATTCACAAAAGCAATCATTTGCAATCACCTCGACACCCATGGGCACCGATAGATTGGAAAGCGCGTGGCACTGGGCAAATGTACCAGCTTCGAGGATCTTTATAGAAGCCCCTAACTGAACCTTGGACAAGGAGGTGCAAGACTGAAAGCACCATCCACCAATCGTGTCGACAGTGGAGGGGATGGAAATGTTGGTCAAAGCTGTGCAGCCATAAAATGCCAGCCGACCAATACTTTGCAGTCCTTTGGGGAGACAAATATCCACCAACGCGGTGCAGTTCGAAAAGGCCCAATCCTCAATCTTCTCGAGGGTAAAAGGCAATTGAACCTTGCGCAAGAATCGGCAGTATCCAAAGGCAGCATAGCCAATCGATCGGAATCCATGTTTCAGCTCGACGGTGATGAGAGAAGTCCAATAGAAGGACCGATAACCAACACGTTCCAATGTAGAGGGCAGTGATACTCGTTCAAGCTTGGTACAGTCCTTAAATGCCTTGTCTCCAACGCATTGAACTCCTTCTGAAATGAGGATTTCCTGAAGCTTTGACTTGCCTTCAAACTCTTTGGGAAAGACTTCCTTCACGGACGAATGAACGAGGAGATGAGTGGTATCTTGGTTGGGCCGATCATGGGTTTCGGAGGTGAGCACAAACAGACTGAACGGAAGCTCCGTTCCCCCTGCCACTGTGGAAGCAAACATTTTTATGATAGCATATACTGTATAGTCTGTGGTATTTTTTATGTCGAAATCAGAAGACTGAAAATCAAAAGTAAAAATGAACCTCGTGCTTTGCACGCCGGCGCGCACGCGCAAGCGGGACGGACCGACTGGATCGACTCCTATTGCCGAAATTTTAATCGATCGGGGGACGAGGGACGATACTGTACTGTAGGTATATATTCGTACCGAAGATAGTATGAGTCTGAGACAAGCAGGAGATGCTGCTGTTGTGGCTAACGAAACACTGCCCAAAAATAAAAGGCACTATCTTTACCTCTGAGAAGGAGGAAGAAAATAAATAAATCACCAATTGAGAATCTGCGTCCAATCCCATTAGCATGGATACAGTAGAACACGGTGAAATGCTCGTAGTAGTATCATCAATCAATCGTCATTGAGAAAGAGTACAATTTCATTGCTAGTTGTAGGCACAGTTACTGCTCGAACCGGAGTACAATACTGAAGATTGGTGACTGAGAGGATGGATGGATTCAAACATTCTACATCCACTATATTACAGTTCCTCGCCCAATTCAGATACTTTTTCTGGTTCCACCCAACCCAATCGTTTGGCAATCAATTTCGCCACTGCCTTTGCTCCCATGGCACTCAATTCGATACAAGCAAAGGACAATTCGAGCGAATTTGGATAATACAGACCTCCGGAAGTCGTATGCCCCGAGAATCCAGTCGCACCATCGTACAATAAGAATTCGGTCGAGTCGCCGGTCCCTTGATAGTCGGGTGTGGCGCCCCCATGTTCTCCACCCCAGATCTTTTCGTATTCGATTGTCACGGAGGATCCAAAGATTTTTTGGAATAGGTCAAGTGTCAGTGGTTCGGATGAGAAAATCTTGTACAGACCATCCTTTGGCGAAATTTGGGCAATCGAAGTAATATTGTGTTCGGCTGCCTTGCCCTTTTCGGTAAAGACAATCACTCGAGGAATGTGATCTGGATCAATGGAAAAGTAATCATGTTGGAGTTCTCCATGACGGACCAACGTGGTGACGACTTGTGTGTAGGTCCGAGTGGCGGCCTTGGACAAGTGATGGGGCAACGGATTGTGACCTTCGTGATCTTGGCCATATCTAGTATCTTCATGATTTTCCACGAGGCCACCCATGGGCATGGGTTGCAATACCGAACTATCAATTTGACTGTTGATGAGGAATTCCACTTTGGAGAAAGCCAAGGGCGCTGCCAAGACCATGATATCGTAGTGACCCAACAGCGAGCCATCGGACGCAAAGACTTCGAAACCATCCAGGCTCCCGACAACCGTCGATACTCGTTGCTGGGAATGAGAAACAACAACATCTGGAGTATCTGGACACTTTGTAGAATGTGTCTTTTGGGCTTGCGCAAAGGCGCTGCTAATGAGCTGAGCGTTGCCTCCAACAATGCTGTGCATCTTGGAATGGGAAGATGCCGAAAAGGACCCAAGTCCAGTGACCGCATTGATTTGCGAATTGCCTTGATTGTAATTCACCAATAACATGGATTCCAATAGTTCACTTCGTATCGAACCTTGTCCCGGTAGTAGTTTCCGCCACCATGGCAAGACTTGTGGAATCCACAAATAATCGCACAAGTCAGCAATGGACATGTCGACGAATGGTCCTAGATGTGCTTCGTCCCACATTTCTTTTGGTGATTCAAAGAAATACTTTTTAGTTTCGAGCAACATATCTTGCATGGCATCAAATCGCTCAATCATCTTGGAGGTGATCCGATACAGCTTGAGCAGATCCATGTTGTATCTCCACGCCATGGCTCGCATGGTGGATATCGTAGAGTTTGCAGTATTGAACATGGTCTCTCCGTTTCCATTGTAAATTGCCATGCCGTCACGTTTCGTTTCGTTCTCACCAGTGAAAAAGGGAGGTCCCACTGTAACGTTTGCCTCCTTGGCCATTTCCAAAATGAGTTTGAATTGATCCGTCAAAACGCTGGCACCAAGCTCCACGATTCTACCATCGTCCAATCGATAGGAACTGACTCGACTCCCTTGCCAATCATTATCGTTGTTGCTGCTTGCCTTCTTGTCTGTCAATTCACCGATTGGATTCGGGTCAAAAATGGTGAGTTCTTGCAAGGAGGAGCAATCGTCATCATTGTTCAGGAAATCCACGAGGTATTTGGAAACAAAGGTACCAGAGATTCCCCCGCCTATTACACCGATTCGTACACAGTGACATGATTGGAGAATTGAGGAAAGGAGGATCAGAATGAATGAGGGAAAAGTCATGAAATGAAACATCATAGGCTTCATGGTTCTCATCGTATCATAAAATATAGACATCATCGCATCCTTTCGTGTTTTTGTTGCAATTTTCGTAAAGCGATGTCTTTTCCGTATGCGCAAATTGATCGCGCAGAAAGGCAATGTCGACTAGATAGACTAAATTCTTGCATCGTTGCATCATCGCACATATTCATTGTGGCAAAATGAATCACCGCATATTGAATATTCTATATGCAGTGCCGTATTTTTTTATCCACTTGCGAAGGCAGTTTTGTCAGGCAGTCTTGAAAACCAAACGAGTGATGACGATATATATAAGTAAAGATTGGTATTGCTTGGATATACATTGATATGTACATTACCGGCGGGGCTATGGTGATACCGTGTGCGATGAATGACGTATTATTGGGGTGATGGGTTCTTCAATTTTTTCATTTGGAATTGCAAGCGAGAGGGAATGGTATGGCGAAACGCTACTCAATAAAGAGAGGCTCTATGTGAGCGCAACTTGTATAATGTCACTTAGACGCACTTTTCTTGTTTCTGGCCACTGACATTACAGCCTGCTGAAACACCATTGGTCGTGTCGTCAAAGCAATTTTGATCTGCGGTTGGCAAAACAAGAATGAGGTCCATATCTTGAGGATGGGTTATCATAACATCACTGCTACTTACAAAGCCAACAATACCCAGTAATTTGAGGGATATTGGGTACTGTGCCTGTTAGTTTGTTTTGAGCTGTAGAAATGTGAATGTATGCTGAGTGAGGAAGTGCTGCGTACAAGAATCTTCTGTCTCACATGGACTGACTTACCAAGCAATAGTCTTCCCATTTCTCTAATTCTGCCAATCTCCGTTGGGACAGTACCTTCAAGACTGTTGGTATCTGCCAACAAATGGGAGAGGGGAGAGAAGGCATGAGTAACGAAACGGAATAATAGCTTGAAGCATTATGAAGCAACATACTCATATTTAGATCCAACAATTTGCTCAAGTTTCCAATTTCCGATGGAATGGTTCCTCTAATATTATTTCCTGCTGCGAACGGATGGCGGCAATGGGAACAGAATTGAGTATACCAGCATTCCAAATAGCACAATATTGTCGAACAACGTACCAAGACCCAGAGTAATGATTTGGCCCAAGTTTCCAATTTCCGTTGGGATAGTGCCTTCAATATTTCCGCCTATCAACATATTTGCAAGGAAGCAGCAATGAGTGGTGACAACAATATTACAATGACATCGCATGCCATCGTACCAATTCCCAGATAACGCAGCTGACCCATGTTCCCAATTTCTGTCGGGATAGTTCCTTCCAGCAGAGAGCCTGTCAAACGACAAATTGCAAGCAGTGAGCAAGTCACTAACATTTTAGAGGCTAGACATCGCCATGCAACATACCAAGATTGAAAGTTTCCATTTGGCTCAAATTCCCAATTTCGGTTGGAATTGATCCCACCAGCTTGTTGCCGCCTGTCAAAGATGTGGAAGAAAATGAGTGGCAATCACTTCAGTGGAAAGCATCATTACGGAACGTACCAACATTGAAAGTAACCATTTTGGTCATTCTACCAATTTCTGTCGGAATCGTTCCTTCAAGACTGTTGGTACCTGCGTGTGAGTCTGTCAAGAGATTGTGGGGAAGGGAGAAAAGATGAGAAGCAAGCATGGAATTTGCAAGACATAGCTCACCCCCGAGAACCTACGAAGTAGCAATGTAACCATCTGGCTCAAGGCTCCAATCTCCGTTGGTAGAGTTCCTTGGATGGCATTTCCGTCTAGAAAGAGAATGAAGGAGAAATGAGCGAATGAGATACGAAAGCCTCCAATAGTTGGACGCTTAATGCAATCTAGGACATACAGAGCTGAAAGCTAGCCATTTGACTCATTTTTCCAATTTCAGAAGGGATGGTTCCGTCAATCTTATTGTCGGCTGCCCACCAGTTGGAAAGGAAGCAGCAATGAGACGTGAAGTAGTGATAACAAAACATTACAGAGCTTTCAACTTACAAAGTGACATATAACTCATGTTGCTCAAATTTCCAATTTCTGTAGGAATGTCTCCTTCGATATGATTGTGACCTGCCAACGGAAGGAAGCATCAATAAGAACACAATTAAAATAATCATAGATGATTCCAAAGCATCATACCAAGATGAACACCAGTCAATTTGCTCAAATTTCCAATTTCGGATGGGATAGGTCCTTCAAGTTTGCTACGCACTGTAAAAATATGAATGAGAGTTGAAGGTCTCAATAGCAGTTTATTGTAAACAACGTACAGAGATCAAGCTGAGTCAAAAGGGACAAATTGCCAATTTCCGTTGGGACTGTTCCCCAGAGTCTCGAATACGCTATCAATGGATAGGGAAACTGGGATGAGTTGCGAGAGTACGGATGAAACCAACCCATGCGGTAACGCAACATACCAAGAGAAATTCGCCTCATTTGAGTTAAATTCCCTATCTCAGAAGGGAGTGTACCCCCAAGTACAGTATAATCTAAAAAAGCGTAATGAACGATTCAGCATCTCAATAGATGGAGTTTCAATTGGTGTCTCTTGGCGCTTACCTCCAGACAAGGTATGGAGCTTTGTGAGGGCACCTACTTCGCTTGGAAGGCTGGTTTCAATTAATGGAGTGTCTTCACTCGACACTACTCTTGCTGCGTGGAAAGGCGAACATCTAGTGTCGGCGTTTTTTTGTTCTACAAAATGAGAAAAGTAAATGCAAAGGGAACTTACGAAAACTTAAGGATTGCAGGTCTGTGAGGAGCCCAATTTCAGTGGGCAACCCTTTGTCTGTGTGCCCTGTGGAGTGAATGGTTAGCAGCAACACTGGGGTTAGCTTCAACTCTCAAAAATCAAGTTCATGCTTCAGTTGATATCTCACCCAACCTCAACCATGTTAAGCTTGTCAGAAAACCAATTGCCGTTGGGAGATACCCAGATTGACTGCCAAGAACGCTGCCTGTTGCCAGTGGTGAGAAAAGCAACTATTGATAACCATATAAATACCAAGTAGCTTACCACCGTTGATTGATGTTATTTTGGAGTCTTTGCTGCTTTGTGAACAACCGAGGAAAGTATATTCAGTAGAAGACCAACTGCATGTTGGTTGTGTCGACGCTGCAGCAAGATCACTGTGATTAAATGTTTCAGGATTGTCATTATTTGCAGCGTATAGCAATGCTGCAACAGCATACCGGTCAAGCCATTGCTCTGGATAACTCTTGTCTTCACTTGGCTCCCATGTATCCGTTTCGCACATCCATTGAATTGCGAGTTGGTGCAAAGAAGCTCTGTCTCCAAGTTTTGACTCCAGGTAAGCACATCGATTAGTTGACAAGGATATTGGTGCAAGCGAAGGGGTTTCGGTGGGTTCAAATGTAGGCACCAATGATGGCATTGGTGTTGGTCCCAAGGTCAGTTCCATGGATGGACTGAGCGAAGGGACAAAAGATGGATTCAAAGACAGTTCTTGAGTTGGATTCTGAGTGGGACGTAGAGTTGGATTCTGAGTGGGACGTAGAGTTGGAGTAATTGTGGGTGCCACAGATGTCACTTCTGTTGGAGACACAGTAGGCAATGCTGTCGGTTGCGAGGTTGGGGGAGGACTTGGTCCAGGAGTCGGCTCTGTACTCGGGGCACGACTTTCATCAACCATTGGAGCAAATGTGGGTAGCTGTGTTGGCTCTGACGTTGGAATTGCTGGCACTGGCGTTGGTTCCGCATCGTTGGCACTAGGAGATGCTGTTGAATCAAGTGGACCTAGATTCACAATGATCATGCTTTGATAAAGAGTAGTCACCTCAAGTTTCTCGATAAGGGAGCCACCCCCCAGAACAGCGCTGAGTTCGCCAAATACATCGAAGATTTTGACCGCCGCGTCCTTCACCACAATGTCAAGCTTCACACTGACTCGATGGCACCCTGTGTATGAATCATCCATGCATTGTGCCCCCTCGACTCCGATCGCACCGACCACCACATTCCCAATTGCATACGAAAAAATGGCGTCACCGATGAGATGGCGATGATGCACAAACTGACCACCGCGTAGTTTTCGGACAACTCGATCGCATCCGGTGAGCACTGGAACCAGCAGCTCTGAAAGTTTGTTCTCAATGATGTCGGCTGAGAAACTCAAAACCATTGGAATAAGAGGAGTAGCATCCAGGTTCAGCTGGTAGCTTTGAACGGGCAGTATGTCTTGTCCTTGGATCGCATCCCCTTTTGCAATGGCATCACAGTCTTCTACCGACGGCGGAAAGAACTGGACATCAAGACTACTAGGTACTCCACTGGGTGCGGTAGATGTACTGTTTGTAGTCGTGAAAGTACTTTCAGTCGGAGACTCACTACTAACTGGAAGATCCGAGAGATCATTGGTGGCATTCCCGATGACTTGGGATGGTTCAGTTGCAACTAAAGTGTTGTTGCCCAAACCGAGCCATGACCCAACGGCAACTCCAACAATCACAACAATACAAAGTAAACCTTGGCAGACCCTGACACTTTTTTGCTGCTGCATTCGTTCCCAATCTCGTCCATTGGATCTATCATTCTGTGCTCTAAATTTAATTTTTCTCGAACCACGAGGAGAAGTAGCTCCATTCAAGAAGTTGTTCGCCTTCCTGTATGCGGCGACTTTTTCAGCATTTGTGCTCTCTTTGCCAAGCTTCGAATTTGTCGCTGGGTCGGCATCAGCACTTTCCACAGCACTAGCCGTCACCATTCCATGGTCTTCTTCCTTTTCTTCCTCAGCTACCTCCTCACGTTCGTCAACCGCAATGATGGATTGCGTTCCCAATTGTCGACTGAATCTTCCTTTCCCGACCTTTTTATCAGCATCGTCACCCCGGGAGTCCGCGTGGGCACCAGGAGATGGTCCAGTGGCGGAAGCGATGGATTGATTGATGAGGTTCTGGGCCTTGGCGGTAGAGTCCTTGGACGCTCGGTCTTTTTCGTTTTGGCTGTGTCGTTTCTTGCTGGCCAGATTCTTTCTGCGACCTTCGATTGGTTCTACGATGCCAGTTTGATCGATGGCAGTTGCTCCTGCTGCATCATTGGTCCGCTCAGAACGAGCCTTTTCCTTGGCAGCATGCTCTTCTTTGCTTCGTTTTGTTCGACGAGGCTCGTTGTTGTTGCTCTTTGGACTGCTATTTCTGGCAGTTTTGCTACTTCGATGAGATTTTCTCGTAGGGGATCTCCTACTGCCGTTCTTTGATTTCCTGCTGCTTTTAATGATGCTGTCTTCAGAGTCCATGGTGCAATTTGAATGTATACGCGATTTCGGCAAACTATGAAACTTCCGCCCGGGGAAAAAATATATAAAAAAGAGAGAGTTTGGGACTTTTGAAAGTCATTTTCTATAGGGATCCACGCGGGTACCAAGCCTACGCGGTTTACGTAGCTGCATTTCCTCTTGTGACCACAGAAAGAAGTCTCAACTATTGAGCTACTTAATGCGCAATACCCGGCGAAACCGTCCCTATGCGATATCAGCTATTTCATAGTTCGACTTTGTTTCTCATCCCTCAAGACTGCTCATCAGTCGCGTTGTCGTTATATCAGGAAATGACGAAGCCAGGATTACGTTGCATGTTGCCATCGTATGACGGGGCAGATTGAATATTTAAAATGAATTAACTAAAAGTAATCCAATATGCATCCAATTACCCTACCAATCTCCGCCATAGCCTTCTCCAGTTGCCAAGGCATCCTTTCGGCCACTCGCCATCTGTCGGGAATTCTTGTCAATCTTGGGACAATTCACCACCGTATGACCCAAACCACCACAGTACGAGCAACCCAGTCCACCATTTTGATCTCGAGGATCTTCCAACATCATGAGAACGGGAGGAATTCTTTGGCGGGCTTCTCTGAGAAGATGCTTCAAATCCAATAGACAAGTTTCATCGCAGCTCTTGTTGATAAATGTAGTGGCGACTCCAGTCTTGCCACAACGCCCGGTACGACCGATTCGATGGACATAGTTTTCAATTTCATCCGGCATGTCAAAGTTAATAACATGCTGAATGTTGGAGAAATCCAAACCCTTGGCCGCCACATCCGTGGCCACTAGCACATCCTTTTCTCCCGCCTTGTACATGTCAATGGCAGCGTTACGTTCCACTTGATCCTTTCCACCATGGATACTGACAGCGTCCACTCCTTTCAGTAGCAAATATTCTTGAATGTCATCCACTTCTCCCTTCTTTTCGCTAAAGATGACAACTGGCGGAGCCGTCTTTTGAAGACAATGCAATAAGTACACCATCTTGGCTTCTTGCTTGACGTATTCCACCTCTTGAATGATATCCAAACTGGCGGCTCCCGCTCGGCCTACATTAACCACAATGGGTTGGACCAAGGTATCACGGGCAAAGTCTTGAAACTTTTTGGGAAAGGTGGCCGAGAAGAGCAATGTCTGACGTTGATGCGGAAAGTGATTCATAATGTGTCCAACTTCTTCATCAAATCCAAGCTGAAGCAAGAAAGTGAAAAAGGAAAGGGTCAGTCTAGGGTTTATAGGTAATGCCATTATCATGCCAGGATTGGCATTCAAACAAATATAGAAGACGTACATCCAACATGCGGTCAGCCTCGTCTAGACAGATATACCGACAGATATCCAATCGCATATTCTTTCTCTTTAGAATATCTCGCAATCGACCAGGAGTGGCCACCAAACAATGCAAACCTTTGGTTTCCAAAGTTTCCAATTGCGATCGAACGGGCTCTCCTCCAATAATGAGCTGGGATCGCAATTCGGGATAGTCTGGATGCTTTGAAATCTGAGTGCAATACTCTTCGACCACTTGAAAGGTTTGTCTCGCCAATTCACGGGAGGGTGCCAGAATGATTCCAACGGGACCCTCTCCGGGCATGAGTGGCATTCGGAACTCTTCCTCGAGAGCGGCCATGACGAGTGGTAAGGAAAACGTCAAGGTCTTTCCAGAACCAGTGAACGCTATGATATTCGATAATTTTTAAGGAATTGAGAGAATGTAAGATGAAAACGACAGGGATTCTACAATGAAGAATGCATGTATGTATTACTTACCAATCCCAATCATATCACGACCTGCTAATGCCACTGGCAATCCTTGAATCTGAATGGGTGTCGGCTTCTTGATACCCTTGGCCGACAGCGCTTCCAAAATGGGCGATGGAAATTTCAAATCTTCAAATCGTTTCACGGGCGGTGGAATGTCCTTGCCCTCTAGCTCAATGTGCCACTCCTTGCGAATCTTTTCCCAACCTTCTTCTCCCTGTTGCAGAATCCATTTGGGAGCCGTCCACGTGGAAGGCAATGGGTCGGAAAAAATCACGCCCGAAGCCAATTCCGAGGCCGCTTGGAGTGCGTTACTATAATATGAATATAGAGAATGAATAATAGGTTAGATCACAAGGCATCATCGATAGAGAGTTCAATCCAACCAACAATAATAAATGGTATCGACTTACTTTTGCACTTTGGAAGCCTCTTTCATGATTCGTGCTTCCTCCGTGTCCTTGACATTCTGGTCCTTTTGTTCTTGAGTCAAACTTTGTTGCAAGGCTGCTGCCGATTCCAATAAAGATTCGACTTGCTGTTGTTCTTCAGTGTCTTCTTTTTTGTTCTTCTTCTTGCCGTTGTTGTCGCCTTCAGCATCACTGTCGTTTTCATCATCCCCGTCATCTTTTCCCAGCTTTTGTCGGAAGCGTCTTCGATGTTTTTGAACCGTTTCAGTTTCCATCTTTTTACGTTTGGAAAGTGGAACGTATTGAGCATCAGCTTCCTCATTTTCATCCCCCATATTGTTGATAGTGCTGGCTTCCATCAATAGACTGGAGAAGTCATCCTCGTCCTTATTTTGGGCAGTAGTAGTTGGAGAGCCATCATCACCATCATCGGTTGGCTCTCGTTGACGTTTCAATTTGCGGGCTTCTCGTCGCTTTTTCCACGCCAAGACTCGCTCTTTTTCTTCTTCCAAGTCTTCTTTCTTTTCCACCATGATGCAATTGGATTTTGGAATAAGAATTGGAATTGAAACGAAGGTGTCAGGTATACTATATTGAATATGCTATGATGCGGTGTTGTGTTGTCCCAGCAAGCAAATACATGGAAGATGATACAGTATATTGGTAGCAGCAGCAACGCGCGGTAAGTCTTGAGGATGATGAGCTTACCGGCATGATGATTTGACAAAGGGACGAATACCGCGGTATATTCTGCACCTTTTGGCAAATTTGCACCATGTGTCACCATTCCATTGAGTCGAATATTCGATTCCCGTTTCCAATCAAATAATCCGGTCCCTATATATCTACCGGTATACTGTAGGTACTTGTATTATTTACAGTGCTTTTTTATGCGTACAGTATTGTTCTACTTTGCGAATCTATAATATCGATTCGAAAATCCTGCTCTCTTTCAGTTGATTGATGGCAGCGAGAAAATCGTTTCATCCCGCTGGATTGATGGCCAAGCCAAAGCAAGTATTATTTTAATAGACCATTGCATACTACACATGTGCTAGTATAGTCGTCACCAAAGGAGCCCTTTTGTCTGCAAGAAGTTTATGCCATTCGTTTCACTGAGGTGCACTTCTTAATGAAAGGACGACTGGAGATGTTGGTGTGGCGCGCTTGCCGTGTGTGTAATGTGCCGTTCATGAAGATGAAGAAGAAAACGATCAGATGTGGCGCCTGATAAGATAATCATCCCAAAAACGACCAAAACTTAAAGTTTCCTACAACCTTCCTATCAGGTTCTTATTTTCTTATATGTTCCTTGATCGACGGCATGTGTCACCCACCAGAAGACCATGAAAAAGAATGACGGGAATCGCCTGCATAAAAGTTCAACTTTCAACTTTTTTCTCCTCGGGTATACGCACCCGCCTTTTATGTAAAGAATAATAAGTGCGGATGATACCAGTACAAAATGACCCAATACTTGAAAAGTCGATCCAAAGTAGCCAAGACGACTCTAGGAATGTGGTGGATAATCTGAACCCTCTATGGATCCTATTAATCACATCATATGCGTTGTATAATATCACCACCTTCCCAAGATCATCTCACGTGTAATAAAGCTTGTTCGAGGTTATATTCTCGAGTTCGACAAGAGATCATTTTGCCATGGACTCTTCAGCTAGAAAAGCAGAGTTGTAGGGACAAATGAGGGTGAATATGACTTTTGGGACTATTCTTGAGCCCTCTATACCATCACCGGCATATCATCTCACATCACATGATAATAATCTTTTGAGGGGGTCACCATTCTCGAGTTCGACAATCATTAAAATACTTCTTCACCTTGAAAAGCAGATGTGACAAACGAGGTTGAACCATTCCAAACTCGAGGAAGCTATAAAAAAATAACAGCCAGCTCGTCATCGTGCGTATTTCGAACATCATATGACAGAACAAGAGATTGGGCGCTAGGAGTGACTATGGTCTTGCTCCGTGCATTGGAGATGATATTGCCTACCACTGTCCTTCTTTGTCCAGCACAGTGCACGTGATATGGCAATGACTGTGGCAATGGCGTTGGTCACCATCTCAGTGTTCATCACGAAGCGGGCTCAAAATCGAGTATACCTCTACCACGAATGAATGTTTGGTGCAACCCCCTGTCGTGTCGGGAATTTAAAGGAGCGAGACGGATATAGACATCATGTCATAAAAGTAACAAGAAGAACAGAAGTAGATTCCCAACTTTACATGTTGCTATCAGTATAGGCACATGGTAGGATGGGTACCGCAATCCAGGCGATAGTGGTCTAATTAAGATTGCAACGCTTGCATCACAGTGGTAGTCAAATGTCGTGTATGATCTAATGCTAATTGTATGAAGTTAGCTATTTCTTTATGTATGTTCTATGTATAAATGCATTTGAGTCGCCAATAATACAATTTACTGTCTTTGAAATCGATCACCCCCATCTTGTTCGGGAGACGGCGTCGACATGAAGAGATCATTGGAAGGAAAGAACAAAGCGTCTTCTGTGACAAGTTTGATGGCCCCATCAAGGATGCGAACCATATCTTGGTGCATGGAACGGTTTGAAGTTTGGGGTAGTTCTTCTTGAGCTGCGCTTGAAGAGGACGAACTTGTTGCGGTGTCGTCACTGGTACCTTGCAGCATCGACTGAAGAAGCGAGTGATCGCCCGCGTTCGAAGTCACTGTAGGCTCGCAGCTTGTGTTGTTTGTTGGAGTATTCTTAGAGACCATGTCGCCGGGTTGTTGTTTGTTCAGCTCGAGCTTGATTTTATGGCTGAACTGTACATGCACTGTAACTTTTGGAAATGTGAATGGCGTTAGAACAACGGAAGATCCGCAGGTGTTCGTTCGGCTTCTTTGTCGGCACTGTTTCAAAAAATGTTGCGAAGGAAAATAATCCGCAATTTGATCAAAAGACTGTATCAGTAGTCAAGACTAACCAAAGAACAGAGATTGTTGCAACCAAAGAACAGAGATTGTTGCAACCAAAGAACAGCAAACGAAGAGAGGCGTTTCGTAATTTGCGGAATCCACAGCAGAAATATGACCACAAATTAGCGACTTCGCCTACAAATACTACACCAACTGTATACCATGTTCAATATTTCCGACATTTGATATATCGGTATTTATTGAACCAAATCATGAATATAAGTTCAATCACGAGCAGAAATACGTCGATACGATGGAGGTAAGAATTAAAGTATTAGCAGTACAATATCTTCCAAAATCATGTGATCAGGGTACAAGGTCATTCTCGAGTTCGACGCAAGCAATAACAATTCTACAATGAATTCTTTAGCTCCTCGAAAAGCAGAGTTGTGGTGATAAATGAGCCAACAAAAAAGCCAGCTCGTCATGAATACTCAAACATGACAGAGTAAGAGATTTTGCGTTACGGGTGACTGATCTTGCTTCGTGCTATGGAGGTGATATTGCCTACCACAGTTGTTCTTGTTTGTCCAGGGCGGTGAATGTGCCGTGGCAGTGACGCTGGCCACCTCTCAGTGTTGAGTACGAAGCGTGCTCAAAATCCAGGATACCTCTACGAATGATATTTGGTGCAATTTCCTGTCGTGTCGGGAAAGGATCGATACAGCTGCTGTAGACATCATGGCATACAAAAGTAACAAGAAGTACGATGGGTATACGTCTCTCGTGTACAGCTATCTGGACGATAGTAGGCTAATGAAAGTTGCAACGCTTGCATCACAGTGGTAGTCAAATGTCGTGTATGATCTAATGCTAGTTGCATGAAGTTATCTATTTCTTTCTGTTGCTCTGTGTGTAGATGCTTTTGAGTCGTCAAGAATGTAATTTACTGTCTTGGATGTCGATTACGCCCATTTTCTTCGGGAGACGGCGTCGACATGAAGAGATCATTGGAAGGAAAGAACAAATCGTCTTCTGTGACAAGGTCTATGGCCTCATCAAGGATGCGAATCATATTTTGGTGCATGGAATGGTTTGAAGTTTGGGGCAGTTCTTCTTGTGCTGCGCTTGAAGAGGATGAGATTGTTGCGGTGTCGTCACTGGTGCCTTGCAGCATCAACTGAAGAAGCGAGTCATCGCCCGTGTTCGAAGTCACTGTAAGCTCGCAGCTTGTGTTGTTTGTTGGAGTATTCTTAGAGACCATGTCGCCGGGTTGTTGTTTGTTCAGCTCGAGCTTGATTTTATGGCTGAACTGTACATGCACTGTAACTTTTGGAAATGTGAATGGCGTTAGAACAACGGAAGATCCGCAGGTGTTCGGCTTCTTCGTCGTCACACTTTGTTAATGTCGCAGTTGGAAATTGCGAAGGAAAATAATCCGCAATAGGAGCAAAATACTGTACTCAATGGCCAAGAGCAACCAACGAATAGAGATTGGTGCAACCAACGAACAGAGAACGAAGCGAGGCGTTTCGAGAATTACAGAATCCACAGTTGCCGACAGTACGATAGCGCCTTCGTCGTCCAAAAATACTCGAAAACTCTGCGAAGTTCTTCTATAATACTCGGTATTTGAACCAAATCACGAATGAATATGGTGCTTAAAAATCACGAGCAGAAATACGTTTCGAGACGATGGGGTCGGAAGAAGTACGGATCTATGACCCCACAAGTATGAGGAGTAAGGATGAGCCGAGAGCGTATGGCTGAACAGAGATCGGTTGCTGATGTGACTTCTATGACTGACCTTCGATGCTATGCCACAGTATAGGTATGATCGTGGAGGTCATTACAAGACCATATCCATCATGATCGTTAGAATGCTAGACTAGTGAGATTAGAACTGATCTGAAAGTACATTTTATCAAAGTTCGTTTTATAGTCCCAAACCTTTTTTATAAGTCCTATCAATTACTGTTTAGATTTTCCAAATAACGAATGTGACGACTTCGAGGACTCGAGGAACTGTACAAAAGCAACTCACGCGATGGTAGTAGTAGAGGAGAGGACGAATCAATCGAAAATAGCAAGAACCTGTTCCATCAATGTACTCCAATACGCAAGGACGGACGCGAAGCAGAATAAATAGTTTTATACTTCATACAATCTGGCTAAGGTATATATAGACCGACCTTATAACCAGAAAATGCCGAGATACAGCATAAAATATCACAATTTAGAGTCCTACTGTACAGCACTCTATAGCTATCGCCTGTAGTTCGTCCTTAACGTCTGTCGGTCGCACGTAATCGGGCGAAACACAAAATCGATCCCTGCTCCCGGAACGGCCGGGAAATAGAAATTTAGCATACAATTCTTGGGAGTAAATGTTGATTTTCCCGGCCGTCCCCGCACTATTTTGCGCCTAATAAAATAGAATAACCTTTTCAAACATTCCATCATTAGATCCGCGCACGCAATAAGATTATCAACAACAGCATGCCAACATCTCCAGTCCTTTCACCAAGAATTAACTCCACCATAACGACGACACCCCTAGAGTGTCGTTGTTAAACGGGTTCTTTTGGTGAATCCAGCAGTGCCTCGAAAACAAAGCGTCGTCTGTGACCAAAGAAGACGATGAAACGAAGAATGAAGCAATCAACAATCCTTGCCACCATCAAGCAAGTGAACGACTGCAGGATTTTCGGACCGCAGCCACATCAATACAGTTTGAAACATTTCATCCGTTGAAGGGGATTTCGGAGGAGCAACGGCTCTGATGAAAGTAGTAGAGGGAGTAAATAGTTGAAACAATTGAGAGTATCATACTGTAGACTTGTGGGAAAAGCTGAGTTGTCGGAAAACCAAGGAACAGAGAACGAAGAGAAACGTTTCGAGATTTTTAGGATCCACAATTGCCAGCTGGTACCGTAGGGAGTACGAATGCAAATTGCCTTCGTCCACAATTGCTCGAAAACACGCACTTACGACGACGATTTCAATATTATTCGTCGGTTTTTGAGCCAAATCATGAATGCGCGCTTTTTAATCACGAGCAGAAGCAAGATGGTACGGAGAATAGAGTATCTCTGACCCCACAACCATGAGGAGCAAGGACGAGTGCTTCTGAACAAGAATCCGCTGTTGACATGGACTCTATGATTGACCCTAGATGCTATGCAACAGTACAGTACAGGTATGATCATGGAGGTCATTGCAACACCCCCCTCCATTATGATCAGAATGCTCGCTAGGCCAGAGTAAGATTAAAACTGATCTTAGCGTACACATGTCTCGGATCCCACAAACTAATGTCCCAAAGCCTTTTTTTAAAATAAGTCATATCCGTTTCTGTAGGTTTTCCAAAAAACGAATGTGACTACTTTGATGGCTCACTCAAACAGCGACGACGATGGCGAGGAACTTGAAACTGTCCAAAAGCAACTCTTCAAAACAGAAAGAATTTCCATCAATCTACTCCTTTACGTATTGATAGCCGTGATGTAGAATCAATAGGTTCATACAATTAATCTGGCATAGGTTTATACGAGCCCTATATAACCAGAAAGTGCCGAGATGCAGTATAAAATATCACATTCTAGAGTCCTACAAACTTCGTTCTTATCATCAATTTCATATTATAGCAACAGTCGTTGCGATACTAGATTAGTAATAGCAATCGCGTTTGTCGATCTACCTTTTCATCGGTTCACGAAAAGTTGTTCCATCAATTCCACCAGTTCTGGACTGAATGGTGGACCACCACTAGGTGCTTGTTCCTCTCCGATCCTACGAACGGCTCTGGCAGCCCCCGTGTTCAGTTCAAACTCCATTAGACAATCAAAATATACGTGTCGTGTTGCTCGGCCAGGTGGAGTCTGTTTTGGAAACGGCGCAAATTGTTCCATGCCTTCACTATCGTGGTCGTTGGGGCGATATATATGTAGGCGGGTGAGCCTAGATCCCGTAGACATTCGATCGAATAGGATATCAGTGGAGGATACTTTTTCCAAACCCGTTTCGTGGGATCCAGTTCGTCCACTCCGTGGTATTCCCAGGCATATTCATAATCGAAACGGTCTCTGCCATTCGCTGGAACTTGATTCATTTGATTCTTGGACTCATCAAAGTCCTCCACAAAACCGGTTTGTTCGACAAGAGGATAGGGGACAAGTTTCCGTTTGCCAGATCCAAGTACGAGATCGACTCCCCGTTTCAATTTCTTACAACACTTTTTGTGTGCCTTCCAATCAGCTTTTTGGCAGTTCAAGTCGCAATACCATGCCATGGTACATTTATTGCGAGCAAACCGTTTTCGATTCATCACCGACTGGTTCACGGCAATAGCAGCATGTCTTGCTAACAAACGAGTATGTAGTCTTGTACAAGGCCCATGCCTCTGGAAATTATTTTGGATCTGGATGAGTGTAGACGCATTTTTCTTCATTGAAGGGGTTCTGGTCCCAAGCTGCATAAAAGCTGTTGCGCAAATCTCCTGCCGCTCTCGTGCCATGATGCCATTAATTTCGGTCCGTCGTCGGCACATTGCGACTTGAGTAGCCGTCTGATCATTCATATTAATAGTCAACAGCATTTCTTTGAGTTGTCCAGTCTTTTTGGCGGCATTGACCAGCAACGCCACAATTTCAATCGAATTGTTCTGAATGGCGACATTGATGGGGGTCGAAATAAACCTTATTTCTTGACGTATACTCGCACACAAGTTCGATAAACTGATCGGACTTGGTGTTGCTGAGCAATGCTGTTGTGACGGTCGTTCGACCGTCGTCAGTATGATGAAAGGAATCCAATGATTGATTCGTTCTCGAGCTTTTTCGTCTACGTTAGATGATGTCCCATATATTGAAAAATAATAAGAACGACATAACGTGATCAATACAACAACAAAGAACCGAGCTATATATTAACAAGAAAGTACACGTTTCAATTCCTTCCAAACCAGAACATATCATACAGTATCACCCGCATTGTATGAAAAAAGGAAGTACCAAAGCAAAAGGTGCATCCAATCGATCGTTTCTCATCATCGCATATAGTCCAATCAATCAGAATGTCTTATTATTGTCAGCAGTGTATGCTATTGACGGCATTATTGCTTTGTCCTATATCATTCCAGAACAATAATAATCAATATGTGGTAGCAATGGATAATGGACTTGGTTTGACACCTCCCATGGGATGGAATTCTTGGAATCGCTTTGCTTGTAACATTCAAGAAGATTTGATTAAGGATACCGTCCAAGCGGCCAAATCATTGGGATTGGACAGGTTGGGCTATGTCTACATCAATCTCGATGACTGTTGGCAAAAATCTCGGAATAAATATGGATATATTGTGGAAGACAAGAAGGCATTTCCTTCCGGGATCCCTGCCTTGGCCGAATACATCCATGATCAGGGCATGAAGTTTGGTTTGTACAGCGATGCTGGATTGTTCACCTGTCAAAAGCGGCCGGGATCTTTGAAATACGAAGCTCAAGATGCTGCAACCTACAAGGAATGGAAGATTGATTATTTGAAATATGATAATTGTTGGTCGACTCTGGAACCAGTCCAGCACCGATATCAGACGGTACGTTATACAGTTGAGTTATATGTCACGGTGGAAAACATCAGCACTTTATGCTCACTTTTTCCTCTTCGTATATATATATATACCCATGAATACTACGGGTCCACCAAACAAAACACCAAACGATATATGTAGATGCACGATGCCCTCAACAAGACTGGCCATTCAATCTTTTTTAGCATGTGCGAATGGGGTGTCCAAGATCCCGCCACTTGGGCACCATCGATTGGCAATTCTTGGAGGACGACCGGAGACATCAATCCCACTTGGAAGTCCTGGACTTCTATTTTGGATGCCAATGACAAATGGTGGCAACAAGCAGGTCCCGGGGGATGGAACGATCCGGACATGTTGGAGGTGGACAATGGCAGAATGACTTTTGCGGAACAAAAGGCTCACTTTACCATGTGGTGTCTCATCAAGGCGCCCCTTTTATTGGGAATGGATTTGAGGAAAATTTCCAAAGCTGGATTGGAAATCATTTCCAATGAAGGGCTCATTCAATGGAATCAAGACACCTTGGGAGTCCAGGGGCATCGAGTCTATCAAGAGAAAGTGGAAAGTACAGCAGTATCACCATCATCATCCCCTTTGTTGAGACAGAGGCGATTGGATGGATCGATGGTACAGACAATAACTGAATCAGAATCAGAACTGGAAGGAGGAGGAGGAGATGGACTCATTGAAGTCTGGGCTGGCCCATTGGCAAATGGAAACTATGCAGTGGTCTTGTTCAATCGAGGACGCAAACCACATTCCATTACTGCCGATTGGAAGGATATTGGACTTCCTTCGGCCCAAGCCATGAAGGCGACAGACGTTTGGAAAAAACAGAGTATTGGTACCTTTGCTTCCAACTATACGGCAATGGTGGAACCACACGATGTCATTGCCATTCAACTCGAACCAGCCTTTTTAGAATAATTTTTAAAATATATAGGTATTACATACAAATCGTAAAATATTAAGCTACAGTAGTATTGTTGAGCGCAATAAGAAGGAACATTATTCAAGCAGTAGCAAAATAAATCCTAATAATATTATATATGCATATATGCATGCATGCATGTGTGCGCATCTTTCAAAGGCTATCGTATTATTTTCAATGTGTGATAGTCGCAGTGTCGTGTGTATGTGTGTAGATGTGTGTGTACATATCTCGCATATATAATCAATGGAGTTCGTTTTTTCCCCCGTTCCACAGTTGTTGATCGAATCGAATCGAATATCGTATTATAGTTCCAATGAAAGTGTATTTGTGTGATGTGGTAGTAGCAGCAACAAGTGTGGAACCCCCTGTATATATATATATATATATATGTATGTCATAAGTGTATGTGCATCTGTCTTTTTTTGGTGTATATGTCTTTCCCCCTCATCATGGCCGCTATATGGTATAGTATCATATCATGATGACAATGATGAAAATGATCATAGTCGTCTCAGAATGGGATCCTTGAGGTAGCTAGTCAACTCCATCCCATCCCGGACATCATCCTCTTCGTCACAGTATTCCAAGGACACTTGAACCATTTTAGTTTTCGTAACATTGCGGCGTTGCAATTTGATCATGTGTTTGCGATACCCATCCAAGCGATGGAACAACACATTGTCGGCCGCCACATACGATCCCTTTTGAATGATTCCATTCGCTTCAAATTGAATCAGATGATCCAAGTATCGTTCCTTGTCGTGATCAAAAAAGACAAAGTCTGCAGCTGGAGCCTCGCCGGCACTGGCAATGCTGGGGGTGGGACTCGAGGTTCCACTGATGTGGCTGTTGCTGCTAGTATTATTATTATTGTTGTTGTTGCTGTTGTTGGGATGAGGTGGACAACAATAACAATGCTTCAGTTTGCGTTTCACCAAACTGGCCAGGGATTCATTGGCTGGTTGGTGGTGCAAGATGGTAATGTATTCGTGAAACTTGCTCATCAATATCATACTGCTGGCCACCATGATGTTTTGGCTGCTGGTCTCGACCGTGTAAATGTGAAACTTTAACTCGGAATCCAATTCACGCAACGATTTGGCCAAGAGAATGGCCGAATAGCCACAATAGGTTCCGACTTCCACGAGAATCAAAGGTGGTTGTTCTTCTGGACCAATCGGTTCATCGCCTTCCTCCATGCTACTGTTTCTAGACAGTTTGTGTTGTTCCTTTTTGTGTGCAATGCACTCCTTTAGGAATTCTTTTAAGAGTAGTCCCTTGTCTTGTCCAATGTGATACATCCATTGTTCTTCGTGACAATAGACATCGACTGTCTTTAATATGAGATTGGAAGATTCCAGTGGAGACAATCGATTAAAGTTGGGTGGGAGTCCACGTTGGACGTGCATCATGAGTTCGTATTCTCCATTTTCGGAAAAGGTAAAGGCACCCTTTTCGGCATGACGTTTGCGCACTCGACGTGCCGGATGTTGTTGGCCTTCTTCTTCTTCTTCTTCTTCTCCTCCTTGTTCTCCTTCATACTCTTGGTGTGGTTGTTGCTGTTGTTGTGGCGCAGTTTGTTGTTCCTCGTCTTTGGTTAGATTGTGCCGGGAACGCTTCTTTTCTGGACTCGGATCAAGGTAGAGAGTATTGCTGCTAATGATGGCATTGGTCAAGTTTTTGTTTTTTCTTGTGACATGATTGCTAGCAGCAGATGCCGCACTTGCGGCGGCAGCAGCTGTAATGATCGAGGTAGAATCTCCACTCAAGGTAGCCCATGGATCATGTGCCGAAGCCACAAAGGATGGAGCCGAAGCAATGAAGGATGGATTGGAGGTCGGTGGTGCCTGTGGTAAATTATTATTCATGGATTCCATGGTTCCCTCCGAGGAGCCGGATCGAAGGGCAGCAACAACCGAAGATCCGTTGGTAGTATTGGACTTGTGGCTCTGGCGACTTTGTGCATCACTGTTATCTTCTCCCTCACTGATGCAGGCCATGTTCGTTTGTTGTTGAGATGGGAGCGGCTCTACAGTATACGATTCAAACAAGTTGCAGTAGCTGACTGTGGTATTGAGCGGTGGTGGTTGGAATAAGGAGGGTGGTGCCACACTTGCCACAGGAGCATTATTGTGCATGATGTTCCCACCATCAGTGGCATGATTGTCTCCATCCATCGTCATCATCATTACGTTGCTGCTGAACTGAAAGGGTTTGAGAACAATGGATGGCTTTTCCATGTCCATGTACTCTTGTGAGAATAATCCACCCATGTCGGCTGCTGAGGATGATGACGCTGCTGCTGGAGCATGGTGGTGGTGGAGTGGGGAAGGTTGGTGGATGGGAACCAATGACTCCTCCATTTCGTTTCCATCATGATCCAATAAAGACATGGCAGACGAGTTCATGGAAGCGTTCCCCTGATCGATGATGCTGAGATGAGAGAGTCGTTGTTGCTGCTGGGAGGTAGACATCATCCAGTATATCGTTGGTGTGTGTGTTTGTGTTGTGAAATGCTGCAGTTGGATTGGATTGGATTGGACTGGATTGGATTGTTGCTGACGTGAGTTGACGTCACTTTTCCTTGTGGACACTAGAAAGAGAACAAGAGTGCCGGATTCAATTAGGCGTGGATTGAGCGAAAGGCTTTGATTGAATGGTACCACAGGATAGAGTACAGTATCCGCCTTTCTGAGAACGATGATGATGTTACCGGCAGATCAAGTTCTTTGTTTTGACAGTAAATATGAATGAATGTAACAAGAGTAGGACAAGAGGGTATGGCTCTGTTTGTTGACAATGGTTGAGGATTGATGACTGATGAATCCGACAAAGAAATAGTGTTGGGTGAGACAGAACAGCTGAGAAGGGAAGATGAGCATTCCTCACATAGAAAAGCTCAAACTTCAAGAAAAGGTTTTTTGGCTCCCGCAGCATCTTTACGACGAAACGACGTGTCCGTCTGGCCGGTTATGATTGGCAAACGCATGATTTGGGTTGTCACCGGTTGGGGACACGTCAGTTTTCATTGTACAGTATCTTACTTGGGGATTGACTGCTTGGAATCAATCAATCAAACAACAATGAAACGAAATCAATCATCTCTCCGTTTGACTGATTCGAGTGAATCAATCATCATTCAAATCGATCTGAAATCAACCAATCAAGAATCGATTCATTCAGTCAAGAAGATCATAAACGCGGGAAGATTTGCGAAACCCGAGGCAGGCGTCTAAATTGTCCGTTCTCGAGCGGGTGCGGCTAGTAGAAACTTCTTTTTTCAAACTCACATGATAGACACATCACTGGAATGCGAAACGTCCGTACACACGCCAATCCTAAAAATCAAAATTTGAAACCTATACATACGGTACACATATATTGAACATAATGTACTTATTACGACTGCGGTTTGATTTTCGATAGAGAACCATACTGTACCGGTAGGTACGGTATACGAAGGTATCATATCTTTGCGGCCATCAAACATCTCCATTCCAAACATCTCGTAATCTCCAAACGACAAACATACTCACTTACTGTATTAGAACAACAACAGACAATTCAACAACAGACAATTCAACAACAGACAATTCAACAACAGACAATTCAACAACTGCAACCACAACAACAATAATGTCCACGGCCAACACCAATGCCATTTCGGCACTCGCGGCTGGTTGGAGAACGACCTGTGGTGTCTTTAACGATCAACTCCAATGCTTTGGATGGAATCAATACGGTCAAATCGGCATTGGCCCCGATGGCAATCAGTTTTTGCCAGTCCCCATTCAAGTGAGCGACGGAGTGTCACTGGTCGACTTTGATTTGTTGTCGTTGGGAGTCGTCCATACTTGCGCGACGACCAAAGCAACCAAGGAATTGTACTGCTGGGGTTCCAACGATTCCGTGGATTTGTTGCTCAAACGACCGGTATCCTATCATACACCCCAACACATTGACTTGGGAGGACAAGGAATCTTTCAAAATAATGCCGACATTGACATTTTGCAAATCACGTCGGGACGATCTCACAATTGTGCCGTGGTGGCCTATCCTTCATTCAACTTGGAACGATTTGTCTGTTGGGGGTCCAATGAATTTGGACAATTGGGGATTGGTTCCACCGAGGATGGATTCGAGAGTCCGGTCCAAGTGGCATCCACCTTGGATATAGATTTGTTGCCACAACAAATATCTGCTGGATACTCTCATCAATGCGCCATTCAAGCGGCGGACAATTCCTTGTGGTGAGTACTTTTATTGTGCTGTGTTTGGTTCTCATGTATATCGTTACATACAAAACATCAAAACTCAATCTACCTTGCTTGCATTCTTCTTTTGATTTTTTTGCAGGTGCTGGGGACTCAACTCGAATGGACAAATCGGTGTGGGTACCACCAATACAAACGTATTGACACCCACCAAGATTGCACAACTTGGTTCCGTCAGTACCGTATCGGCCGGATCCTATCATACCTGTGCGATTAGTACCACACTGCCAGAGTCGATCTTCCTCGATGCCCGCGAAGACGAAGATGGACGAAAGGAGGGAAATGTCTATTGTTTTGGATACAATTCCTTTGGACAATTGGGGATTGGAAACTTGGAAGATCAACAGCTGCCACAAAAGGTGGATCTGGGAGGATTCGCCAAGGATATCAAGACGGGACGTGATCATACGTGTGCATTGATGGAAGATGAAACCGTCAAGGTACGTTGTTATATATAGGGTTGGTTGGCTGGCTGGCATTGCAAACAGCAATATCTCAAACGAGGCCTCTTGCTCTAACGTCCATCTTTGTTTTCTGTTATCTGCGAATGATAGTGCTGGGGTAGCAATTTTTCGGGTCAATTGGGAGTTGGCAACAATCGAGAATCATCGATGACACCAGTTACAGTGCCCGATCTGAGAGATGTGGAAAAGCTGGCACTGGGACGAGAACACACTTGTGTTTCCAAAAGTGATCAAACTCTTTGGTGTTGGGGAACCAATTTACATGGACAATTGGGATTGGGTGAAAACGTTTCCATTCAATACTTTCCACAACAGGTCAATATTCAATTTCCACAGAATCTCAACAGTCCACCGCCGACGAAATCTCCCACCGAACCGCCCTCCAAGGCACCAATCATGGCACCAGCAAATCCAGGACCCTCCAAAACACCCCCTCCGCCTACACCACGGCCCACCACATTATCTCCGACTACGTTATCTCCGACCAAATTGCCAACGCAAAGGCCTACGGTTTCTCCGACGCGACGTCCGACCAATGCCCCTAGTATACCAGATCCCACCATGGCTCCAACTCGAAGGGCCATTATCATTCCCACTTTTTCTCCAGTGGCAGTCCCAACAACCTTTCCAGTGGCCGTGTTGGAACCCACCGTGAATCCACCCGTTATTGACCCGCCAGTGCCCCAAACCATCCAACCGACACCCAATCGATTGATTGCCTTTCCAACGCCAGCTCCAACCGTTATTGTGGAGGACAAGGCGGACGACGTGCCATCCAGAGGAGGGCAGTCCATTATCATTATTGTACCAACCACCGATTCGACATTTGTGGAAGTCGATAGTGATAGCGCTACCATGACAAGAGGACATTTAGTAATGATGGCAGTCACATTGCCACTTTTGGTTTCTTGGTGTACTACCTTATTATTGTAAGAGTCTCATATCTTATATACATGAGTTGAAAAATCACACAAAACGCAAGATTCTCATTGACAAATACACACAAATAGTTTATAAAAAAGCAATACCATCCATGTATCCATACTTAAAAACAAATGTATAATCAAATATGTAAACAAGTTAAAGTGATACAAGACCAATCTTACATTTGCAACGTCAGTGCAACTCTTTAGCTTCGTGTTTTTGGAATGAGTACTACCTGGGGTTCTCTGTTTTCATCGTCATGGCGGTGCAAGAAGATCCACCATGCCAGGCTTCGTCCGTCGGGTGAAGATAAGGGACAAAATAATCCCATCTGGCTATTGCTTTCGTTCATCGGATGAAGAGGGGAGACCAAAGATCGCCTTAATTATTTGGAGAAACGCACTTGGCAGCTCTGGCTCTCTTCCGGTTGGGACAAAGTCTTTTTGGGCAATCCGATGATCCTCTTCTCCTAGGAATATCAAGCTGCGCGTCTTCCGTTTCCAATCCATCCCAAACAAACAAAGGATGCTCACTTTTCATGCCGAGCCCTTCTCAAGGTTATTTGCATGGTCATCAATATATTTGTGTGTGATAAAAAGAACTTATTGTTTCGCTTGAAAGGTGACCAAGATCAATTTTGGACTTTTGCTTCCGAAACCTTTCCCGGGAATTTTTCTTGTTTAATTGTGTGGCTCGGCCGGTGCGGGATGTTTCGAAGGTCTCGTTTCTCTTTTTGTCGTGTCGGTCTTGCGTATTCGTCGTTTCGCAAACGTCCGCAGTATGGTATCTTTTTGAAATCTCCTCACAAAATCAAAAGCGCCAAAGTAGCAACGAAAAGAAACCGATCGAAAAGATGAAATATTCAAGTCTCCTTGTTGGAGCTCTACTACAAACTACAGCCTATGCTGCCGACCAGAATCTCCGCCGCACTGATGTGGAAAGCAAACCTCTTGAGAAACCAAACAAGGAGGCTCCTCACAAACATCAGCCTCGGGGGGCAAAGTCATCAGATACGGTGACATACTTTACCATGGAAGGAAAGACCAATATGAAAGTAAAGAAAGAAAAGAAGGAAGGTACTCATGATGAGGGCGATGGAAGAGAAAGCCGCATTGTCGGTGGTAGCCAATCTGATCCTGGAGAATTCCCCTATTATGGTAAGTGGAACAAATTGTGGCCTGTGTTGACCACTGTTCTATCCGGTTGCATGGAAGCTCATCAGTATATCTCTTCAACGCTATAGTGGATCTGGGAGGCTGCGGTGGCTCCTTGATTGCCCCCAACGTTGTCTTGACTGCCGCACATTGTGGTAGCTACCAAGGGGAGAGTGTTGTTGTTGGAGCGTACCGTTACGATTCCACTGCCAACAACGCCGTTCGCGTATCCGTCTCTGCCGACGTCCAACACCCGAACTACGATGACTTTACCGAAGCCAATGACTTTCGATTGCTACGCCTGGCACAAGATGTTACCATTGGTGGGTCAAGCGTCGTCCTTTCCATCAACGAACAATCCTCCCGTCCTTCCAATGGCGAAGACTTGACTGTTTTGGGGCTCGGAATAACCTCCGAAAATGGTAGCGAGGCAAACATCCTGAGAGATGTCGTAGTTCAAGCCATTCCCACCAGTACTTGCAACCAGCCAATCAGCTACGGTGGAGATATCGAGGACAATATGTTCTGTGCTGGAGTGAATGGAGGGGGCAAGGACAGTTGTCATGGAGATTCGGGTGGCCCAATTGTCATTCGCAATGGCAACCAACACGTCCAAGTCGGTGTTGTATCTTGGGGAGATGGATGCGCCCGACCCAACAAGCCAGGGGTGTATGCTCGAGTGAGCAGCGCGTTCGGATGGATTGAACAAGTCGTGTGTGATCAGTGGAACGTCAATGCCGACTTTTGCGGTGGAGGTACTACTCCAACGCCACCCAGCCCCACTCCTCCAAATCCACCACCACCTACTCCAACATCGCCTGGTCCTACTCCGCCACCACCCTCTCCAACTCCACCATCAAGCCCCACACCCCCGTCTGGTGGTGGTGATTGTCCAACGGGCGAGATGGAGTTTGATTTCACCATTCGCACCGATGAATGGGGATGGGAGACTTCTTGGGAAGCCACACGCTCCAGCGGTAGCAAGGTCGCAAGTGGATTGAACTATCAGTCGAATCGAACCTACCGCAAGAACAAATGCATCCCAGAGGGATGTTACACATTGACTATCTTTGACGACTACGGTGACGGACTCAGCTCGGATGGTAACTACGAGTTGAAAGTCAATGGTCAAGTTGTTGAGTCCAAGAGCGGTTTCGATTTCGGATACGAACGGTCTATTGATTTTGGATCCTGCAGTGGTAGTGGCGGCGGCGGTGGCTCTGGTGGGGGCGGTGGGGGTGGATCATCCTCTTGCTTACCAATCACTTTGAACCTTCGAACCGATGATTATGGCTACGAAACCGACCTATTCCTGCTCACGGATAGGGGAAATCTCGTGTGGAATGCCAATGGTTTCGCCGACAACAAGGATTATCAATTCAGCACGTGCCTGGACAACAGTGAGTGCGCAACTTTGGATATCTTTGACGAGTGGGGAGATGGTATTGCATCTCCAGGGTACATCAAGCTGGTCGTGGACGGCACGACCTACTTCAATGGTGGTGACATTGGCGGAGGCATAGTCTTTCGCATCGGTGGAAATTGCTAACAAGCTCTGGCAGGACTCACGTTAGAATGTATGGTGGTAAAGAGTACGGTAGGAGAATAACATTGTGAAGGAAGATATATAAGTATTTAACGAACTGTATTGTGTATTGCAACCGTTCAAATTCATTTATGGATGTATGTATCAAGACCGTCCTTTTCCTGGATAACAACATAAAAGTTCATTTTATACACTACGAGAAGTATATATAGTAGCCCAATGTATATCGCGTTGATTTCGCAGAAGTTGTCACAATGTTCCATAGTATTCTCCAATCTTTTTAAAACCCAACTCGTCTCCACAAGATTACAGTAGGTAGGTTACAAGTGTTCAAATTCATTTATGTATATCTGCGTTGCACCGATCGATTGGAAGAAGGAGTAGGAGCCCAATGTGTATCGTGTTGATTACGCAGACCTTGCACTTTTCATTTCAAATGCTCCATCGTATTCTCCAATCTTTTATTACATGTCGGTTATAATGATAGTATCCCTGAGCCACAACAAAGTCCGACCCAAGACTATCCTTAGCATGAGAAGCATCTACTAATTGAGTGGAATGCCGAACTCACTAAAATCATCGCCTGCAGGAACAGCCTCAAATCTCCCCATTGATAGTAAGGCGAAACTGTTGCCCTTCTCAAGGTTTGCATTGCATGGTCAACGATATTGGTGTGAAAAACAACCTGTTTCGCTTGAAAGGTGATCAAGACCAGTTTCAGATTTTTGGTTCCGAACCTTTCCAGGGAATTTTTCTTGGTCTAATTGCCTGGCTCGGCCGGTGCGGGTGGTGCAGAACACTTATCCGCTGGTAAAGTTTCGCGTTTCTCGTTTTGCTGGTCTTGATCTTGGGGCGGATTATTTGCAAACGTCAGGAATATTATCTTTCTGAAATTGAAAATCTCCTCACAAAATCAAAAGCGCCAAAGTAGAAAACGAAAAGCAACCAATCGAAAAGATGAGGTATTCAAGTCTCCTTGTGGTAGCTTTACTCCAAACAACAGCATATGCTGCCGATACAAGCGAGAAGCAGAATCTCCGCCGCACTGCTGTAGAAAGCAAACCTCTCGAGAAACCACCAAACAACAAGGAGGAGCAGGAGGCTCCTCACAAGAAACACCAGCCTCGAGGGGCAAAGTCATCGGATACGGTGAAATACTTTACCATGGACGGAAGAACTAACATGAAAGAAAAGAAAGAGAAGAAAGGAAGTTATCATGATGGTGACGATGGAAGAGACAATCGTATCGTCGGTGGTAGCCAATCTGCTCCTGGTGAATTCCCCTACTACGGTAAGAAGACATTGTCGCTTGTGTTGACCACTGCTCCATCCTTGATGCTAATAAATACATCTTTTTCACGCTTTAGTGGATTTGGGAGGCTGCGGTGGTTCCTTGATTGCCCCCAACGTTGTCTTGACTGCCGCACATTGTGGTAGCTACCAAGGGGAGAGTGTTGTTGTTGGAGCGTACCGTTACGATTCCACTGCCAACAACGCCGTTCGCGTATCCGTCTCTGCCGACGTCCAACACCCGAACTACGATGACTTTACTACAGCCAACGACTTTCGATTGCTGCGCTTAGCACAAGATGTCACCGTCGGTGGTTCGAACGTCGTCCTCTCCATCAACGAGCAGTTTTCCCGTCCTTCCAATGGTGAAGACTTGACTGTTTTGGGGCTCGGAACGACCTCAGAAGATGGCAGCGGAGCAGATATTCTCAGAGATGTCTTGGTTCAAGCCATTCCCACCAGTACTTGCAACCAGCCAATCAGCTACGGTGGAGATATCGAGGACAATATGTTCTGTGCCGGAGTCAATGGAGGAGGCAAGGACAGTTGTCAAGGCGACTCTGGTGGCCCAATTGTCATTCGCAATGGCAACCAACACGTCCAAGTCGGTGTTGTATCTTGGGGAGATGGATGCGCCCGACCCAACAAGCCAGGGGTGTATGCTCGAGTGAGCAGCGCGTTCGGATGGATTGAACAAGTCGTGTGTGATCAGTGGAACGTCAATGCCGACTTTTGCGGTGGAGGTACTACTCCAACGCCACCCAGCCCCACTCCGCCAAGTCCGCCACCACCTACTCCAACTCCACCAAGCCCAACTCCGCCTTCTGGTGGTGGTGGTGGTTGCCCAGCGGGAGAGATGGAGTTTGCCTTCACCCTTCACACCGACGATTATGGATACGAGACTTCTTGGGAAGCCACACGCTCCAGCGGTGCCAAGATTGCCAGTGGATCCAACCTTCAGTCAGATAGCACCTACGTCACCAACAAATGCGTCCCCGAGGCATGTTACACATTGGCCATCTTTGATGACTACGGCGATGGGCTCAGCTCTGTCGGTAGCTATGAGTTGAAAGTCAATGGTCAAGTTGTTGAGTCCAAGAGCGGCATCGATTTCGGATACGAACGGTCTATTGATTTTGGATCCTGCAGTGGTAGTGGCGGCGGCGGTGGCTCTGGTGGGGGCGGTGGGGGTGGATCATCCTCTTGCTTACCAATCACTTTGAACCTTCGAACCGATGATTATGGCTACGAAACCGACCTATTCCTGCTCACTGATAGGGGAGAACTGGTGTGGAATGCCAATGGGTTCGCCGACAACAAGGATTATCAATTCAGCACGTGCCTGGACAACAGTGAGTGCGCAACTTTGGATATCTTTGACGAGTGGGGAGATGGTATTGCATCTCCAGGATACATCAAGCTGGTCGTGGACGGCACGACCTACTTCAATGGTGGTGACATTGGCGGAGGCATTGTCTTTCGCATCGGTGGAAATTGCTAACAAGCTTTGGCAGGACTCTTGATAGTCTGTACTATATACAATAATAATGACATAAGAAGAAAGGTAGACAATGAATTGTATTATTTATTACAAGCGTTGAAATTCATGTACGTATGCGTTGAACCGATCGATTGGAAGGAGAAGTAGCCTAATATATTGCGTTGATAACGTAGAACTTGCACTGTCATTTCAAAATGTTCCATCGTATTCTCCAATCTTTTAAAAATCCAAATCGTTTCCGCAGCATTACAGGTAGGGTATATATATATAATAGTATCCGTGAGCCACAAGGTCTGACCCATCACTATCCTTAGCATGAAAAGCGTTCATTAATTGGGTGGACCGCCGACCTCACTCAATCATCGTCTACAGGGAACAACCTCGAATTTCCCCATTAAGAGTGTTGACAAAGCTGTTGGCCGATAGATCGCATTCATCAAGTTCCGGCAAGACTGGAATAGATCCAGTGAGCTGGTTGTTTCCAAGCTTCAGTGAGGTAAGACTTGCTGGAAGTTCCGGGATGGATCCCGTGATCATTTGGTCTTCCAGGTTTAGGTAGCCAAGGTTACTCAATAGATTAATTTCGGTGGGAATGGTACCGTCCATGGCATTGTTTCCAAGTTCCATGTAAATGACGGAGTCTTCCGAACACCACACTCCTAGCCACTTGTTCATGCGCGTGGAGCAATGAGAATTGATGGGTGACAACCAACCAAAGGTGGTTTCCCAGGCAGTGTCTCCATTGGTGGAATAATAAAGGACTGCAAGAGCGTATCGCTCCAACCATTGTCGTTCTCTGGCAGTCTTCTCAGGCGACCCTTCGTCCTCTTCCAGGTAGTCTTCAGGAGTGGACTCGGGCTTCCATTCATCGAATTCGGTGAGATAATGAAAGGCCTGCTCGTTGAGTGGTTCGTGTTCTTGGAGTACAACCTTGAGGTAGTCGGTTCGCATACGAATCGCTTCCGAAGAATCTTCACTCATCATGATCACTTTCTCGTCCTTCATACCCAAGAGTGTTCCCGCAGCAATGCCAGCCAGAAACAATACAACACAAACCATCATGATCAGATAGGTCTTTCGTCGGCTGGTGTCGTCGGCTTTGGTCACTTCTATCGCTGGTTGTACCTTTTGTGGAGTGTAAGAAGCAGTACGAGCCATGCTAAAGTTTTCGCTATCCTCAACGTCTCCACTGACTACAGTCACATCAGCCGATGGCGCTGCAGCAATTTGTTTCACTTCTGCTCGTGCCTTTCGTTCGTTTTCCAAAGCCTCTTGCATCTGCCTTTGCAAGGCTTCGTTGTGTTCTCGCAATTCACGGATTCGTTCAGCTTCATCGTCTGCGGGAACCGCTTCAGCAGTCAATGGTGGACAGGTAAACTCAGCGCCCAGCGACATGACTTCATCATCGTCGTCATCATCGTCGCTAGTGGTATTCGTGTGCATGCTTTGCGCATAAGTCGCAGGAGATGGTGGGATGGAGTAGCTCACACGGACGGCTCCTGGAGCAGTCTCTTCATCCTCACTCAAATCATCACCATCATTGTCATCGCTAAATTCATCTAGAGTTCTTGTGGGAACCCTCGGTGGTCCATTCTTCATCATGCTTCGGGTTGGTGACAATAGTTGATCAGTGAGCGAACGGCTGGTTCGTTGGGAGGATCCGCCGGTACTTCTTCGGGTACCGGTACTGGGTGCCGGAGAAAGAGGAGTCTGAACCGCTCCTGGTGCAGTTGCAGCCACCGCCCTCAAAGTTCGTTCCTTTGCTTTCTCATCTTGCTTCTCGATATCTGCCGTTTGGTTGGTGGTGTTGACAGCAGATTGTTTGTCATCACTGCTAGAACCGTTCTTTTCGTGGCCCATCTTGATGTCTGTTAGTATTAGCTTAGATGTGATTGTTTATAGTGTCGAACAAAAAGAAGAAAGGTAAAACTGATTTTAAAAATGGTGAATTCCTCTACTAGAGCAGAAAAGTGAAACTATTACGTCCTGCGTCAATCTGATCGGAAGAAAATTTTCAAAAATTCTTCCGGTTTTCTTACAATTAATCTTGAGCAGATCGAAAGGTCAAATCAGGCTCTTTTCACCTCATTCGAACAGTATCGAAACGATCGTGTACGGTCAAACGAAGCCCACCCTACAAAAGCTTTCGTGATGACTATGACCGATGTTAGATGAACATTTAACAAAACAAGGTTCACTATTCGTTTTTGTCCAATCGGAATGTGTTGCGCTTGCCGTTTACGATATATTGCGAAACACCTGGGAATTCATCCAAGCGCGACGCGAATCGTGAGTCACCAACGCCCAATAACCTTTCATTCCTTTAATTGGAATTGAAACCGGTCCCACAGAAAGAAAAATAGGTTTTGGAGGCAGAAACAAAAGTGGCACAATGTCTATCATCTACTTATATCGTATCCACAACCAACTCCAGAGGGATAGAGAAAGGTTTCACCGCGAACAATGATTCATTGATTCCACTTGTATTGAAGGTACGTATATCCACAACCAAAAAAATGAGAAACGGAAGAGGTAGACTGCGAGCAGTATCGGTGAGTAGTCAGCGATGGAGAAAGGTTTCACCGCTAACAATGATACCTTCTCGATTCATTCATTGCCGATTCCATGCTCTGAGCAAATGATGAACCCCAGGACCCCGAAAGTCTGTGTTTCAAGGTCTATGGTCGGCTCCTTGCCTTCCTCGCTGCATGTGATATGTGAATGATGGCGAACTAATATACGGTACCACAAGAGACTTGCCATCACTTTCTCCCTTCTGATTCTGTAAATCTGCGAGAGAACCTCTTTGATATCGTGAATGATGAATGAAAGATTTCATTGATTCATCATACATGATGCCGGTTTTATCTTGTGCAAGAGACGTGCAATCACACTACACGTGATGGAAGACGATTTCACTTGTTCATGTCAAAAAGCACACAGTAGTATACAGACACACCGAGCTTAGCTTTCGATGGATGTGGTTGGAACTTTTTATTTCATTGTAGGTAATATACAAGCTACCACAACGAGAAAGAATGTTCCTTTTAATCTCCAGTTCCTTGTTATCTTCTGTGAATGAATGGTGTTAATAAGGATCGAGGTGGACCAAATCCACCGCCTACAGCATTACAATATTATAAAGTCCTTACATACTGTAGTGGTCCAATTCAGAGGAACCCTAATTTTACTTTGGGGTCGAATCGAAACTATACAAAAGGAGTCGAAAGTAGGCAAAGTCAATCCGAAAGTAGGCAACGAAATTTGAAACTATACAAGGTCGATCTGAAAGTAGGCAAAATAATTTTTGAAATTTGAAACTATACAAGGTCGATCTGAAAGTAATAGGCAAAACTATATATCCAAATCTGAAACTACAGTAAACAAATTTCGATCAGAAACTATACAGTAGGCAAATTGCTGTGACGAGGAGAACTAGCCAAAGGCGCGAAGGATTCTAGTTGAAGATGTGAAGAAAGGTGCTAGTATTAAAGTTGATGACGACAATAAGCTTTGGTTTCACGGCCACGACAGCTCTGCAATCGTTTCCTTGCATCCAGAATATTCAGAGTATCTGCTAGATAAATTTGAAGATGACTGTTGAGAATCTACAAGAAATTGGTAGAGGAGTGCAACAGACCTGGGATTTCTGGATCAGTACATGGAACATAATCCAGTTTCGTATTTCAACAAGGCCTTCGGCAAGCAACTCCTGCCATGCAGGAGCACCAGAGCTGCAGATATGTTTTGGAATAGATAGATTGTAGATTCTAACTAACTAGGACTCCGAGTCGCACATAGGTACACACGGGCGCCTTATAGCTACCTAGCTATTCGTAGAGTGGAATCTCCCCTAGGATGCAACATTGTGCCAGAACGCAACAAGCTTCAAACGCATCTCTGAACTCGTTGTGACGGAAAAGGGGTATCCAAAATGTTATTTTGCTTCAAAAAAATGTTGTAGTTGTCCTTATATGTCTCTTGAGAGCTTGGCTCTTGAAGAGCTGCTTGACTCCAGCATTACTTGCGATTTGTAGGTGCTGACATCATTTTTAGGTTCACCATGATTGTAGCTAGCCTTCATTGCCAATGGCGGATTGTTTTCATCGTTGAAGTTCCGCAACAGCCTTTCTCCCCACAGCAGAGTAATATTATTAGTCCGCGCCGGAAAGGGACCACGCATCCACAACAGCCGATCGTCCAATAGTAGCGAAATTTCCAATTGATTGTCAAGACTGGCTTTGCTGTATTTGTGAGAGTAGTGTTGGAACGTGTATTAGATACTTAGATTGGACTAGTCAGATTAAGGTAGCCTGGTAGGCGCAGCGGTTCGATTCCGTAATACCTTATATTTGACATGGTAAGGTTATGGGATCTTGGAAATGAATGCCGACTGTCTGCATCGACAGGATAAAGATGGACGTGCGAGGGTTTCGACACTTGAATCATCGTTGAATTCGAAAATAGAAAACTCGATTCGAAACTATACAAGTCGATCCGAAAGTAGTCAAACTCGAAAGTAGTCAAACTCGATCCGAAAATAGTCAAATTAATTTTGCCGAAAGAAAAATCCCCGTGTTTACACCGTCCCCCTATCTTGTAAAAATGTTCCCCTTTCAAGAAAAACAACACAATCGCCCTAAAACGGACGAATGAAGGACAGTGTCGCGGGGTCCTGTACGCAGACTTCCAATCAAAATTGGACATCCACCCAGATGACATGCAAGTTTCTACGAAGCCTCTGATTTTGGCTCTTACATTATGCAGGTGCAATTTTTAGTGGGTTTTCAGCCAATGAGAGTTAGTCAAATCACTAAAAATCAACCCATTTTTAGTGGTCTGAACCAATCACAGCGGGCCATTCTCTAAAAATAGACAATGTCCACTAAGTTAGTACTCGTCATTACTTGCAAATGATGATTATACTGTAGAGGGATGGTACCTGGTACCGTAGGCCCAGGCTAGATACGGCCCTGCCACTCTGCCATTGTATTATAAAGCACTGTCGCACCTTTTTTAATGAGTCACCTTACCACTGGATTACGAGCTAGCGATACAGTTACCCTATGATCACTTCTAGCTGCTCTGAAGAACGGGTGTGGCAGCCACAAAACCGAATTGACAAGCGCTACAGCATGAGGTGACGGATACGCCCATCTGTAGAAACTTCGTTTTCAATCTTCTATTTATATTATAGATTAATTTCTATCGTTTCAGTGTCACTTATGGTAGCATGCCCCTGTAAGAAACTGATAACAACTGCCATAGTTGCTAGTAGTAGGTGTCACTTCACCTTTGGAATCTAATCATTGTCTCAATTCCGTGCACCAAGGCCTTGTTGATTGTTTTCTCGTCAGAATAAACCCATCCCCTGTGACCATACGGTAGTAAACTGTCGTAGCGCGGCCTTATGGTGGAAACTTGGCCATCAAGGAACCCAGCAAGAGTTTGCCTCTGTTTTCGCCTTTGCATCTTACTCAAAAAACGGTTGATTATTGCATTTCTTCAATCATGTAATACACATGTAGTCTCTTTGGCGGCGAGCTTGTGCCTGGATTTGGTCCTTCCTCACCTTGCTTGATTCCCAAAATATTGAGTCCATTGACGACGCAAAATCTGACTACCATCATCAATGACGTCAACTTCTGCGCTGCATATCTGGAAATGTTCGTGACCTCAAATTCAGAGTGCGATAAATCTCCGATTTCTGATTGGATCTGCGATATGAAGGCACAGATGATGTTATTAGAGGTGCTCGAACGTCATTTCAAAAGTTTCAGAGGCATCGGTCAACATACATCAAACAATCATTGTTACCTTGTTCAAAATCCGTCAAAATCCTGGCTAGAGCCAGGGTCATAGAGCATATATTCTTGCGACGGTATGCATGAGGCCAGTGCTGTGTTGTAAAGACACTTTATTGCAATCCTGTTGCTTTCTCCTCTTTTCTTTTCTTTCCTCTTCGTTTTCTTTTCTTTCCTTTTTCTTCCTCTTCCCCCTTCTTTTTCCCCGGGGGATTTAGTATAAATAGTTGCACCAGCATAGTATAAAAGCCCTGATTTTATGGCCTGCTGATGCTTGACTCGAAGGGATCAAACGCCAACAATTGTTTTCACCTACCCACGCTATTTGAGGGGTCATGTTCGAGTGGTCCTGTGGATATATGGCATCGTAAAGTGATTTCTGAGTTGTCAATGGGATTTCCCGCGAACAGTATCAACAGTACCGCAATGCTTGGATGGCGGATTAGATGGCTCTAGTACATCCCGGTACTGCGGCACAATAACTTGTCATCTTACTGCTACCGGTAGGAGTACTGTCTGCTGTACAGTATCACGGACTAGAAAAGCAGTTTCACTTCAGTAGCATTCCTGAGGAAAACAGTGTAAGCGGCGATGACGCTTCACTGTGTTGTTTGGCTGGTATCAGGTATTAGATACATACTACTGTTGAGAATATTACAACATTGCAGTTCAAGTAATTATATTGAATGAATTTCAATAAAATCTATGATTCGGTCATTCGAAGGAGTCGTCAGTCGAATACGACAAGACGATCACGAATGGTGTTTGTGATCATGAACGAACCATATAGTAAATCGCGTTTTGGGAGTTTCTTTCGCGAGCACTAAGAGCTGTACCGTTGTGCTTGGATAGCGGATGAGACCGCTTTTATATACATTCGGTTCCTGGTAACAATGTCTGTACAGATACGGTAGTACTATCTAGCTTTGCTTTCTGCTGCTTGTGTTTCTATTGTTCTCCTTCTAGTAACCTGGCTCTGATTCTTACTACTTTACCAGTTCGTCAAAGGTGGAGAGATGAATAGACCGCCAAGTAGCATTCCGAAACAAGAATGTAAAATTGCAAATGTTCTTTATGATTACCGGTACAGACTTGGCCGTTTGTGGTTTAGCTGCCGTTGACTAACTAATGAATGCTGCCCTCGTTCCACCCGTCCTAAGGTAATTTAGTAGGCTTAAGAGAGCTCGAAGGATCCCGTACCGGTACCAGTACCGTGCCATGCACGTTCGTTCATCAATTGCAATCACTCTTGTTGCGATGTATCGCATGGTTGTCTTTCCGCTTTGAAGAACCACACAGAATCGAGCGCCAAATGAGTTTTCTCCGTTGCACTCGCACTTCGCACTTGATTCGTTCGTCGCCTGCAATAGGGTCGACGGGATCGCATCATGTTCTTTGCATGGGTTACTACCACACACCAGCCAGCAGCAGCAGGAGGCAGGGCGTCAAATGGATTCTCTCAAAGAGCTGAACACTGAACGCAATCAATCATTGGATAGCGGATGGGATGGCTCTTGCTCATTTGGTCATTGGTACAAGCAGTGCCTGATATTCCTTCTTCTTGGTGTTCTTCTAGCTGCTGCTGTCGCTGGCTGGTGGTGTCTTCGTTCTCATTGCTGCTCTTTCTGGCGAGTCGTGATGATATTGCAAAGAACATGAAGATCTACTCTGTTGTTTGTGGTCTTGCTTCCATCGACTATTAATAATTACTGTAGTCCACATGGACTCGAAAAAGTCGACTGCATTCTCGGCGTTCATTCATCACCATGCACAACCGGTATAATGGCCGTCTCGTTTTCTTCAACTTTTATTGCAAGACAAACCATTTTATTTTAATGTAACATAGTCTCGACTGTAGTCGCGGTGACTGTACCGTAGACTGTACTATAAATGCGGCGGTTTCACATGTTCGTTTTGTCTTGCTTCCATGCGCACGGAGAACTATATGCAGAGGGGCGTAAAATGGATTTCCCCTTCGTCGAGCTGAACAAGGAACGCAAACTCTGCTTGGTTAGCGGATGGGATGGCTTTTGCGCCTTCGGTTCCTAGAGGGATAGCGTTTGTACTACTCTATATTCCTGGCTGCTCCTTGGTCTTCTGGCTGTTACTGGCAGCACCAACAAGCGACGTGGTCGTTCATCCTTGCTGCTGGTCTTTGTGATAGCACTGAGCAGATGAAGCTTGGCAGATCACTAGACTGGCAACCATCATTAGGAAACAATAGCGTGGCACTTTCTGTATGGGTGATCGACTTTGCTGTCGCTGTCCTTGACTGGCTGGTGGCTAGTGTGCTGGAACATTGCATTTCTTGTTGGCAAGAAGTTAATTTTTCAAATTTGAAAGATTGCACCAGCTGTTAATAGTGTATGTCTCATAAAACCGTATACCGGTATAAATGATGAGAGATTCAATGGCATTCCTGATCGGAGCTGCGAACACTTTGAACTTGCGAAACCAAAAACCCGTTTCCGAAAAATGATATGGAATCACATATTTTAAAATATAGATATATATTATAATATAGTACCGGCTGACTGCGCATATAATATGGACGCGACGTCAACAATAATCGACCCATCTGAATACAAGCTATTAATAGGACCCTACAGTATCGTCTCCTACTGTATTCTCTTGGAATGCAGATAATATATTTAGGACAATACAGGGAGAGGTACTGTAGTCATGTTCGAGTATCAATTAATGAAGAGAAGTGCTGTACAAAATCGCATATTTAATTGTTTTACAACCTTCACCGTGCACGTTCAAGTCAATCAAAATCTCCAGTTCCTGCTGCAAGGCTGCTGGCTGCTTGTCTAAGCAGTTGCCGCAGCGGGTGGATTTGTTTTTTGCAGGCAATACAAATTGTATCCCGCAATGACCAATCGATCAGATGATGTTTCATCACCGTTTTCTCTGGGAGCTTCGTTCAGTCGTGAAGCTTCCATGTAGCACTCCATCATTTCTGGAACTTGGTTCAACTGTAGGTACACGTTGCCGAGGAGATTCAATGCCTTGGACAAGGATCTTGTATTTGGAACGACTTCTCTTTTTCGCTCGATGGCAACAACTTGTTGGAAATATTTGGCAGCTTCCTCAAGCTTGCCAAGCTGTTGGTGAACCTGTCCCAAATGCCTGATCGTCAGGCTAACATCTGGGTGGTCCGTTCCAAGGTGCATCTCCTCGACTCGCAAGGTTTCCTTGTACATCTTGACGGCTGTCTCTTCTTGCCTACGCTCGAAATATACAGTTGCAAGATTATACCACAGAATCGCCACATCTCGATGATTGGGACCAAGAAGTTTGGTTCGTATCCTCAGACTTTCCGAAAAGCACCTGTTGGGAAGCTCGTAGACTTGTTTCTTAAAAAATACTAGTCCAATTGAATTCAATGTGGAAGCAATGGTTGAGTTATCGTTGTTTGACGAGTGCTCTCGGTAGATTCGAAGAGCAAATTGATAGGCTTCGAGGGACGACGCGTAGTCACCCAGGTGATATTGCATCAAGGCGATGAATGAGAGTGTCTCTGCCAAAACCAAGGCAATACTCGATCGTAAGCCTCCAGAGCTTTATCATATTGATCCAATTGCTTGTAAATGTGAGCTATATTTGTCTGTGTAATAATCGTGTAGGGGTGGTCTGGTGGAAGGATTGAGCATTCAATCGTGAGCCCTTCTGTGTATGACGCCATGGCGGTTTCATATTCCTTCATTTCGTAGCAAAGATTGCCAATCTTGTTCAAAAGTGTGGCAACATCCGTGCTAAGTCTCCCACTTGCCGCCGTCTGAGCTTGCAAAGCTTGATGAAAGAATTCTAAAGCCGTATCGAACTTCCCTTGTACTTGATGAATCTCGGCAATTCCTTTCAGCGCCAGAGCGGCATCCTTCGAGTTCTCACCGAAGACGGACTTGGCAACGCTGAGAAATGACTTGTAATGATTGATCGATTCTTCGAACTTTTTGAGTTGCTGACAGGCTTGACCTGCATTGTACAAGGTAGCAGCCACATCAATGGATTCTTCACCAAGGAGGTGCCTCCGAATCTTGAGCGATTCTTGGTAGCTCTGAAGGGCCTGGACGTAGTCAGCTCGGAGATAATGCAGTCTTCCAATATTATTCTGAACCGTTGCGACTTCCAAAGGATCAACGCTTGTGCACGATCGGTACATCTGTAGACTTTCTTCAAACGATTGGAGTGAGTTGTCGATGTTGCATGTATGATCCATGCTGAAGTGAAGAACCCCGATGCAATTCAGGGAGGCTGCAAGGCATTGCCTACCAAGTTTGAAGTGTGTGCTTGCATTGAATGCTTGCTGATAATACTCCGTTCCCATGTCGGCCTCACCAGTGACATATCTGCAATATCCGAGGCAGTGGAGAATCTTTACCACCAATGTCTGGGAAAAACGATCGGTTGACTTGGTCCAGTAGAGTGCTTGATGCAGCCAGTGCTCAGCATGATTCCTCTTTCCGCACTTGATCTTGACTTGTGCCATATTGTAGGCGACAACCGCGGCAGTGGTGTACTGAAAGCCGTCTTTTTCTTTGCCGTCACAATCACGTGGTAGGTTCAATGGCGTATTGTATACGTTCATACCTTCATCATACCGATTGAGGTTTACGACTAGCCCATCGTCTCGGGAATCAATCATGATCACGTCGTCGTTTTGGTGTGAAGAGCGGGCGAGGCCTTTAGAAGCAAGATTCGAACCAATCCCAAGTTCGGAGGCAGCTTGACAGAAACACATTTCTGAAGTCTCGAAGTGACCTGAGTGAAACTCGGAAGCCCCCATTTCGTTGAATATAGATATTCTATCGACCAAAGATTGATCTCTGAGTATTTGGTGATGCTTTGCTGAGAGCATCGGGATGTGTTCAACCATTTTCTTGTTCGTTCACTATAAAACGAGAAATTGTTGCGTTCATCATCTCGTTTTCTTTGTGGTTTCGATTTTGGGAACGGAACGCGTTCGATCTCAAAATATAGATCACACGTAATATATATACGCGGTAAACATGTACCACAGTATATGGTACTGTAGGTTCGTCCTTCTGCTTCCTATAATATTAAGCGCCAAACGACAAACTGCGATTTTCTCAAGAGCTGAACGATCGAACAGCAATCCTGCTTGGATGCGGGATCGCTTTTGCTCTTTTGGTTCCAATTGAGAGCAGAGCAGCACAGTACAATGTTTGTAGGTACTCAATATTCATTGGCTGCAAAAAAAGAATTACAAAAAAATTGAGCGAGATGGTTCTTCTTTTATCAATAGTCGGCTTGGCGGTTCGTGGTTTTCCTTCCTGACAGCAGTGCCTGGTAGTGAACAGTACCAGGTACCAGGTATAGTCTTCACATTTACAGCAGTCTACTAGAGCGTTATGGTTTTATATACATGTTGGTCACTCGGAGGAGTCAGTCAGTCGACCCAAGTCGCTGAATAACAGCACTAAATAGATGAATCATCGTATGTTCTTCGTTTTGCTTGAAGTACAAGGAGAACCATATAAAGCATCGAATGTGTACGAGATCGATTGCAATCACTTGGGCGGGGGATAAGATGGTTTCTGTACATTTCGCTCTTGAGATGTCTGGGCCAATAGAAACTAATGATGGTCATGGCGCTGGCGGGAAGGTGGAGATGGGCAGATGACTAGACTGTCAACTACCTCCATTCAGAGAACATCACGGGTTCTGGTCAAAAACAAGACATCCTTGAGCAGCACCATTGGCAGTGTCGGAAAATTTGTTGCTCGCTGTTTGACAGATACACCAAATAGTTGTTAGTCAAGCAGAACAGGCAATCAGAATGGCGACGACGAAAATCGAAAGATCACAACTTACAAAGATCACACGACGTGACATTTGGAAGCACAGGAACAGCCCCAGTAAATTGGTTCCCAACTAACTCCAGGGTCCGTAGATCAGACAACTGAAAGATCTTGTTAGGGATAGCACCGCTAAGTTCATTTTCGTCTGTGCGGCAGTGGTGCATGCGATATGCGATATGCGTGTGTGAGTGTGTGTGAAATAGAGCTTTGAGAAAAATGACAATGCAAACGTACACAATCGAAGACTCGTCAATCCAGAGAGCTCATATAATTGATCTGGCAAACTTCCAGTCAGTCTCATATTCCACAGCCAAAGCTGCGTGAGATTTTGAGGCATAGTTGGTACGGTACCAATCAGCTTGCTATCAGATCCATCGCCCGTTATCCAAATGGAGCGTAAATTCGATAATACCCGAATTCCTCGTGGAAAACTACCATCAAGATTGTTTGCCTCTGTGTCATAAAATGGGCAATAAGTTGGCATTTGTCATATTAGTAGGAGAATACGGATCATCACCGCAGTTCTCCATCCAAACGTCTATCACATCAGGCCACATACCTAATTCGATCGAAACGACAGAATCATTCTCGCATTCGATTCCAAACCACTTTTTGGCCCCTTCTGCACAGTGCGAACTAGTCTCGGATAGCCATCCAAAGTTTTGTATCCAGTTATCTCCGTTGGTCGAAAAGTAGAGTACAGCAAGGTAATACCGTTCGACCAACATCCATTTCCTCTCACCTGTACCGACAGTAGACCCCTTGCTGGCATTAGTGATACGACCTACGAAGGTACCAATATCATCAATGGTACCGCCCTGATCGGATGGTGCCTCTGTCGCATTGTTGATTTGATCGGGAGGTTGCCATTGGTCAGTTTCTACCAACCAATTAAAGGCTTCTTCATGTAAGGGTTCCATCGGCTGCAAAAGTACTTTCAGGTTGCTTCGCCTAGTCGCTACCTCAATTCCATCTCCAGCACCATTCATAGAATCGGCAATAAGCTCGTCCAGACCAGCCGCGAATATTACCACCACCGCAAGTACAAGGCAAAAGATGCAACAACACCCTGTCATGAATACGGTTCCTTTGCAGATATTCCAACAGCACTTTTGCGACTGGTCAGCTGTCGTGGACGGAAACCGAGACGATGATTCGGGTGGTGGTGGTGGTGGGCCTTCCGCTATTACCGCAGTGGCAGCGACATGATCCCCCATGATGACCATTGGAGAAACACTGGCAGGCGGTGCTTGTGCCATGGTTTGCATTTCTTCCAAGGCCCTTTGTTCGCCTTGCAATGCCAATTCGACTTGTTTCCGCAAGGCCTCGTTACTTTCTCGCAACTGGCGAATGCGATTCTCCTCCTCCTCATCATCATCGACCGCCTCAGCCGTAAGAGCAATGGCCTCGATATCATTATGTTTCGCTTCTTCGTCTACATCGTCGTAGTCGTAGTCGGTCGTGTCCAGTGACGAATTGGTAGCGGTCGCCACTCGAATGGCACCCGGTCCAGAAGTACTAGGTTGTTGTTGTTGCTGTTGGCTTTGTCGAGCCTTGGCATGTTTGGCAGCATGATGATCGGTGGAATATCGCAAGGGAGATCGGTCTTCTTGGGATGACTGAGTAGTGTTTCTGGACGACGAGGTTATTTTTCCACCACCACCAACAACAACTGCGGCCTTATTTCGTTTGCTCTTGGCATCAGAATGAATATTGGAAAGTCGACCATCACTGGATTGGATAGATGATGATTTCAGTTCACGAGTATTATTGCTGCTCGATGTCGTTGTCAGGGAAGAATTGCTTATGGAAGGAGGAGGTGGAGCGACAGCTTCGGCAAGCTTCAAATTCTTCTCCCGGGCCTTGATATCCTTGTCGGATTCCATTGATGATTGAACAGCAGGCTTATTCTCTTGATCAGCAGATGCAGTCGATTCTCCTGCCTGGTGGTGTCTTTGCGAATCTGCTTGTTGGATGGTACTTTCTGGTGGTGCATGCTTGCCAGCATGATGTCGTGATGACGATGAGTCTTCTCCAGCAATACTATCCTCTTGGTTCGAAATGTTCAGGCTTCGATCATCCGTCATGATAATAATACTTTAGTTAGTGTATACGGTACGATATGATCAAATACCGGCGATGCGGTGCGTATAATAACGGCAATATGTCTCAATTGAGTGCCGGTTGCACGGGTCTATTCATCGCATTCCTCTTTGTTCTTCAGCCTCTCTTGTCAAGTCACGCAGAAAGATCGAGTGAGTCGACCGGTTTGATTCCAAATTGGATCCTTAAAACTTCGAATGCTTCGACTAGCTAGAGTGAGTCAGTCTGGTCCTCGACCGGGACGCCGTACGTCAGTCATCGTCAGACTCACTACTGTATTTCTTCCATTTCATCGCATATACTATCATCATCTGCTGTGCACGCAACTGTCATTTATTTTATTATAGTCACCTGAGAATATTATAATACAAAATCAACAATATTGAATATATACCTTCAACTTTATTGCGTATCATCGCCAACCACCAACGTTACCAACGCATAGCTTCAGCTTGTCATTCAGGAGAGCAAAGCATACAAGAAGACAAGAAGACTGTATAAATATAATCATACATATTGCAATATAACAAACCCCTACCAAAAGATGAACATGTCGGACAATGCTGGTTACATCTGTGCCTTTGTGGGTGCCTTGGCGCATGGATCGTATGGTGTTCCCGTCAAGGCTACCAAAGATGTTGACGTCCATCCACTCATCTTGCAATCCTACAAAACGGCCGTCCTGGCCTTTATGAGTTGTGTGGTGATTCCACTCGTCACTGTTTGGTTGGAACAAGGCAAAGAATATGACGCAAACAATAGGCTTCGGTTCACTCCCTTTGGAATACTCTCGGGATTTTTATGGGTAACGGGTGGTGCTTGTGGAATTTATGGAATCCGGAAAGCAGGAATGGCCATTGCTGTGGGAACTTGGGCCAGTCTGATGGTCTGCGTCAATTTTACTTGGGGGATTCTCATTTTCAGAGAACCCGTCCATTCCTTTTTGGAATCCTGCATGGCCTTTGGCTTGTTGCTTGTAGGGTTGGTAGGAATGAGCAAATATTCGGCCAAGCCTTCTGGTGATATCAAAGACGAAACTTCCAAGAAATCGAGGCCGGAAGACAATGGCAGCGAGGAGGAGCCCCTCTTCAACAGTACGAACAGCCTCGAAATGGAAGACGGTGTTCGTCCTGCTTCATCATCGTCGTCATCCAATTGGGGCGATGTAGAAATGAGAAACAAGTCCGACGGTACCTCTGCCACCAACATTGGTGGTTCGACACGGCGATTGGCCAATCGGGGTCCTTCGAACAGCAGTAACGTGAACTATGCCAATGGGTCCAGTAGCAATGCCATTGGAGAAGAAGAATCAGAAGATACATCACTGGCGATGGGTCTCTTCCAAAAGATGAATGCGGTTATATATGGGGATGTTGATCGTCACAAAAAGCATGCCAATTTGAATCTCATTGCCATTTGGTACCGGTTCATGGCCTTGATCTCAACGGCCTTTGCTTCCTTGACTCCACGACAAGCCGGTATTCTCATGGCGGCCACGAACGGAATTTTGGGCGGATGTGCGTTGGTGCCCCTGCATTATGCCAAGAAAGAAGGCTTTCAGGGGTTGACCTACATTCCAAGTTTTGGTTTGGGATCCTTCATTGCCAATATTGTCTTGTGGTCCCTCTATTTTGCTTGGACGTATCAACAACAACGACAACAATATCATTCGCAAGCACCTGAAAAAGAGGTGCCGCGAACATCGATTTGGAAATCGAGCGTCGAACTCATGCCATCCTTTTATTGGGCCAAACTGTGGAAGCGTGGACTACTGGCTGGATTTCTGTTGAGCATTGGTATGATTTGTTCCATCTTGGCGACGGGTGCCTTGGGCCAAGGCGTCGGTAATTCCTTGGTCCAGTTGAAGATTCTTATCAGTGGTTTATGGGGTATCTTTTATTACAAGGAGATCCAGAACAAGCGCTCCATCAAGTTCTGGTTCTTGTCGGCATCCATCTGTATTTCTGGTATCTTGGGACTCACCTATCAACGGCTCATGGCCACTCAGGACGCAGCAATGTCAGCCGCAGCAGCTTTGCCACTGGACATAGCCTCATTGGAAGTGACAGTCCCGCCTACCGAAGGGATGATTATTACCTCTCCACCACTTGACTCTTCTGCAATAATGGACACTCCGGTCGGGGATTTGCCAAATTTTCAAGTTGCAGAGGCTGCCTTGGCTGCAGGAAACAATAACTGAAATCTGCCTTAGAGGACCGGGAATCTACTGCGAAGATCAAACTGAACTGAATGGTCGACTAGAGACTATGCAGAGAATTAAGCTTGACGAAACATCCGCCTTCATTGGCAACTTCATTGGCGACGGACGAGATCTGGTACCGCGGCTGCGTGGAGTAACAGTTCTTTCGTTTTTGAAAGGCCCATTTGTAAAAGGATTGTCTCCGATATGCGAATGAATCAATCCTCTGAGGAATATATCAGTCGATCACCTGACGACATTCACATTCAGAAATCCTCGACGGCTACAAATAACGATTTTTCCTTTTTAAATGATATACACTCAATGCAAGCAGCAATAACTCAAAGTTCGCCAATACATTTGGAATAAAGGAAGAAAGGTATTAGGAGACCTAGAAACTGCATGTTATACCCATTATACATGTTGTCATGCCTTCGCTAGCGACATGCCAATTCCAATGCCCAGCGCCATTCCACCTAGAACGAACAATCCACTCTGCATCAAGTCCATCCCAATGGCGCCCTTCCTTCTTGCACCAACTGGAGATGAAAAAAAGGACGATTTTCTCCATTCCGATGATCGTCGGGGCAACACCTTTGGGTTGTGAGATGCCCTCTTGGCTGCATTCTTGGCCGCCTCTGCTTCGCACCATTCCACAGCTTCCTTTACATTGGCCGCAAAATGAACAATTTGGGCTGGCGGCAGTTTGATCAACTTGTCTTTGTGAGCCCGGTCCAACATTTTCTGAAAGGGCTCATAATAATTGTCGACATTGATGCACACAATTGGCAAATCGACCAAACCCAAGTGACGGGCACAGGCCATTTCCCATAATTCTACACGCATATAAGTGAATCATACAAAAAAAGATGATTGATGAGTTATGAGGTATGAGTACAACACTAGACGTCGATATCAGATGAGAGAATATGAATAATATATTCTTACCATCCCAAGTTCCTGGTCCTCCTGGCAACACGACCAATGCATCCGCATTTTCCACCAACAATTTCTTGCGTTCTTGCAAATCATCTCCACCTGCCACGATAATTTCCCGAATCAAGCCAGTTTCTTTATTTTTCGACTGAAAAGCCTTGTGGGTTCCAATGTCATCAAAGTTTGCCTTTTCGTTAGGGCCCAAAAAGTAACCACTGTCCACCAAAAACATTTCATGAATGATTCCAACAATATGTCCATTTCCCAAGACAGCACCATCGTTCATAGCCGCCATGCAACCATGAGGTCCAGCACCATTGATGCATACGTGACCTCTCTTCGCTAACGTATATCCCAGCGAACGTGCTTCTTGAATATATGACGTTGGTGTTAGGTTGCTCGAGCTGCCATAACAGGTAATGTGCAAGGATTTGGGAGCTTGTGTTTGACAAAAGTCGCTCTGGATGACAGCAGGATCCATATCCTCCAAAGTAAGGTTGTAGTGTTCCTTGTCAGCCGTAGAAGAGGACATGGTAACGTTGGTTTGATGCAGCCGCTGTTGTTGAATGGTTCGTGGTTAAGTTATGTTTTATGATGCGGTCTTGTTGAATACAATAAGTTATTGTGATGAGATATATATACGTGCAGGTTTCAATTTTCAATGCGATTTTCGACCCATCCGATCCAGCAGTTTTGGCGACAGCAAAATCATGCAAAAAGTCGCGATTCCACTCACTATACTCCAGGCTCCAGGGTACTCGCTTCGTTTAGTCTCACTTGTATAATATACTGTAAGCTGTTGGTTTGTCAATTTTTTGCGGTGCACCGACACGCTATGCAAAAAGAGGATTACTACAACAATCGCAACTCCAAAAACGAACATCAGGTTCTAGGTAGATGAACGCACACGGCACAAATACTGACGATATCGATACTATTATATATTCTTAATTATGTACACAAGTGGCAAAACGGACCCGGGGGACTCGAAGACCAGCTTGGAAACATTTGTGATGGGCAGTTGGTGTCGGAAAACGAATTGTAAATCCCATCGTATTCGTGGTCTTTTTTTGGCATGCGTTCACCCCATGAACAAAGATTTTGGTTGAAGGATGTTGCGCCTTCAAACATTCGCGTCATGTTGTCGACAGAGGCAAGATTCCATGATGATATGTCTTGGTTGAAGCTTGTTGCACCCTGGAACATCAAATCTGTTCTTGTTGCAGAGGAAACATCCCATGATGAAATATCTCGGTTGAAGGATGTTGCTCTTTGAAAAACTTGAAACATAAACTCGCAGGAAGAAACATCCCATGTTGATATGTCTCCATTGAAGGATGTTGCACCCATGAACATTGCATACATACTTGTGACAGAAGAGACATCCCATGCGGTCAAGTCTTGATTGAATGAAGTTGCGCTGAAAAACATACTCCCCATATGGGTGACGGACGACACATTCCAACTCGACAAATCTTGGTTGAATGATTGCGCGTTGCCGAACATAACACGCATAGTCCAGACAGAAGAAACGTCCCATGATGAGATGTCTTGGTTGAAGGACACTGCATTGTAGAACATCATTTCCATGGTCCAGACAGAAGAAACATCCCACGATGACAAGTCTTGATTAAAGGATGATGCTCCATAAAACATGTGACGCATGTTTGTTACAGATGAGACATCCCAATTTCCAATATCCTCGTTGAAAGTAGAACGTTCCTTGAAAAGCTCATTCATGCTGGTGACGCCTGCACCAAAGCACCAGTTTCCGATCGGTCCATATTGGGCCTCGATTGATGTCTTTGACTGAGCTGACTCAAACCAGTCGCCAACTGCGTCAGAGAGCTCGGTGTCTGATTGAAAACATGCTTGTAAAATACACTCATGGCAAAATGGACCTGGTGGATTCGAAGAGAGGTTTGGGCTGGATTGTGATGGACAGGAGTTGGTCTGAAAAAAAACATATTCGTCAACGTTGGCAGTGCTAGGAATCCGCGAGCCCCATGCACAAAGACTCTTATTGAAAGAAGACGCCCACTTAAACATGCCATTTATCCTCTCGACTGAAGATATATCCCAGGACGATATGTCTTGATTGAATGAGGATGCACTGAGGAACATTCCCTCCATGAAGGTGACTTTTGAAACATCCCATGATGACAAGTCTTGATTGAAGGCTGATGCATAAGCGAACATTAAGCGCATTTCGACAACAGAAGAAACGTCCCATGACGAGATGTCTCGATTGAAGGAGCTTGCACTAGAGAACATGCGTCTCATGGTGGTAACAGAAGAAACGTCCCAAGCTGACAAGGCTTGATTGAAAGATGTTGCATAAGCAAACATTTCAATCATTTCAGTTACAGAAGACACATTCCAATGTGACAAGTCTTGATTGAAGGATGATGCATAATTGAACATGTACCTAGTGGTAGTGACAGAGGAAACATCCCATGATGACAAATCTTGATTGAAATCTGAGGCTCTCCAGAACATGGAATCCATGTTGGCAACAGAAGAGACGTCCCAATTTGTAATATCCTCATTGAAACGATGACGACTCCCGAAGAGGTTGTACATACTGGTGACACCTGCACCAAAACACCAGTCTCCAATTGGTCCATATTGGGCCTCGACGGATGCCTTTAACTGAGAAGACCGAAACCACTCGCCGACTCTGTCAGAGAGCTCAGAGCTTGTTTGAAAACATGGCATTGTTGGTGGCGGAGTAGGTCGAAGTGTGTGAGACTGTGTGGGTCCTGGAGTTGAGAGTGCAGTTGGTAGCGGTGTTGGTAGCAAAGTAGGTCCAGGTGTCGGGGGTACAGTGGGTCCAGGGGTGGGAAAAGGCGTAGGTTGGGGCGTTGGCAAAAAGGTGGGAAATGCTGTAGGTAGTGGAGCTGGAACCACTGGAGCAAACGTTGGCAGAGGAGATGGACTGGCCGTTGGAGGTGGAGTTGGTCCAGGAGTTGGAGGAGAAGTTGGCGGCTGTGTTGGTCCAGGAGTTAGTGCTATAGTTGGCCCAGGGGTTATGCCTATCACGGGAGCGAAAGTCGGCAGATGGGATGGCTCCAATGTTGGACTTGTACTTGGCATTATTGTCTCCGGCAGCGTGGGAGAAGCGACAACTGGTGCTGTGGTTGGTGCTTCTGGTGGTAACGTATTCTCAGTAGTGCTTGGAGATGTTGTTTCATCAATGGGTCTCAAGGTCACAGCAACAATGCTTTCGTAGGTGTCAGCCAAATCAAGTTTCTCCGCAAGAACGCCGCCTCCAAAGAAGACGCTGAGCTCACCAATCACAGTAGTAATTTTAACAGTGTCATTTTTCACCACAATATCAAGCTTCACACTGACTCGGTGGCACTGTTTAGAATCATCAAGACATTGAACCCCTTCGACTCCGCTCGCATCAACGATCACGTTTCCAATCTCATAAGAGAACCCATCATTCAAATGACGATGATGGCGCAAGTTTTGGACGGCTCGGTTGCATCCAGTAAGCTCAGGGGTGACAATTTCTCTGATCTTATCCCTAATCATGCTGGATGAAAAATCCAAATTCATTGAAATGTAAGGAGTCGAATCCAGGTTAAGCTCGTAGCTTTGTACGGGCATCGAGTCCTGACCTTGAATGGCCTCTCCTTTTGCAATGGCATCGCAGTCTTCTGTCGACGGCGGGTCAAAGGCAGAATTAAAGTCGGGATTGGGCGTTCCACTAGGTGCGCTCGTTGAAGAATTCGTCAGCGTAGACGGACCCAGAGTTGGTGATGTTTCAATCGCTGGAGCATCCGTGACATTCGTCTCTGTTCTTCCAACACCATCTACTTGCAATGCTTCCTTTGAAGAGCCACGCGTACCAAACCATGATCCAGCACCGGCAATTGCAACCACAATGAAAAAAAGTAGGCAGCAAACGCCCTTCTTCTTCTTCAATCGTACCCACTTACTTCCATGCGATTCGTCCTGCTTCTTCTCTTTGTTCTTCTTTTCACTAGAGTCGTCATCAGACGTGGTTCCATCCAAAGACTTGTCCTTCTTTGATATTTTATCTTCCTTCTGGTCCAACATTATATTGAGTAGTTCCAAAGCTTGGTCACCATCAGTACTTTCCACGGCATTAGCGGTGACGAGTCCATCCTTGTTGTTACCACGACCTCGTCCTCGTTGATCTCCCTTGTCAGCTTCAAGTCTTGCTCGCCTTTCTGCTCGTTTTTCCTCGGCTAAGACAGATTGAGTCCCCAAGGGTCTACTGAATCTCCCTTTCTTGGTATTTTTGTCCATCTTGTCACCACGAGAGTCCGCATGGGCACCAGCAGGCATCGGCGGTCCAGTATTGGGCCCACCTGATCGATTGATCCGGTTCTTAAACTTGGCAGCTGAATCCTTGGCAGCTCGATCTTTGATAGCTTGGTTTCCACGAGAGGCCGCATGCGCACCTGGCATGGGTCCAGTAATGGGTTCATTCGTCGATCCATTGATGAGGTTCTTTGCCTTGGCGGCTTTATCTTTGGCCGCTTGGTCTTGTTGGCTTCGTCTGTTGTTTTTGCCAATTCGAAACTTGCCGCGGCCTTCAACTGGCTCTATTCCATCTGTAGGAGCACCAGTACTGCCTCGCTCAGCACGGGCCTTTTCCTTGGCCTCGTGTTCTTCTTTGCTTCTCTTGGTTCGTCGAGGTTCACTGCTCTTTTTGCTCTTATTGTTGGTGCTAGGCCAGTACGACGAGATTTGCTGCCACTGCTTCTCGATTTCTTGCTGCTTTTGGCGATGCTATCCTCAGAGTCCATGGTACAACAATCTCAAACAATATCAACAACTCGAGTGACAATATAAAATGTAAACTTCCGTGTGGGGTATATAACGGCGGATGAAGGAGAGAGAGTTTGAATAAGTTTTGGGACTTTTGGAAAGTCATTGATAGGAAATCAAGCGGAAATCAAACCTACCGGTACGCGGTTCTCGTAGCTCAAACTAAAGCTTGCAGTGACCATTTATCCGTCGTACTTATTGCTGATGCCAGATTATAATTAAAATCATCCCTTAGCGTTTCAGGTTTGTTCGATGTTGTTCATCACAATAATAATTTCAGGACAGATTTCCATAGACCAGAAGCTCAAAGCCTGCGGTACGCGTGCGTAAAGTGAAAAAGTGGTTCTCGCTCTCCCCGCGCATCTCGCCGCGCGATACAGAAATCATTATCGCACACACGGCAGACATCAATAAAATATATCTGTTTTTTTTTTTAAAGTTCGTCAACACAATAAATTGTGATCCTTATTCACCTATGTGGAAAACTTCATGACTGACCTGGCCTTGTTCGATCTGAGATGTTATCCTACTGAGATCCTGTCCACAATTCTGGCTAATTATTGCAGTCGAAGGGATATCTTGAGTTTGTGGTTGGCCGCCATTGGAAGCGACGAATACGTCGAACTGTTGTGGCCATTGCTGGTAAACTACACCGACACAGCACTTAGAACATTGCTTGATGGCCAGTTTGGTGATCAGTATCATGAAGAACACGAAGTCCATTATCATCATCAAGAGTCAGTAAGGAAAAGGAGACGGGTGCCAGCTTGCCTTCAGACATTGATCCACGACGAGTTGAACAGTGCAATGACTCCTCGTCTGGAAGAAGAATCGTCCAAAAGCTCCAACTTCGAAACCCAAAGGACTCGGACAGGACAGCTCTATACACGCTTGCAACTTATAGCCTATCATGAAACCTTACATGGTGTGCTGTGGTCTGGTCGAATGGAGTTTTCCATACCGAGAAACATGCGATCTTATCAAGAAGAACGGTTGACCGCCTCGGTCAAGCTTTGCTGTTTTGGAGGTACCGTTGGTGATAATAGTAATAATAATAATAATGGTAAGCAACATGGCCGAACATCTTTCCAAGGCAAACCGACTCCAGATGCTGGTGGTTGTGAAAAAGAAATGCAAGCCTGGTCCTTTGTCAATCTGCGAGCTTGGAACACTTGTTTTCCTGAGTGGCTGAGCGTGGTGCAGTTGCGATCGCAAAGGTACAATTTTGTTCCCATTCCCCCATATGGGCGATTGCAGGGAATCAGTGACCAAGACAAGGCTATTATACAACGAGTTCGCTTGACCTTGGAAGAGAGTGATCACGTCATGACATTGATTGTCCGCAACAATCGAATGATTCTACGAATCATCAGTCCCAACCAAGCCCGTCGACGGCTCCAAGCATTTCCTTCTTTGTCGAATAAATTTCAGCAATTGGCAGCTACGGAAGGATTATTGTGTTGTTGGGAACGGACGGAATTATGGGAAGACGAGCTCAAGTTGGGATACATCTCCAAGGAGGAGAGGCTCGAAGCTGTGACGTCGATACTCACCCGATACCATTCACGCCATTCTATAGTAGATAATAAGAATTTTTAATAGCATTGCAAAACAATATTGATTAGAATCGTATAATAAGGAGTCTATTATTTTCCTTTCTTCTTTTTCAGTTTGGACTGTATTTTAGCAAATGCAGCATCATCCAACGGATCATCATCGCCCATGTCCACCCCATATCTAGCACCCAAGGAAGCGAACAAATTTTCGCTTCCCCCACTATTCCTACTATTTTGTCGTCCCCGAATGGCGGCAATCAACCCGTCTGATGGTCCGCATCCGCCCATTACCTGACGCCGACGCTTTGTAACTGTTGGCTTGGCCTTTTTTGCGGCAGGTTTAGCTGCCTTCTTTTTTTTGGATTTTCGTTTGTCGTCCTCGGAGTCTTCAGATTCCGTTTCATCCTCATCAATGGCAACTTCTTCTTCGTCGTCCTCTTCGCCTTCTTCGTCCTCTTCTACCTTAGTTTTGGTTTTCTTCTGTTTGGATTGATTCTTCTTTTGTTCTCTGGCTAATTTCTTGTCAATCTTGCCAATACTCGATTTCAGATTCGCTTCATAGTTGGTTACTTTGCCTTCGTCAATGGCAGGTTGGATATAATCTTCCATCCATCTCTTGACGTCCCGGTCCTGACTCAGCATGACAAATTCCAAGCATTTGACTAGGTTGCCTTGAAACTGTTCGTAGTATTTCAAAACATCCGCTTCTTCTTCTAGACTCATTTTGTATTTGAGCTCAAAGTCATCTATTTTCTTGGTGGACGACAATTTTCCAAATATCATATCGAAATATGCCTTCCAGTCGTTTGGTTTGTCATTGTCGTCATCACCATTGTCACCCATATCATTTTCATCTGGTAAGATTCCTTCTTCATCGTAATCCTTTCGACGTTCCGGATCTTTTAGATAATTGTACGCAAAGGAAATGGCTTGAAATTGGAGCTTGGCAGATTCTTCCTGCCAAATACAAAATATAAAAAAGTGGGAATGCGAAAATGAAGAAAATAGGATGGATGGATGGTGTCAGCGATGAATGATATATGTAATGAATAAGTGTCATCAGGTGATCAAGTTGCTGAGATTGCGATTGACATTGCGAAAGGTGAAAATTTTCCCAGTGACCAATGCATATATTCATTCAAGCTCACCTTATTCTTATCTGGATGAAAGTCTCTTGCTCGCTTGTAATAGGCTTTGCGAAGTTGAGCATTGGAAGCGTCCTTGGGGCATTGTAAAACATCCTTGTACAAGTCTATGCTGGTATTGTTGCTACCAAAGGCTTCTTCTACTAATTGACGGGTCATGACTTATAATAGTTTTATGCGTTTTGTAGAGGTGTGCCACTCTTGCGGATGAGCCTTGGCAAGGTGTAGCTGATGATTGATTCGTCTCGGATTTGATGTCAGCTACGGTTTTGAATTATTCTCATGCAATCGATGAATAAAATAATAATTTAGAAATATAATAGTCCAAATCGAGGAGAAATGATATAAAAATTCGAGACCGCAGCAGTACTCTAGTACCCGAATATGAGCACTACGCCAGTACCTCGTTGTAGTTTCATTTTTGAAAACATTGCACAGTTCGCTTTGATGATAATAATAAGTTCCAGTGAAAGCATTGACTGTAGCTTCTGCAAGCGAGAAATTGGTGGAAGTCGCAGCTTGCACATAAGTGATTTCGCAGGCTGTGCCGATGCCTCTCCCTATAATACGGTACCAGGTACTGAGGCATAGTGGGAATTCCCCCACTTCTTGCAATGCGAACACATAAACAGCTTCAATACAAAGAAATCATCGTTCCATAATACAAACCCTGATTGCGGACCTACTAGCACCCAAAGAATACCATGAAAGAGAACGTAATAGATTCAGATGCAGCTTCAATCACAGCCTCATCGCTCAGGACATCCGTCACCCAACGATCGAATGAAACTCCAATGGTTCGGAGGCCGAGTAGAATGTCAAAGTTAGCCCAAGCAAGGCTCTCGGAGCTTACCATTAACAAGCTGAAGATACATTCGGTCGGTATGATTGGAAGAGAAAAGGAAACCGAACTTTTGAGAATACGCCTTCGCACTCTGATTCAACAAGCCAATGATGCAACTGATGACGGTGAGAATGCACAATCACATAACAATGGCATACAGACATCCAAGGTGAAAAAGGAACTTGTCCTCATTAGAGGTTTTGCGGGGGTGGGCAAGACCACCTTAGCCAGAACCATCAGTAAAGATGTGAATTCGACTGCGAATGGATTCTTCGCCGAGGGTAAATTCGATTTGGATGATGATAGGGATCAACCATATTCGGGAATAGCAAAAGCATACAGCGGTCTCATCCAGGAACTATGGAGAACCGACCGTGATATGCTGCTGAAAATTGGAAAACAGTTGTCCGAGGATCTTGGTAGTGAAGTGGAGCCCTTGACTTTTATGATTCCGGAGCTTGAGGACGCTGTCATTCAGCAGTCGACTTCGAGCTTCTCAGAAGGCGGCATGGAAGGATTGCAAGATAGATGGAAGTATAGCTTTCGTCTACTGACGCGGCTTCTATCAGCCCAGATGAAACCTTTGGTACTTTTGATTGACGATTTGCAATGGGCGGATCCTGCTTCCTTAGATCTTATTGAATGCTTGATCACCGATACTCAGAATGTCAACCCTTTGATGGTGATTGGCTGTTACCGTTCAAATGAAGTCAATGAAGACAGTAATCTTTCAAAGACAATGGAGTCTCTAATGGACAGGAAGCTGGACTTTGGTTTTGATATTTCAGAAGTCGCTGTAGAAAGCTTTGGGGGCAACGAAGTAAATCAAATGGTCATGAAAATGATGGACATCGACGACGAGGAGAGTACCAGAGATCTTGCTGAACTATGCTTCCAAAGAACGTTGGGGAATCCATTCTTTGTCATTGAATTCATGAGTATGCTCCAACGCGAGGATCTCGTCACATTCAATCTCGGCACTATGAAGTGGTCATATGACATTCGCACCATCGCAGACACGACAGTATCGACTGCCAATGTGGTGGAGCTACTTGAGTCTAGGATGCAGAAAATGCCAGCAGATGTACGGTTGCTACTTCAGCTTGTTGCTTGTCTCGGCCCCACATGGAGAGTCCCGATCGTGGAAACACTGTGGAAGAATCTGGCAATCGTACAGTCGAAAGGTTTTGAAGTTGTCGCAGTTTCAACTCTGATAGAATACATAGAAGGCGAAATGCTGGTAGAAGGATGTGGCGGAGTCAAATACAGATGGGTACATGACAAAGTCCAAGAAGCCGCAATTTCGCTGGTAGAGACGGATGAAAGGACGATGAAGTTTGAGATGGGAAAGCTTCTGTATCTCAACCTCCAGGGGAAGGAGCTCGACGATGGGTTGTTTGATGTCACCGATCTCATCAGTAATGGAGTAGGGGGCCAGTCGCCAGATTTTGCTTCTTTGTGCTTGAAAGCTGGAAAGAGGGCCATGCGTCTCTCTGCGTTCCTATCGTCCACGAGATATGTGAAAAATGGAATTGGAATGCTCCCGGATAACTGTTGGACAACGTTACAGTCTCTGACACTCGAGCTGTATACACTTGGCGCTGAAGTAGAACTTGCACTTGGGCATGTAGAGGAGTCTAAGAACTATTGTTCAGCTGTTCTCAGTCAAGACGACATTGAACTGAGTGCAAAGATCCCATTGAGAATAATAGAGATAAGGAGGCTGTCGACGGTCGAAATCAAGTATTCGGAGACTGTAAAGACATGCCTCGCACTTTTGAAAGACATGAAGTATAAGTTCATTTGGAGTCGACGGTTGATCACTTTACAGGCTGTCTCAACGTTGTCGAGCACAATCAAGGCAGTAAAGAAGCAACCAAAAGATTTCTACTTGAATCCCAAAAGGATGGATGATAGGTACAAAACGATTGTTGAAATACTGAATCGGCTGCAGTATTCATCTTTTCATACCCAAAACATTATGCAATTGATACTCTGCTCTTGTCACATTGTCCAGCTCACATTGAAACATGGTTTGTGCGAATACTCTGCCAAAGAGATAGCAACACTTGGGAATCTAGAGATCCTTGTGTTCCAAAGACGTAACAATGCTGCGATGTTTCGTGAGCTGGCATTATCCACTCAATCTCATTTTGGAAGACCTCGTGCTTGTCAGGCAATCTTCAATGTACACGCATACTCAATGGTATGGTTGGTGCCCATGCAACAGTGCAAAGAAATCTACTACGAAGCTTACATCAAGGGTATGCGGAATGGCGAAGTGGATTATGCAATGTGGTGCTTAGCTTATGTGAGCTGATACGGAAAACTTTCCCTGTTTTGTATTCACTGTGTTGCGGTAAACCATGTATGCTAACGGACCTTCGTTTTTCTGTTCTTTCTAAGCATTTTGGTTATCTTCCTTACGTTTTGGGGAAGCCTATCGATCAAATTGTAGGAGAGTGTCCTAACGTCACCATGGCCATGGAGGAAGTATCGCAAACTAGCCAGGTATGTATCGCTTGTCAAAACAGCACGATAGCATGAGCGAGTTTCTTACGCCATCCATTTTGTATCACTGTAGGCAAATGCGGCGAAGTGCTATTGGCAAATGTGGATTATTCTCCAGAACCCGCAACCGAATGGGTATGCGATTAGTCTGAAAGGCGAAATCCACAGTATCGAAGCATGTGCCGGAGATCCGTTCCTTCTGGCAGTGCATGATTATATCGAATGTCAGCTTCTTCTTTTTTATGACGACCCATCAGCGGCAGATAGGGCAATCAGCGGAGCTAAAGTGTTTTCAAAGATATCACCGGGTGTCCCTGACGTCATGATTGAGACATTTCACAGAGGCATATGTTTGTATGTCGCTGCTCGTCGGACAATGAAACGGAAGTACAAACAGCATGCTATAAAGATCCGAAAGCAAATTCACAAATGGAAGAAAGATGGAGTAGTCAATGTCGTCGACTACTGCATTTTTCTTGATGCGGAGCACGCGGCACTGGAAGGCAAGTACGAAGAGGCAGAATCACATTACAAGAAAGCCATACAGTTTGTGGCTCGTTCTGGTCATCTGCACCATGCAGGATTGTTCAACGAGTTGTATAGTGATTTTCTGTGGCGTGAAAGGAATGACAAAGAGGAGGCTAGATACCACCTTCAAGAGGCCATGCGGTACTACAACGATTGGGGTGCGTATGGGGTTGTCGAGCGACTAAGGAAGTCACGTCTGTTGGAGTAGGTACAGCTACAGACTCTGAGTAGTTCACTCGTTCGATTGAATAATTGCGTCACAATAATCCGTGTCAAGAACTGCTGGTCTTCGGATTTTAATTTTTAAAAGAAACTGTTTGATGGTGAGCGTTGCGATGTACAAAACATGAATTTTGTTGCCTGACCAAAAAAATAAGATTACTGTAGCATCCTCTAGAGGGTACTGTACGATTACCGGTATTTTATATGGACAGTCCCTGTTTTTGAATTATTTTTTTATTGTTGACAAATCCGGCAACGTCTGCTCCTCCATCTGCATACTTCACGATGCGCGATGTGTCACAGGATTGGCCGGCGCACAAGTCGCTCCTTTCATTTAGACGCTCGACAAAAACACAAACACACGTAAGGTCACAATTTTGGAATCAAACGGTCCACAACCAAGAAACCCAACATTTGGCAACAAGTTGAAGTCATCGTCTTATTTACAAAGACCCAGGGTAACAAGCAAAAACATCAATTGGTTTATCAGCAGATACCAAGATGATGCATCCTTACAATGAAACAGATCCCGAGATTGTTCGGCGGCGTGCCATTCAACAAATCTACTTTGACAACACTCTGACACCGTCCCAAAAGCACGAACGCATCCTTGCCATTCAAGAAAGGGCCCATGATTCGGATAGTGATAATATGTCCATCTTTACGGAAGGTACTGGAGTCAAATCGCCCAAAGGATCAGTAACTTCCAACAATTCTGGTAGAGGACGCAGTCGTCATGATGATACCCCAAAGAGCACCAATAGCAGCGTAAAGAGCTCCAAAAGCAACAAAAGCACGAAGACGAACTCCAACAAAACGAGCAAAAAGGTTACTAGAAGTGCAAAGCCAGAGAGCAAATTGAGCAAGAAGGAGGAGGAGACCACACCAACTACCGCTACTGCTACAAGTATTATAACGCCGCAAACACCACAGAAAGCCACTTCTTTCAACTCCTTGTCGAAATTTGATGCTTCCCCTGACTTTAAACAACGACAGCAAGATGTATACGATGGTGACTTGTATCAACAACATATCGCTCCACCCATGGAAGACGTCGAAAGTGTAGTTGTCCACAGTCAGAACGGGGAAGAGGAGGAAGCAGAAGAAGACGGAATGAAGATAATTCCACTGGACGGTGATGACGAGGAAACACCATTGCAACAACAGAAATATGTTCCAAGTGAGAATATTGCGCATCCAGCTACCGAGTTGACCGAGCCCGAAGATTTGAATAAAACCAGAAGCAACGGAACGAAAACTCAAAGCTCTGATACGGAACCAGCCTCTTACAATGATTCCGCTTCCATGGATAGCAGCATTGACACACAAGAACAAAACAAGGATATGATGAACAATGAGGCAATCGACGATAAAATGGTCAAAAGCTTTACGTATCGCAAAAAGAGAGCTTGTGCGTTTTTTGTTTGCAGTATGTTCCTACTCGCTGCCTTGATTGCGCCATTGGTCTACTTTAACCGTGACTGGTTTGCAGAAAACCTCAAGCCACTTTCAGGTTCTACACCCAATCAAGGAGAAAGCAATGATGGCAGTGCACTCTCTAGCAATCCACCCAACGAGAAGACCGACATGCCAACCTCATCTCCCACCAAGGAATATTTATATGATCCACCGAATGCGCAAGACTGTCAAGACATTGCCAATGGAAACTTCCCACTACAAAACGGTTGGATCCTTCGACGATTCCAGGTTCCGATGGATGTGAATCTACAATATGAGACTACTGATGTGGACACCATGGCAACCATGCTTGTTTCCCACTTGCAATCCGATCTTGCTCCCATCTTGGCCGGTTGCGACGCTGTTGTGGGCGAGTCCTTTTTGCGACGTAGATTGGTGGCAAACACAAGATTTGTCATTGGTAATGCCATCATGTCAGCATGGCACGAATCGGATGATGTTTGCGCTACACAAAAACGCACCTGCTACCGCGTCATGGTCGAAATATCACTCTTTGTCCAGGGAACAAAGACCAACACTTCGTTTCAGAATCTTGTCACTGATGTTTTGGAAGCTGGCGGCGATGGGTCCCTGGTGAGCCAATTGGACTTGCCATCTCCCTTTGATGACATCAAAGTGCGGGGCGTCTTTCCTACCTTTACCACCGAGTCTCCCACCACCAGACCATCCATGGCACCAACTGTACCGATCACGCCGTCGCCGACTACAGCACCAGTAGTACCAGCCACCCCCAATCCAACCATTGAAGCCTCTGCACAACCTACCGTCACGCCAACACCACGACCTACCGCCCAACCAACTCTTTCTCCAACCGCAGAAGCCGTGGACTGCAAATCGACTCTTCAACAAGTCTTGGCGAACAGCGGCGTTACCCAACTAGATGACAATGCCTTTCAATGGATGCAAGTGGATCAATGGCGGTGCAATGGAAACCAGAATAGCATTGTGGATCGATATGCATTAGCATCTCTCTATTTGAGTCTCGGAGGTGAACAATGGTCGCGCAAGACCCAGTGGATGAGTGCTACGAGTGTCTGCCAGTGGCAAGGAGTCGGTTGTGATGCCAACTCGATTGCTGTCACTTCGTTGCAACTTGGAGACAATCAATTGTCCGGAGCCATGCCTATAGAACTGAGTCTACTTACCAAGCTGACCAACTTGGACTTAGACACCAACGGACTAGGCTCGCGAATCTTGCCCGAATTGGCAAATCTGGTGGAACTCACGAACCTGAACTTGGCCAACAATGCCTTGACCGGACAAGTACCCGATACCTTTAGCAGCTTGGTGAAGTTGGAATCTTTGAAGGCAGACTCGAACCAAATGCAGGGACGTCTCACAACACAGATCGGGCAAATGACGAGACTTTTGGAACTGTCTCTGTGTAAGTTTCTGTGCTTCGAATGAATTACGTTTCCAATTTCTTTCAAGACTGACGTCTCCTTTCTCTACAGCTGCAAACAAGCTTAGTGGGAACATTCCTACGGAAATTGGCATGCTTTCGATTCTCCAACGACTGAATCTCTGTAAGTTTACAAGAAACAACTTGCTTGATGACAACTTCTGGTTTCGATTCTAACACTCCTCGCCATATCTCCAGCTTCCAACAAATTCTCATCGATGCCTGATGAAATCTCCCAACTGACATCATTGAGATCGTTTGAAATCAGTTCGAACAAGATGAAAGGTGAAATTCCCGAATTGGTGAGTAAAACTGTTGTGCCTGCTATTTCGTGCTTTCGTCGTCGTCTCTCTCTCTTTCTCACAGTGTCGTGCTCTACTTCATCATCAGTCATCAATGGCCCAATTGACTCTGCTGCGACTGGACAACAACAAATTAAGTGGAGATATTCCTCCATTGCCATCGTCGCTTTCGACTTGTAACTTGACCAAGAATAAGTTTAAAGGGAACACCAAGAATGGAGAAGGTGTTTGCATTCTGAACTAAGAACTCGGAAGGAGGAATCAATCATAAAGTCGATGGAGTGCTACCTTTCTTCCAATGATATCACCACCATCGTAGTCACAACTGTTGTAACTTAAATTATCATTGTCATTTGTTTTCGAAGGCATATATAATTACACGTTCTCGCTATGTATTTCGTTTGGTTGGCAGACGCCCATATGCCACATACCGATATATTGATAGTCAGTCAGTCTTGCCATGTCGATTACGAACGAATGATGATGGCTTTTATTAGTCATGATATGGTACACGTATGTTCCACGTAGAAACCTACTTGACTCTCAGTACCTAAGTTGAGAACATTGCGGTTCGCTTCTTTTTTTCGAATATATTGGTCTCTTCAATGTCCGAAGGACAACTTGGGAAAGGGTGAAGGCGCTGCAGTCCCGCAGGCAGCTATATTTGAATATTAAAATACCTGATACACATCATAAAATACTGTGAATAATAGCAACGGCTACACTGCATCAAATGATTTGGGGATTGCACCAGCTAAAATAGAAGACAATTCCTGAAGAGAGCACCATGGTGAAATCTGAGAATGATGACGATCCAGGGCTGTCATCAATCGATCAGGCAGCCACCACATCATCATCAGGGAGGCTCCTGTCATCAGTTCCTGAGGACTCGGAACATCAAGATGAAGTCCCATCACTACGGCAAAAACATAAGCATCGACATAGCGAAGATTCTACGAGCTCAAAGGGAAAAAAGAAACACAAGAAGCATAAGCACAAAAAGAAATCTAAGGATTCGTCAACTAAACCTCCCATGGCACGACCTGGAATGGTTCGTGCCATGAGCTGGGTTCGACAGCCATCAAAACGGCAGCTGATGGAATTGGAAGAAATGGTGGAGGAGGATGAAGGAAAAGAAGAGGAAGCTAGTCATGATAAAAATGGCGAGTCTGCTAAAGCTGAAAAGCACGACAAGTCTTCAAAGTCGTCTCATAAGTCTCACAAGAAAGACAAGAAGAAGAAGAAGAAGAAAAGTGACAAAGCTAGTGCACCTCGACCGCGTGCACAAATGGTGCGGGCCATGAGTTGGGTCCGCCAACCATCGCAAATGCAATTAATGGCCAAAGATATTGAAAAAGCCGTATTTGAAGCGACAGCAGAAGAATCAGAGGAATCTAATACACCTGATGCCGTTTTTGAAACGAACGCCAACACGGAAGAGGAATCTAGAGAAGCCGAAGATCCTTCCCCGGGCGCATCAAGCATGGAGGTCCCCAAGGTAAAAGACAAGGCACGTAGGCCACGAGCCCAAATGATTCGAGCCATGAGCTGGGTGCGTCAACCGTCACAAGCCCAACTATTGGTCAAAAAGAAGAAAAAGAAGCATACGCACCATAGGTCATCCAAGCACCGTCAGAAGAAAGCCAGCAAGACAAAGTCTGAAATGGAAGCAATGTCGGAGGAAGATGAAGAGGAATCTTTGGAATTGACGGCGGTGATGGGTGGTGATAATGACGCAACCGAAGAACCGTCCCGGCAGTCTCTTTCCGACGGCCCCGATTCGACTGCCTTGGAGGAAAGTACCAGTTCTATAGGAAAACAAAAGGCTAGCAAGCGAGGACAAGGACCCAAGCGTACCAAATCTTCCAAATCTTCAAAGAAACATGGGGGATCTCAAAACTTAGGTTCCTTTCTGAATGACGCAGAGAATAAACAAAACCCGAATGACAGCTATCATAATGATGACGTCTCGCTCACAGTGTCGGAGGCGGTGAAACAACCATCCAGACCTTCCCGATCAAATGGAGCTTCAAAGTCAAAGAACACACTGAATGATGCAATTATGGAGTCCTACGATTCCTTTTTTGATTTCTCGGCTGACATTGACGACAATTTGGAACGACAATTTGGAGCCTACGATCCTGGTGGCCGTACGATATACGACGTGGCGCACGAGACGAGTCAGGAAATCAGGCATGACGAGATTGGGGATACTAGAGGTCGGCCAAGGCAATCGGAAGTGAAACAAGAGCGAAAAGCGTCAAAGAGCAGATCCAAGTCTCGACCAAAGAATCGATCCAAATCACCGAGACAAAGGTCGAAATCTAGAAATCGGTCGAAGTCAAGAACTAGGTCCAAATCACCAAAGCGAAACAACAAAGCGTTACCAACGCCGGAAGCCGGCTTGGATGATGATAACAGCTCGCTCGACCTAGGCGAATCGAAACAACCTGCAGAAGCACCACTGCATGACAAGGGTGGGAAGAAGAAAAGTCGATGGTCATTGAGTCGAGGTGACAGCGATAGTAGTCTATCCAAGAAGAAGAAGAAGAAAAAACGAGGCTCGAATGGCCACAACAGCACATCCATCATCGATATGGGGGGAAGCTTGTCATCTCTAAGGACTTCGATCACAAACAAATTTGGGTTCAAGAAGAAAAGAGAAAGCAGCTCAAGTATCGGGATTGTTGAAAGCCCATCCACACAAGGCAAAGAAATGGTCTCTATCGAGGAGCTACCAACCGATGACCCCTGTCCACTGCCTCCACCTATCATTGATCTTGAGGATAGCCCAGCTGCTAGTGTCAAGAGTACCGTTAGCAATAGATTGCAGAATATTGACAAGGGAGAAGATGAAAACGAATGGCGAAAAGCTGACAGAGATATGACGCTTCCACAGAAGGAGGAGAGAGGCTCCTCTCTGAAACGATATGTTGGAAAATCCGTCGCAGAAATGCCACCCAAGTCGCCTTCCGAGACGAAGGCATCTCCACAAAGAGAATCAGAAGATTCTCCGAACAGGAGGCAACTGACACGGACATCGTCAAACAATAAAGGGAAGAAGTCAGAAGAGAATTCTGATTTTCCAGGCAAGGCTCAGTTGAAGAGGATGTCAGCCGCTGCTTCGGACAGTGCTTCTACTTCTGGGGGGAATAATGAGTTGCCACAAAGACGGCAGTTAAGAAAGACATCGTCATACAGCCGACCAAAATCACCTTCTACAGCGAAATCTGAACTTCGACTGAGTAGCATTCGAAGACCCCCACTTGATGACGGAGATGATGATTCAATCGAACCTGAGTTTGTTGAAAAAAGGAAGTCACTCCTTGCATTTGGTGATGGAGCGGTGTGTGACGATGATTCAATCGAGCCTGAGTTCGTTGAAAAAAGGAAGTCGCTCAGGGTTACAGGGCAGAAAGCGTTGGCGTCTTCAGCGAAGAGCATTGGTGACGGCGGCAGCGTCTCTTCTCCAAACCATGATCCATCCTCGTCGTCGTCAGATGATGATGCCAGCATCTCATCTCATGAAGATGATTCCCATCCCGCAACGATACCTGAATCCATGCGAACACCAGTTTTGTCACCTATCGACGACAGTGAGGTCAACTTCAAATCAAAGGCCACACGACGGCTTCGAGCAAGTCTTGGGGGCTTGCCGGCACCCCCCAATGAGGATCGTGAAAAGACGACTATCCCGCGATCGGAAAGCTTTGGTAGTCCAAAACTTGTCCCAAAACAGAAGGAAGAACAACTAAAGAGGTCGAATTCATTCAACGGCGAAGAGAGCCCAAGGATTGGAATACGCAAAGGAGGACGAAAGTCTGGAACCTTTGGTAGATCCAATGCCTTGAGTGATGGGACTGCCCCAAATCTGACGAAGCCTTCGTTGCGAAGGTCTCTGACATCCCCAGAAGGATCGCATCGCCAGAGGCGCTCGGTTGAGTTTTCAACGACACTCCCATCCAAGTCACCAGGACGAAGAAGATCGCCAGCCACCAGCAAATCACCCCGCACAAGCAAGTCACCGTTGGGTAGGGAAGTCAAGGTTGGTCAAAAGCTGAATGGTGCAACTGTGAACAATGTGTCTCTAGACTTTCTCGTTAGCCCCAGAGCAGTTCAGGTTCAACGCAGAATCAGCCTGTCAAATGGTGCCGTTATGAATGATACATATACAAAGGAGAGAAGTCCTCAGAAAGACGATCTGGAAGTCTCGGCTGCAGCCATCCAATCAAACTCTCAGGAACAATCCGACGATGAGCAAATTGCCAAACTCAAGTCGTTCTTGTATGAGGAACATGATAGCGAGAGTGAAAACTCGGCGGAATTGGAATCAGCTGGACCTAATGTCGACGAAATTCGAGCCGAAGCCAAGGCAATCATGGAAAAGAGAAGGCAAGAGAAGGGAATTAAATCCCCCCCTCATGCTTCACAGGGAACCGCCAGCATCCTCGGAAGGTTATCCGAACCAGTTCATAAAGGCGAGATGGCAAATTTGGAAGTAGATGGGCACTCTACTCCACCAAAACGGCGCATCGAACCGCCAAAGAAAGTCCGATCCCTTGATTCTGTTGATTCTAATGTTGGATTAGATGAGGGAGAGGAATCATTGAAGACCCCTGCACCCAACAAAAAGAGGGAACCTGTGAGAGGAATTGCAAAGTCGCTGTCATCTGGTGCCCCCAGCAGACTTCAGCCAAAGCGTCATTCGCAACGAGACAAAGTGTTGAGTGCTCTTGGCGCATACGATTCTGATGAAGAAGATTACACACTTCCAACGAAGTCAGAGAGAGAGCCTACCAGGGGCATTGGAAAGTCAAAATCCTATAGTGCGCCACAAAGACCTGCCAAGCGAAGCCAGTCGCCTCGTCGCGAGTCACGGGCGGAAAGGAGGCTTCAAGTCTTCGGCGCAATTGGTTTGGACTTCAATCTAGATGAGGATAACTTCCCGGTTATAAAGAAGAAGCCAGCTCCGCAGCCGCCATCCAATTTGGAATCTGAAACCTTACCTAATTTGGAGCTGGACCCATTTGAATCAAAATCAGATATGGTTCAAAGAACACCAAATCAACCGAAGAAAGAAGACAAACCGAATCCAGAAGATATTACGACTACGAAGCCTGCTGAGAAACATTGGTTCGACAGCCCAAGTGCAGATAGCCCACACAAGAAAATGATAATACCAGTTCGAGGTGTAGGAAGATCAAAATCGGCAGGTCCATCCCAATCTCGCAACCCAGCGGATTTACCCTTTGATATTGGAGAGTCAGTGAACGACAAGTCTACAACTCAGACGAATGCTGAACCAGAAGTCGATGTGAAGTCAGAGTTACCGAAGGAAGAAACGGAATCTGAACCAGCAGAAGCAAAGAAACCAGAGCCTCCGCCCGTCAAACATTGGTTTGATAGCCCAAGTGCTTTTTCTCCGAAACCAAAAGTTAAAGTACCGATTCTACTTCGCAAGAAAGATTCTGAAATAGAACTAGAATCAGCTACATGTGATGCTGACAAAGACGAACAAAACCCAGTCAGTGCTGGTGATTCTGCACCAGAAAATGAAAAGACATCCGAGTTACCAACAGAAGAAGCCAATCCTGGACCAGAAGAAGTGGAGAAACCAGAGCCTCCGCCGGTCAAGCATTGGTTTGACAGCCCAAGTGCTGTTTCTCCGAAACCAAAAGTTAAACCACCAATTCTACTTCGCAGGAAAGATTCCGAAACAGAAGAAGAAGCAGCGACATCTGATGCTGACAAGGAAGAAAAAGATCCAGTCAGTGGTGACATTTCTGAGGATGTCAGTGTCGCATCGGAGACGCTACTTGATGAAGAAAGCTCTGTTGAAATCACAGTCAGCGATTCGGATCCAGACAAGGAATCAATTGAAGAAGAGACTGTGGAAGATTCTGACGACGATATGACATTGGAAACAGTTGAGTCTGAGAACGAATTCGTTGAGGGAGAAAGCAGCGGTGATTTTTCCTATGATGAAGAATCAGTTGACGACGACGATGAGGCATCAGTCCAGCACTACGAAGGTGTTTTGGTGGACGATGTATCTGAAGAGTCCGAATATGATGAGGTTATTGAAGGAGATTCAATGGACGAATACAGCAGCTACTCTGAAGAATCAATCGAAGACAACATGGAGGAAGATAGCGAAGATGACTTTGTTGAAGAAGAAGTCATCGACGATGCTTCAGTTTCTGATTCTAATGACGACGCCAGTTATGAAGAAGACGTTCTGAGCACAGAGGATGAAATTGATGATGATGCAAGTTTTGACGAGTTGTCAGTAATTGATGAAGATGTTGAATATGAGTCTGGGCCAGAAGTCGAAGAAGTATCTGATGACGAAGGCAGTTTTGAGGAAATGGCTATCGATTCAGGCAGTGATGACGATGACGATGAAATATTTGAAGAAATTCTCGAAGACTCATCTCTCGATGACATTATCGAAGAATCAAGCCTTGAAGACATTTTGGAAGAGTCGTCTTCAGATGCGGACGACATCATTGAAGAAGAGATGCTCGAGGATATTATTGAGGAGTCATCGTTGGAGGACATTATGGAAGAGACTTCTTCACTTGAAGACATCGCTTTGGACGAGTACGAAGAGTTTGATGAGGATATGGAAAAAATCGCTGATACAGATGTCATGCACCAACCACTCTCAAGTATCGCCGAAGAGTTTAATGATATCGAGGAAACAGTAATCGAGGAAGAGATTGAAGGCGAGGGAGAATCCTTTTACAGTGCTGTTGAATATGAGGATGAGGACGGGACCATCATTGAAGAGATAATGACAGTGGATCCTGCAGAAGATGGAGCTGATGATATCACTGAAATCATCGAAGTGTATGAAAGCGACTACGATGACATGCCGACTGAGCTGGTTCCGATCAGTGACGATGATGAAAGCGTGGAGGAAGAAATTTTGTATTCTGAAACGGAACATGATACGCCCTTTGATTCCAAAGTTTCCTTTGATCACTCTTTATTCCCCATTGGAGAGGACGAAGAACTTATTGAAGAGGACGAGGAAATGGTTATTGCCGATGATGAAGAACTCCTTTTTGAAGAGGAAAGCTTAAAAGATGACGGGGACTTTGTTGGTGATATGAACCGATCAATGTACTCATCGGACGATAGCGACTTCAGGTCATTCGACTCGTCGTATGGTAGCAACTATAGTGACGAAGAAGAAGTAGAACCAGAATTACCAGTCCCGCAAGTACCACCAACAGAACAGCTTCGGAAATGGCAAGAGGACCAAGAAAATCTTATTCAAGAACTGGGAGATGGTCCAGAGATGTATCCTCGAACACCAAAACACATACTGAACGCTATTCTTTTAGAAGCGGAATCAGATTATCAGTTCTCCAAGGGCGTGCAGGCTCCGGACTATCATATGATTGAATTTTTGGCTGTGGTGGAAGAGGCTGTCGAAATTGGCAAGTTCACCAAGAAAACCGAGGTGATCGTTGAGAAGGTTGCAAAAGAGCCTCTGCCTGAACCACCGCCACCACCAGAAGAGCCCGAAGATGGTTTGGACAAGCCTCGAAAATGGAAGTTTGAAGTCCCAACACTTCCAGTCTTGAATACCTATCAAGAGGAAGAAAAGAAAAAAGTGACAAAAGAATTGGATAAGGAACTTGAAGAGCATGGATACGTGCGAGAAGAGTTCGTTGTGGGTCCAGAAGTAGCCGCACCTACTCCAAAGAACGTTATGATGGCCATTCTTTCTGCTGCTGCTTTAGATTTCAAGCTTCGAAAGGTACCCGAACAACACAAGAAAGAGTTTGAATCTATATCAGATGCTGCTTCCAGCATTGCTCGTTTAACCAAGTTGAAAGAGAATGTGATCGAATCTGTGTCAGTGGGCGAAGCGGCGCTGAAGAAGCAAGATGATTGGGCTCCAGCTGGAAAACCAATCGAATTTGAGCGATCCGTCGACGTGCTTCTAGCCACAGAAGCTGCAATGATGGGTAAGATGATGAGGCGCCGGGAGAAAGAAGTGGTTTCGAATTTTGATTTCAAAGCTCGATTCAAAGTGTTTGAGGACAAATTTGATGTCGATGAAGCATTTGATGAAAAGGGCCGCAAGATTTTCCGTACCGATCTTCTGCTTGACCAATACATCAAGGATCGAAGGGAAGAGAAAGCAGATGTCGACTATGGAATGTCACTCGTCGAGCAAGTGCAAGAACATGAAAAGCTCAAGACGAATATTTCCCTTCCTACCAAGGCACTTCCAAAGTTTGGCCGCAAGGCTGGCAAGCAAATGACACAAGCTGAATGGACGAAGATCTTATCCAAGGCTGTTGCTGAACGAGCTTGGGACCGTCGCTATCGACTACACCGTCCCAAGGTGACTTTGAAAATCAAGAAGCAGTGCATGTGCCCATACTGTACCAATCCCAACGCGTATCAGACTCATGAGTACAAGCGATTGCAAGAAAGTCACAAACCAGCACCATAGACAGCAGTTCGTAGGTGAACGTACGCTGCTTGATCATGTAGTGCAAGGGGGGGGAAGCTGCGATAATGCAAAAAGTTTTGAAAACTACCTCGTCATCGCTTGAACATTTAGTTTTGTTCTAAATCGTGACCATAAATCCCATTGATCCAAATACTTCTCCTCTGGCGAGTTTGCGGACAAACGTTTTCAATACTTTTCTCCGCCTCAATTTATGGCTCGCTGTCTCTAAGTATTCTGTTTATCGAAAAACAAATACGTTAATTAGTCCAACAATCTCTCTCCAAAATTGTGAAAGGCTTTTTTGCTCAAATGCACGAGACTTTCCCTCTTTGGCTCTCGTGTTGATGCTGAACTTTTAGCCACGGTTCACAATTTCCGACTTGAAAGTGCGTGTCTTATTATTAGCAATAAGGCATACTTCAATCTTAGTAACCCTTTCAACAGACAGACAGAGACACAACCCAACAATAGGCTAGCATTCATTCATTCATTCGTTGATTAATCTGCAACCACAATGAATACTAATATTGCTAGGATTGTTCAATCCAGCAACAGTGGTTGCCTTTACATGATGAATGGCAACTATGAGGAAGCCATTGCGCTCTTTCGGAACTCTGTTCGTATGACCAAGGAAGTCTTGAATCAGTCACGGCTTATGAATATTCCAAGACCTCATCACCACGAGATCCTGTTTGAGTTTCGAGACACTTTGAAACCGTTGCCTACCGTGACTTCTTGGGCTTCTTCAGGTGATAATAACAATATATCAGCGGACAAGAACAATACTTTCATTTCGCGAGGAGTGATTGTCATTGTACAATCCAATCCTTTGGATCTATCTGTCTTAAATCTATGCAAGCTATCCATCGTCACCATCTACAACATGGCAGTTGCCAATCACATGGCAGGCTTGCAAAATCGAGATATCAAAAAGCTTAAGCATGCATTGGAATACTATGAAGTTGCCTACAAACTTCAGTGCCAAGAACCCTTATCCACAACCAGCAACAACAGGCATTCTCATATCTTGTCGATACTGAATAATGCGGGTGCCATCTATCGATTACTGAATGAACATGACAAGAGTAACATGTTCTTCCGAGACTTGCTTTCCAAACTTTCATTCCTGAAGGAAACTGGACATGTGGAAGAAAGCTGGGATCGATGGAATGGCATGTGGGGTAACATTCTCCTACTGGTCAACTATGTGTAATTTTTGAGCACTAGTAGATTGGCCTGCTACATACTACCGTTGCTGGCCGATCACGTGTCCAAGTACAACGCAGTACTGTATTTTAGTTTTTAAAAAAGGGAAGAGATAGAAGAATATGTAAAATATCAGATGAATATATTTATTGATGATTCTAATGTAATTTGTTATGAGATATGCAAATAGAATGAAATGAAAGGATGGTTTGCATATGCGTGTTATACTCGCGATGTGAGTGTAGTGATGAAAATACCGTTTTGCTCGCTCATGCTGTGATTCCTGAAAAATTTCCAACGGTATGTGATGTGGTTGTTGTCTGCCTTGTCTGCCTGTATTTTTCCCGTTCTGTTGATCTTGTCCAAAGACTTGCTGTACTTACTCTATAAACAAGTCCACTGGACTTACGGTTCGTGACATGGTCAGATCCATCCCAATCACATAGGATAACACCCCGAGTGAAAAGACAAGGGTATCTGAAGGTGACTTCAGATTGCTGGTAGCTGACATGTAGAAAAGGGTCACCAATGGCACGACTAGCAAAAGTAGTGGGTAATGATGATAGAGTTGATGCTGTCCATCTGAGGAGTGTTCTTCAGGAAGAAAGCAGGAGGAACAATCAGATGCCTTTGAGGCATATCGGTGTTTTCTTTGGTCGTGATCATCTCCTCGCGATACGTGAGGTGGGCCACGTGATAGTTCTTCAATAAAGACCATTGTTGATTCGAAGGTGTGCGTTTGTATTATATTGTGGTTGATTGAGTTGAGTGAGTGTTGTTTTTATGTTGCTTCGCATCAAAAGGAAATCGCATCAACAATCATCGTTTTGGGACTGGAATGAGAACCCGCCAATCACGCCAACCAAACAAGTTCAAAGTAATAGAGACGAAAGAAGCACCCATCATGCAACGCCTTTTTCCTCACCATACTGTACAGTATTTCTATTTAGTAGGCAGGCAGGCAGGCAGGCGCATTGGTAGAGAATAAATTATCATCCAGTCCTACACATATTGAATAAAATAGTATGAGAATGAAGGAAGGAATCGCAATCAATCAATCAATCAATAAAAGTAGCCGGGGGCTAGAGAGCGCGTCAGCAGGGGAAAACGAAAGCTAATGTATGCGAAGCATAATGTTGGGCTTGGAGAGAAACCAGAATCCTTGACATAATGGTAACCACCAGAGAGTAGTAGTATTTCGTCTGCATATGCCAATTTAGATAGTATATTTTGTTTCTATACAAGTTCCGATAGGTTTGCAGACGAGTTCCCCTTTTATGCCGTCTGATGGTGGTTCATCTCTTCTTTCTTCCGTTTTTTCACAAGACTCGACTCACTCGTTTTGATCCTTGCGCAGAGTTCCGAAACCATTGACATGCAATTGCATATCGATGGTGCATTGTGACCTACCAATAGCCTTGTTGGAAAATCGTATATTCTATTCTGTTATATTTTATATCCAAGTAAAGATTCCAGGATTATTGCAGCAAGATTCGTCATATTGAGCTTATTTGAGCAGAAGGTCGATTTTGCAGTTTTCGTGATCGGCCAAAGAATGGATTGCGGAGAAGCCTACACTACCTTTCAAGCAAAAGTGTTCACTACCAATCTACATTAGATGCATTATATCCAAATTAAGTGTGCTGCGGTACCCTAGAGGCTACTAAAAAAGACAGTATATGAACAAAACTGGAACACCATCGATTTTTGGAACCACAAAATTGCTATTTTCGTAACCTCAAGGCATATTTCGCCACTTCTTTTTGCCTTACCATTTTCCACCAACCCATAGGATTAGTTTCCAGGATTATCTCAACAGGTTTACACAGATTTGAGCTTATTTGAGCACGCGATAACCATCCTCAAATTGCGTTGCCATGGAAAATCAATGCAAAATTCATTTGGGAAAATGTTCGCCGCTTAGGGGGAGACTGCGTTCTTCAGCTCCCCATTTTGAGGACAAGCGCATGCGACATCGAAAATTTCACAACCGCAACCATGCGCGTCACTTTGGAGCTGCTATGATATTTATTTTTATATAAGTACATCTTTCAACGGCTAGATGGGACGGAAGGCATATATAAGATCGAGGAGTGGCCAGCGCTCCAAATGCTATGACAGTTTTTAAAAATTATATCGATGTGAAAATTTGCACCACCACCGATAATTTCATAACCTGCTTCCACAACACATAACTGTGAACAATTTTACGTATCTTCAGAAGACATACCACCGCTCGTTAGAAATAGAAAGTAATGACACAGTGCGAGCACACTAACATGACAGGATCGAAGCCCCGACCCTGCAACGAGAAAATGGACAAATTCGATAGTTTTCATTCCTTTTACTCTGTTGTCGTTCGCAAACAGCACTCATATGCGAACCCTGTGGGCAAAAACAAGACTCTTTCCGCCGATGATACAGCAACCGCATCGTCCTCCACATGTGATGCTTCGTTCACCACGACTTCTTCTACCCCCGCTGGAGTATCTTTTAAATACGATAATGATGGGTCGTATGAAGTGGAATACTGCCTAGCAGAATTCGAAAGCAAACTGTATTTGGAAGATATAAATGGTCGAATGGAAGAACCAATCATTGAAGAATTGTATGATGATGATAGCCGGGATGAATTTGAGGAGGAGAATGATACAGGTGACGAAGATGAAGAGCAGGAGGATTCTATTGTTTCTTTGAATTCACTAGAAAAGGAAGGACTTGATGATAAGTTTGTCACGGAAAACTGCAAGCTTCTCGCACCACCCACCACCATGATGGGGTGCTTGGGATTGGTTGAGCAAAGTATGGGTATATTCGGAAGACAGGATGATGACGAAGTTAATGAAGCCTATTGCAATGGCGACTTTGATATGATGCGTTCTACTACCACGGAAAAATCTTGTACATCTGATGGAGTGGAGGAATCCAAAGAGGAACAACCTCCTTGTTCTGATGATGAAGTTAATGAAGCCTATTGCAATGGCCACTTTCATATCATGCATCCTACTACCAAGGAACAATCTTGTATATCTGTTGGAGTGGAGGAGTCTAAAGAGGAACCACCTTGTTCTGCTCATGGAACGTTCGAAGTCCGTGAGATCTCCTTCGCCAAGCATCATGATGATGGCATCAACTTGACTGACGACGAAGCCCTTTTGGTGGATCCTTACAAGTATGAAAATGAGGATAGTGATGACGACGACGATTATAATGATGATGATGATGATGATGATGATGATGATCGTTATAAGCTTGAACCACTGATAATTCTGGAGACTGAAAGTATCTTTTCGGACGATGGCTGGGGCGAGGACGACGACAAAAAAGTGGAGGCCGATGATCATGATTCCAGCGACTCCTCGTCAGATGATGAAAATACTAATGCTTCGCTGATTCTCACTTGCGAGTTGAACTTTGTTGACGATGACGAGGAAGCTAGTAACTAACTACAGTGCCGCGTGGGATGGTGTCAAGATGGTGCGCTCGAGCAATCGTGGAAATGTCAACCGATGGCGAATCTCAATTGCTGGACTATTTAAAATTTTGTGGAAGAGATCTTTATCTCAAGCCAATAACAAGGAAGAGAATGAGATGACAAATCTCATTCGCACCAATACCACAGGCGAATAAATGATCTGTTTGTCTGTCATTATGATAAATATGCTGCTAATGATGCATCGTCCGTTCATTCAGCATAGCAGTACATTCAAGTTTATTAAAGTCTTGTAGAACTTAGTTTGGTATATTTTTAGAGTATTATTGTCTGTATCGCTCTATTTGAATCATCGGATTGATTGAATTGATTGAATTGATCGAATCATCATCATCCCTCTCTCTCATCTTCCTTTCATGCTTGCTGTAATGCATATAACTCCATTATTATTCTGAGCCAAGACCCTGTGCTGCGGACTCGATTACTGTCCCTTGTTGAACAGCGACTACAGGAGCCTTGCTCTAATGCTTCGTTACTAACTCTTTCATCAATTGATCATCTGCTTTACGCGTGTCGAACAAGAGAAGAATATTCTTCTCGGGTGCTTGCCTGGAATCGTCTTACTGTAGGTCATTGCCTTGATGCATTTTGTCTTGATACTGTTTGTCTTGAGAGAGATATTTTCTTGCCCCAATCCATTCCATTCAGTGGAATCGAGAAAGTTCAAATAGTCATGGCAGAAGCCGTGGATTGAGAAGAGAATGTTCGAAACAATCTTCGGTTGATGGGCCCTCTCTTAGGAGAGCAAGGTATAGACGTCAACAATTGTTGGCTACTACTACGAGTACTCAGAGGCGTGGGCATGAGATCGGCACGAACAAAGGGTTTCTTCATGTTAGGCGTAGCAGCGCTCATATTGTTGGTAGACGGCAACGATGAAAAGGAGTGCCTCGTTTCCTCCTGTGCGGAAGCAGGTGAAAAATGCTGTCGGTGATGATGATGATGATGATGATGATAAATGGGTGTTGGTTGATGATGTTTCGAGACGGCCACTTCACTGTCAAATGAAAGACCACTGGAAATGCTGCAGCAATCCGAGTCCATGGTGGCGGTGGAGTTCGTCGAGGAACTGACAGGACTAAGCTGTTTGGCACAAGCCCGGTTGCTGACCGTGAGAGTCAGGTCGGAATCTATTGAGCAGGCATCGTCATAACACTGGTTATCCCCATCAGAATCGTAATCTTCGAGATAATCATTGTCTTCGTCCCATTCATAGTCGCTGACATAGTCCAATCGCACCCTTCGCTTCATCAGAGGTCTTGGTTCTACAAAGGAAAGGTCTTCCAAATCCTCATCACTATGGAAGTCATTGCAGTCGTAGTCATTGACATACGAATATGCGGATTGTAAGGCCGACGCCTGAAGGGGACTCATCTGCAAATAAGATGGACCTGCGGACGCTAAAGCCGAATTTAGCGTCGTTTTGGATGACCCGCAGAGCCATAATGGTTGTCGAATTACATTCATGTCTGTGTGTGGAATGTGGAATATATATCCTTTCGTTGTTGGTTATGCTTGTGACGTATAATGCCTGAGGTTGCGATCTGAATGTTGAATGCAAGCAATGCTTTATTCAGTGATGTCTGAATACGATCCGTTCCTCAGCTTTCTAGCTTCACTTTATTCAGTGATCTGATGCGGTACCGTACTATTATCTAATCTAATGCAGTCCACTCAATTGCCGATTGAAATTCGGATTGATCTTGGACGGTGAGAATGTTCGGATTGCTGCAATCGTAACAATCAATAACAGCCAAGACAGACGAAGCGCACGGATGGGGGAAAGAGAAAGAGACGAAAAAGGAGAAAATTCTGATCGATGGCAAAAAGATGATGATTGGTATTTTGTGCCGTTACCAATAAGTAGAATTCAACGTAGGCATGTACTAGTCCCAACGTTTCATCAGTACGGCATTTCTAGACCCAATCAAATTTGGGAAGAAACAGCGTAAAAAACAACGGAAACCTTCTCTTTCGGTTGGAACAAGTTGGAGCAGCTTGTTTTTGGTTCTGAATTGCACGGTTTGCATTGCTGGAGGTTCGCCACACGGACGGGCGAAGCATTCACTCCGAAAGTTCCGCGTACTGCATATATTCCATATGCACACGCGGGCGAAGTACACACTCGCTATCCGCCAGTGACAATCGGATCGATCGATATATACCGGTACACGGTACATATCGGAAGTATTTGACTTGTGTGATTCATTTTATTGGAGCAGAGGAGAAAGGAGACTTTAGTATGGTAGAGGCACAAACATTGTTATTGAAACATAGATTGCTTGTTGTATGTATATAGCTTAGACGAATTGAAGTCCAAAATAGATGGAATTATGATTCATTCCTTGATTCATTCCACTCAAGAAGTCAAGAATGACAGAACTGCTGTGCTGGGAAATAAGGGGGTCGAACGAGCGAAACAGTACTCCAACGTTTAATTTCCGCCGGAATATTCCAACGTATTGCCCAAAGGAAAGTACTATAGCTGGGACCAAATGCTGCCGGTGCCTCTCTAGGTTTAAAACTGCGGTTTCATCACCTCGTCCTTACCTCTCATTATGCAACTGCTGAGGAGTCATACCTCATGAGCTAGCAGATTTAAGAAGAATGCTTGATGGTAGCTACACGCATCATTGTTCTTCTGATCGTGTGTTTTGTAGTTGCTAGTGTCTCATGACAAGGTATATAGAGCGAAGTATTTTGCGTAAGAGTAGTAGCTGTACACCGTGGTCACCAAAATCAGATCGGAACTTTGCTTGGGTTTCCAATAAGCAAGGGTTTCAGCCGTGAAGAGCTAAATATTCGTCATGTACTGTAAAGCGAGGAGTTCACAGGAATATCAAAGCCATCCACCCTCAAAAAAGTTCGTTTTGCATCACTGGATTCAGAGGCTTCGTGAGAAGACGATCCTTCAGGATGATCGGCAGCCGATGAGAAATTATTGCTCAGCTTCAGATCACTCGAACACGACATGGATGTAGCAGTTATATCTTCCCCCGAGGATGCTGTGCTTCTTCGGTGACTAGCCCCACTCAAGATTGAGATGATCGACCTTCGTGCTGCAGGAGATGATGTTTGGGTCGATGTACCGGCAGTAGTATCCACCCGACTTGACACAGATGGCATGACCGAATCGACGCTGCTACTGTCGGACATTTCTGATAGTCGTGTTACACCAGCTTCGCCAGCATCCACATCCGCTACTTCTTGATTCTCGTCGACTGCCTTTAGAACATTATCAGTGCCGCGTCGGTTGTGTTTTGGAGGTTCCTGGATCACCAAGACCCGTTTCTTCTCCACTTTCATTGCACTGATGGCGGCCCAAAATCGAGATCTGTCGGGTTGCATCTTCCGATTCTGCAAATACTTGGGGCGAAAAAAGATGATGCAGAAGAATGTTCCCTGTGAAGGTAAAAGGATGCCCTGAATGAATAGCAAGGGAAGAAAGATCTTCCTCGCACCTTCCGTCTTTTCGACGCCTCTTCCATCCAGCATTTGCCTAATAACAGTCGGCCCAAAGCAGAGAATGTAGGAACTGACATATAGAAAGGACTGGATACCCACTTGTCGCACCCTTTCCCATAGTCTGTCCGAAGACCGCATAATACTCTTTGGTTTGCGAGTACCCCTGAAGGAAGCAAACATTGGTTTTTCACTCCCGTTTTCCTTGTTTTGAGGACTCGGCGCATCCTGTTTGCTTACTGGACTCAAAGACTCTTTCATATCGGCCATTGATAAATCCCTTTGGCTGAATTCCTTTGACATTCTATCCTCCGCTAGTCTGGCATTCCTCTGGCTAGTAACAATAGTTCTCCGGACATAACGGTACAATAGGATGTTGTTGATGGTGACTGATGTTGAGATATATGGTACAAGCGTGAGCCACTTCTTGGGGAGACAGAGCAAAATATCTGGCTTTCTCTTGCTCTGACACTTACCAGACAGGAAACAGAATACGTTCGGAATGCCTCCAAAGATCCAAGCAAGTCTCTCGGCACCACAACTATCATTCCAACAGTCTTCGCCTGGCTTGGCTGACACCCAACAGCTTGGACTGGTTTCACTTTCATGATACGCATCCATCACTATTCCGCTGATAGTAGTGGAGAATGACCATGTCATAACGACAGCGTGAATCCAAGGTTCCAATTTCCTGGCGAAAACTTCATCTCTCACGCCATATCGGACGGTCAGCACAAAATAATACGACAGAGATGCTAAAGTATTGTATATATTACCGGTGGAAAAATTCAGAGAAGTTTACAAGACAACAAACTAGCCAAATGCAACTTACCAGTATATAGGTGTGTCGACCAAGAAAACTGACCAAGTGCACCGAGTACAGTGCATGTTGCATCGTTCCCCACAAAATATACCCACGCCCTGATGCTATCAGCAGGTCCTAGAAAAGGATGAAACGCAAAATTCGATGTAGATATCATGTCGCAGATTGAAATGGACAGCATCAGTCTCCTGTAAGCTGATTTCTTCTTGTCTTTCAGCACATAACGAACAATAGCTGCCGACCCCAAAAATGATAACAAGCAAAACGGCAAGACCAGAAAACTGATCGCCTTCTGTTGAGGTACTGTTGGCATGTAGATATCATCGTAATCCCTACCACTTGCTTCACTCATTGTGAACGCAAGTTACAACCTTCAGCCAACACTATAAGAGGAGGTCCACCACAATTGCTGATTTCAGACTCGGAGAGCCGGGATCCTGCGGTTGGTGAGTGATTGTGTGATCAGAAGTTGAAGCAAAAAATGGTTTAGGGACGGCTTAAAAGTGACCATAGCAACGTGGCAGAGACCTGATTTAGTTGGTGAGTTTTATTGCGTGATCAGAAGTTTTAAAAAAATAGCGGTTTTGGAACGGAAAAAAAGAAAGTGCGGAAGCGATATATATATATCATATCTTTATACCACCTTTCGACCCACGCTATTTAGCCATAGGCATGTGAATAAGGCAAGACGAGAAGTAGACGAGCTGCATATTGATGTACCAGCTGCTGTCGGGTTGGTGATTGATTGATTCATTCGCCCGTTACGTGTGACGTGTGACCGCAGCGAAAGCCGTAACAGACGAACCATAGATGGTGGCGTTTTAAAAATGAATCACATGAACGAATAGGGAAACGCTCGGTATGACCTAACCTCAAACTCATTTACCCCCAATAGTATCCCCGACTTCTCTCTCGTTAGCCTGCATATACTTTCCGAGGTCTGAGATTTGATCGAATCGACTGAATGTCTGAGTGATCGAGTGAGTCGGATTCGGTGAGAAAACTCAACACGAATCCAACTCCAAATAAGTGATCAGATCAGAGGAAGTTGTCAGCGTAGAAGCTACGGCTATCACGCTACATCTCCAACATTCTATAACTAACAATCCAGCGGGATTGGTTGGAGTTGGTTCAGATCAGATCAGACGAATGTAGCACGACTAAAAGAAGTTTGAGTCTTCAAACTGCTCACAATATTTTAAAATCGATTTTCAAACAAATCTATATTCAATCCCAAATTGACAACGCCCCAAAACCTAGTTTGAGCCTTATCAACGTGGTTTTGTTACAATCACACCACCACAAAGTAAAAGTGCTGTACATTTTTAAAAAATTGCCATGATTACGTACAGTGTACGTGTACACCAGTAAGTGCACGAATAACACCACAATAGATCTCTCCCCAATCTCAAGTCGAGATCAGAATTTGACTTGCTTTGATGTGAAAAAATGAGTGCTAAAGTATCATGCAAATGTCTCAAAAGGTATTGCATAGTAAAGGGCTTCATAGTTGGAGGCATGCGGGGCAAGTGGGCAAGAAAGGTAATCCTAGCGGTATTTTCGGGGGATGGGGGGTAACCCTCATGAAAAGCACCGCCAACATGGTACTGTAGTATCGTATAGTACCTGTCAGTCACTGCTGACGCCAGCATCTATGTAAGTACTTTATATATCTACTCTTTTGATTTATGCACTTTTGAATTGCGAGTTGTAGTCTATAATACGAATGCTTGATAGTAGCTACTACCTTGTTTTTCTGATCGTGTGTTTTGCGATTGCTTGCGAGAGCTTTCTTGTAAAGAAGCTAACCAGCCAAGTATTTCTTTGCGTCAGAGTGCTAGTTGTACACCGTAGTCACCTAATCCAGATCTGAAGCGAGAGTTAGGCAACAGCGTTTTAGCAACCGTTAAGTGCTCAATATTCGTTGTCATGCACTGTAAAGCAAGGAATTCACAGGGATATCAAAGCCATCCACCCTCACATCACTGGCTTCAGAAGCTTGGTGAGACGACGATCCTTCATAATGGTCGGCAGCCAAGGTCACTTGAACATGACATTGATGTAGCAGTTCTTTCCTCAAACGAGGATGCCTGAAGACGTTGTTCCAGGATCAGCGAGTCCCAGATCAACGGTTCGGAAAGGGAGAGATCAATGGACTGGTGCTACTTCTTGAATGATGCGAAGTCTTCCTTTGATCGCATCCTTCACTGGGTAGGGAAGACGGCCTTGCGGAGATTTGGCCTGCCTGTCACTGTCACCAACCTAATAATTGATATCTTGGCAAAGGCCAAACAACACAGGGTCCGAACTGGTTTTGGCGGCTCGGACTGGATCTTTGGGCCCACTGGCGACGTTCCTTTCCAAGGCTGCGGCCAAGGCAATGGCGCAGGCCCATGCATCTGGGTCGCAAACAGTGCCATCGACGCAATGGAGGCGGAGGGATGTACAAGAGCCACACTGCCCTCACCAACGAGGAGTTGCGGATGACACTGATGTCATGGAATTGAACGACGATGTGGAGGTGACTGGCAAAGACCTCCTTCCTTTGGTACAGTTGGCATTGGACCTTTGGTCGGGTGGCATCAGTGCCACCGGTGGAGCTATCAATCCGGCAAAGTCCTTCTGGTGGCTGATTGATTTCAAATGGCGGCGGTCCTCTGGCACGTGGGTGTTTCAAAGGAAGGCTGAAATGCCTGGGAAACTGACCATCCAAGAACCTACGGGGCTTTGGGCGACACTACGACGCCTCCAACTAGATGAAGCTGAACGGACCCTGGGTGTCATGATGGCCCCACTTGAGACAGGCACAGCACCGCATCTTCCGCTGCAGGAGAATGCCAAGAACTGGGCAGCCAAGTTCTGTCCCCAACATCTGCTTCCCGACGATGTTCTTCCCTTGATCAAACATGATGCCCCGTCCCTGATTCTACAAGTGAGCTTGCACAAAACTGGGGTTTGCCATTCATTTCCCCGTGTTGGGGTATTTGCAACTCTGAAGTACCAGGGAGTCTTCCACCATCTCAGTGTTCTGATGCGCCATTCAGCCAGTACTTGGAGGCCAACCTACAGTCCCACCAACTCGAAACGGGCACCTCCTTTCCCTTGCTTCAACAAGAACCCACCAACACAGGGATTCTTGCCTCTGAAAAATGGATCAAACAGGTTTGGATCAAGCTTGACTCTCTTAGCATCTAATCCTCCCTTCCTTGTCCCTTCACCACTGTATCAATGATCCTCTCTTGATGGACACCTTCATCGAAGCCTGTGTCGACAAAGAGGACTTGTTGTGGCTCAACTGGTGCCGCCAATACCTTCAAGTCACCACCCTCTCAGAACTCACCACCGCTGACGGTTGTTCCTTAACGGCAGCTGCTCTTGCCGGTCAACCCTCTGGTCACTTTGTGACTAGCTACAATTGGCCCGAACCAGATGCCCTGGCCCCTCACATTAGGACCTATGGCGACACGTCCTCTCTCAAGCCGTTCTCTGTCCCTAAAGCCGCCGTCGCTGTCTGTTGCAGCCCCTCGGACCATGATCCGCTGGATTGATGGACCTGGCTCCTCTCTTGCACCTCTTCGATCCTCTTCCATCGGGCGGCCTCAAACCTGGCAATCTACCGACCCATCAACTCCTGATCCCATAAGACCTTCCGCAGGGATCTTCACCAAACCTGGACGGGACCCCTTCCCAAGGACGTCCAAAGGGCCTCTGTCAACCTTCACCCACGGACAGCCTATGTCACTGGCACTGGCACAGCCCCAGTAGATCCACCAGATCCGGAGTCCTTACTGGCCTCGCTCCTCCACATCTGGAAGAAGTTGACAGTGGACATGGACAACCATTGGGTATGGGTCCCGGAATACATCTACATTGAAGACAAGGAACAAGGTCTACTGGAGGCACTGGAGCAGGGAAAGCTACAGGTGATCAGCAATGGCTCCTTCAAGCAACAAGTGGGCACAGCCGCAGTCCAGCTCCGGACTTGACAGGGAGGGCTCATCATCTGGATCAAATACTGCACACCTGGCAAACGCGAGGATCAGAGTACGTATCTGAGTGAACTTATTGGTCTTTTAGCTGGTATCTTGGTGGCTTCTTGGCTCCGCCTCCGCCTACAATCCCTTGCCAAGCCCCGCGTCTGTGTGGCTTGTGGCAGGATCACCGGCGCTCTTTACAAGGCGTTCTCTACTTGGCTGTTGTCCCCAACTGCCCCACACTTTGATCTCTTGTCCTCCATCCGCGAGGCCCTCCGAGTTTCCAACATATCCTGGGCTGAGCAACATGTGGGGGGCCACGCCGACCACACCAAGACATGGCGACAGATGTCTTGGTGGGAACGATGGAGCCCGGAAGTGGATGACATTGCCCAAGGCTATGCTCTTTGCTGTGTTTCCAGTTTGTGCTGTTTGGCGAGCATTTTGATTGGTTGGAAATGTGAAGCTGGCTGGAGAGGTGCGTTCATAGTGTACCAGGTACAAATAGAACCACAGTATATTACAACAGTGTACGGGTAACAGACAAGTGAAAAGCGCGCCAAAAAATGAAAGTACTGCATTAGGCTAAATACCAGTCGTACGTCGTTCGAAATTTTGAAAATTTGGGATCATTTTATCATTTAATCTCCTGTGTTTTGTGGTTGCTATCATTAATCGTCCAACGAGAGCTTTATTGTATCAATGCACGGCGAAGCTATCATTCAGTCATATCTTGCATCGGAGTATCAGTTGCATACCATAGTCACTAAAACCAGTTGGAAATTTAGTTCGACAGTTGGCCTCCAAGCAATTGCTGGGTTTCGATGGTGAAGTGCTCAAGCCTATTTATGTACTGTAAAGTGAGGAATTCACAGTATCAAAGCCATCCACCCTAAAAAACGTTCCTTTTGTATCACTAGACTCAGAAGCTTCATGAGAAGACGATCCTTCAGGATGATCGGCAGCCGATGAGAAATTGCTCAGCTTCAGGTCACCAGAACATGACATTGATGTAGCAGTTCTTTCTTCAAACGAGGATGCTGTGCTTCTTCGGTGACTAGCCCCACTCAAGATTGAGATGATCGATCTTCGACCTGTTGGAGATGATGTTTGGTTTGATGCAGTATCCACCCGACTTGACAGAGATGGCATGACGGAATCAACGCTGCTACTGTCGGACACTTCAGAGAGACGCAATCCAGCACCTGCAATAACATCCGCATCCGCCACTTCTTGGTTCTCGTCCACTGCCTTTGGACCGTGATCAGTGCCACGTCGGTGGGGTTTGGGAGGTTCCCGGATCACCAAGGCCCTTTTTTTCTCCACTTTCATTGCACTGCTGGCGGCCCAAAATCGAGATCTGTCGGGTTGCATCTTCCGATTCTGCAAATACTTGGGGCGAAAAAAGATGATGCAGAAGAATATACCCTGTGAAGGTAAGAGTACGCCTTGAATGAATAGCATGGGAAGAAAGATCTTTCCCGCTCCCTCCGTCTTCTCGACGCCTCTTCCGTCCAACATTTGCCTGATAACAGTCGGTCCAAAGCAGAGAATGTAGGAACTGACATATAGGAAGGACTGGATACCCACTTGTCGCACCCTTTCCCATAGTCGGTCGGAAGACCGCAGAATGCTCTTTGGTTTACGAGTGCCCCTGAAGGAAGCAAACATTGGCTTTTCAATCCTGTTTTCCTTGTTTTCGGGACTCGGCGCAACCTGTTTGGTCAATGAACTCAAAGACTCCTTTATTGTATCGGCAGTTGATAAATCCCTTTGGCCGAATTCCCTTAACATTCTATCTTCCAGCAGTCTGGCATTTCTCTGACTAGTGACAATAGTTCTTCGGACATAACGATACAATAGGATGTTGTTGATGGTGACTGATGTTCGATTGTTGGATGAGACAAGGTACACAAAGCGTCAGCAACTTCTTGGGGTGACGGAGCAAAACATCTGATTTTCTCATTATTTGACACTTACCAGACAGCAAGCAGAATACATTCGGAGTGCCTCCAAAGATCCAAGCTAGTCTCTCGGTACCACAGCTATCATTCCAACACTCTTCGCCTGGTTTGGTTGACACCCAGCAGCTTGGACTGGTTTCAGTTTCGTGATACGCGTCCATCACCACTCCACTGATGGTAGTCGAGAATGACCATGTCATAATGACAGCGTGAATCCAAGGTTCCAATTTCCTTGCGAAGACTTCATCTCTCATGCCATATCGGACGGTCAGAAGAAAATAATACGACAGGGATGCTGAAGCATTGTATATATTAGAGAATTTTTAAAGTTTAATGCGTGCGGAAGATAATAAACTAGCCAAATGCAGCTTACCGGTATATAGGTGCGTCGACCAGGAAAACTGACCAACCGCACCAAGAACGGTGCATGTTGCATCGTTCCCCACAAAATATACCCACGCCCTGATGCTATCAGCAGGTCCTAGAAAAGGTTGAAAAGCAAAATTCGATGTAGATATCATATCGCAGATTGAGATGGATAGCATCAGCCTTCTGTAAGCTGATTTCTTCTTGTCCTTCAGCACATAACGAACGATGGTTGCCGACCCCAATAATGATAACAAGCAAAACGGCAAGACCAGAAAACTGATCGCTTTCTGTTGAGGTATTGTTGGCATGTAAATATCATTGTAGTCCCTACCGCTTGCTTCACTCATTGTGAACGCAAATTTCCGCCTGTAGGCAAGACAAGAGGCTACCCCCAGTCGCTTTGTTGTGTGTGTAGATCGGAGAAGAAGTTGAAGCACATCCTCCTTGTTGAAAAAAATGCGAACCCCTCTGGAGATATACAGAACAAGAGGGCAAAAATGAAAGTACTGGCTTAGGCTAAATACCAATCGTGTGTAATTTTGAAATTATTTTGCGCGCTCAGTTTATAACCAACAAAGTAGGTAGTAAGGTAGGTGGAAGCAAATGCCGGTACGCCGCTTTTAGATGCAGTTTTATCACTTTCTTAGCTCTCATTATGAAACTAAGTTGTATCAGCCAGCCGGTTTGCGTCCGAGAGGCGTTTTCCGCTGTTCCGACGCAGATTCATGAAATTTGACGTATCCCACAGAAGGTGCGTACATTACCTTAGTAAAAGGATTGTTACCACGACCTTAACGCGGTATTTAATGTTGTCTTGTTAGTCGTGTGTGCTGATACACGGCAAAATTTGATGGTAGTAGACGGATCATTGTTTTTCCGATCGTGTGTTTTGCGATGGCTTGCAAGTAAAACGTCCGATGAGAACTTTATTGCACCATGCCATCGAATCAAACCTTGCGTAAGAGTAGTAGCTGTACACCGTGGTCACCAAAATCAGATCGGAACTTTGCTTGGGTTTCCAATAAGCAAGGGTTTCAGCCGTGAAGAGCTAAATATTCGTCATGTACTGTAAAGCGAGGAGTTCACAGGAATATCAAAGCCATCCACCCTCAAAAAAGTTCCTTTTGTATCACTAGACTCAGAAGCTTCATGAGAAGACGATCCTTCAGGATGATCGGCAGCCGATGATAAATTGCTCAGCTTCAGGTCACTAGAACATGACATTGATGTAGCAGTTCTTTCTTCAAACGAGGATGCTGTGCTTCTTCGATTACTAGCCCCACTCAAGATTGAGATGATCGATCTTCGAGCTGCTGGAGATGATGTTTGGTTTGATGTAGTATCCACCCGACTTGACACAGATGGCATGACAGAATCGACGCTGCTACTGTCGGACACTTCAGAGAGACGCAATCCAGCACCTGCTATAACATCCGCATCCGCCATTTCTTGGTTCTCGTCCACTGCCTTTAGACCGTGATCAGTGCCACGTCGGTGGGGTTTGGGGGGTTCCCGGATCACCAAGGCCCTTTTTTTCTCCACTTTCATTGCACTGATGGCGGCCCAAAGTCGAGATCTGTCGGGTTGCATCTTCCGATTCTGCAAATACTTGGGGCGAAAAAAGATGATGCAGAAGAATATACCCTGTGAAGGTAAGAGTACGCCCTGAATAAATAGCAAAGGAAGAAAGATCTTTCCCGCTCCTTCCGTCTTCTCGACGCCTCTTCCATCCAGCAATTGCCTAATAACAGTCGGTCCAAAACATAGAATGTAGGAACTGACATATAGAAAGGACTGGATACCCACTTGTCGCACCCTTTCCCATAGTCTGTCCGAAGACCGCAGAATACTCTTTGGTTTACGAGTACCCCTAAGGGAAGCAAACATTGGCTTTTTCCCCCCGCTTTCCTTGTTTTGGGGACTCGGCGCATCCTGTTTGCTTACTGGACTCAAAGACTCTTTCATATCGGCCATTGATAAATCCCTTTGGCTGAATTCCTTTGACATTCTATCCTCCGCTAGTCTGGCATTCCTCTGGCTAGTAACAATAGTTCTCCGGACATAACGGTACAATAGGATGTTGTTGATGGTGACTGATGTTCGATTGTTGGATGAGATACGGTGGATGAGATGCGGTACAAGCTTGAGCCACTTCTTGGAGAGATGGAGCAAAATATCTGACTTTCTCTTACACTTACCAGACAGCAAGCAGAATACATTCGGAATGCCTCCAAAGATCCAAGCTAGTCTCTCGGCACCACAGCTATCATTCCAACAGTCTTCGCCTGGCTTGGCTGATACCCAACAGTTCGGACTGGTTTCACTTTCATGATACGCATCTATCACCACTCCACTGCTGGCAGTCGAGAATGACCACATCATAATGGCAGCGTGGATCCAGGGTTCTAATTTCCTTGCGAAGACTTCATCTCTCATGCCATATCGGACAGTCAGAAGAAAATAATACGACAGGGATGCTGAAGAATCGAATTGAGAGATATTTTGTCAGAGAAAGAATCCAGTACAGAAGACAACAAACTAGCCAAATCAATTAATGGCGCTTACCAGTATAAAGGTGTGTCGACCAAGAAAACTGACCAATTGCACCAAGAACGGTGCATGTTGCATCGTTCCCCACAAAATACACCCACGCCCTGATGCTATCAGAAGGTCCCAGAAAAGGATGAACAGCAATATTGCACGTAGATATCATATCGCAGATTGAAATGGAGAACATCAGCCTTCTGTAAGCTGATTTCTTCTTGTCCTTCAGCACATAACGAACAATAGCTGCCGACCCCAAAAAGGATAACAAGCAAAACGGCAAGCTTAGAAAGCTGATCGCTTTCTGTTGAGGTCTTGTTGGCATGTATATATCATCATAATCCCTACTTCCACTTGCTTCACTCATTGTGAGCGTAAGGTGCTACAGTACATGCAGACAAGACAAGAGGAGGTCCACAATTCCTCAGCGTGCATAGGTCGGAGAGCCGAGATCCTGTGGTTGTCGACTGATTCTGTGATCAGAAGTTGAATAGTAAGCGAAGATGGTCTTCGAACAGCAAATATCGAGATATTTTACGAGAATAGGAATAGTGCGCCGCAACGGCATCGGTCGCTCCACCAAACATAGTTTTACGTGCAAGTAGGTCATAGCACCGAATTTTTGCTGCCGCAACGCCATTTTTAAAATTGAAAAAGTCCTTTGTTCGACACGCACAGCTGTAGGTCCTATACTTTTCTTCTACTTCTAAAAATCCTTATTCGGGATTCCTAATGATGAAAAATGTAAGCTGCTCATAACCTGATTGAAAAGTTGCTCGCGAGAGTGAAACTGTTTCGGTAACGCACGGTACGATCGTACAGTACAGTATGATACCGAAGAGTTTTATACTTACACGTGAACTGTCCTAACTTGTATGCACTATAGCAATACCATGGAAAAGGGAAAAACTACAATGATGGGTTTTCAGTTTCAAATAATGATGGCGTTCCTGGCATTCCTAGACATGATTGATTCATTCCAAACTCGAATATATTTCGGAGGAGTGCTGGTATATGCCGTCGTGTTTGAGAGACGATGAATACTTCGAATACTTCGCGCACCAACGTGCGTTTCAACGCAAGATTTTGAAATTTCTCATCGCACATCGCATTATCTTCAACTTCAAAATCGTTTTCTCTTATCGTTCCATTTTCGCTTTCGGTGCAATCTTAACCATGACTACCTTGACGAACATTGACAATGAACACCTTATCAACCATGAGTTTCCTAAGAGTTCCATGGATATGCAATTCGCAAACTCTTGGAATTACACAGAAGTCTTCCTCAACGAAATTGTTTCTAGCGTCATCGAAAACTTGGATGATGTTCGCTGCGACAGTGATGTCTTTTGCCCATCTAGGCATAGCTTTCGGCGCCAAGACAATCAAGACACTTTTGAAATACTGGATGATCTCAAGAAAAGCGAAAGCCGCCAAGAATCTCCTGCGTCTCCTGAGTCCGAGAAGAACAAGATCAGTGAATTGTACTCTTTGGGTTCCATCAATTCCATTTTGGACGACTCCTGCGACGAGCTTGATGAAGTGAAGCTATCTCTCAGTGAGTTTGAGGACTTCGAGGAAGAGACAGCACAGTCTCATGAAAGTTCCAAAATTGAAGCTGTAGAAGGTTCTGACGTGTATCAGGAAGAGAAAGTTCTTTCCGATGACGAAGAATCTGATGACGGCATATCCCCGTTTGTTCAAAGTCTTACTGCTATATCTGAAGAAGCAACCGCGGATTTTTCTGAGTCTAGTGTAGTAGAATTATCAACGGCAACGAAAGCACAGCAAGACCAGCTAGAAGACACATTGGAAGATATTCTAAGGGTAAATGCGGAAATAAGATATTCAGACGTTGTGTCGTTGATCGATGACTCATTCCTGCCAAGGAAATCTGTAGCCAAAGCTGCTCATGGCGTAAACAGTGCATACTTTGACGAAAACATATTTGAGCAACAAATAGGAAAAGAAAACAACCGATGTGCATTCCTTTCCCCATTCCTATGCTAGATAACGGGCTGGCGATGCACTTGCAATTTTATCTCTTTTTAATTCTATGTCATAGTGATGATTCAATTTTTATCTTTCTTTCGGACTGTGCGGTAGCATTGAGAAACTTTCTTGTAGATTTCCTTATCATTGACTTCGGTCCAGATGTCGTCCCCTCTCTGATTTCGTTCCAGTTTCAAGAATCTTCGACCAGAACCTTTCAAATCAGCGACGATGTTTTTTGTCATGTTTACCTTGTCGGATCTGCTTGCCCCGTTGTACTCGGCATCCCTCTCTTCCAAAAACTCACGAAACAATATGTTCCCTGGAAAATACTGGAACCATCGCCCCCTTCCAAATACAACGTCTGTAATAACTGGTTGGAGCGCAGATCTTGGAGCCATTTGAGCAGCTCGAGCCAGGGTTGCCTCATCAGACGCTGGTTCTTGGGAACTATCCGCTACCATCTGATCGTCTGAATCATCAGCAACATCCATGCCATATCCTGGTTTGTAGTTTTCTTGTGGAGCGGGGAAGGACTGTTCTGTGCTGCGAGTCCTTCTGCGATGAGCGGTATTATCAATATTTTCCTTCTGTTCTTGTACCCATTTAAAATGAGCATCAATATTCATAGCTCCCTCCGAGTTGATCGGGAAACATGAAACGGGGATACCAAAGCCTTGCAATTTCAGCCGGCACTCTTTGTCATCACCGTAGTGCGAGATCCCTTTAACGATATCCTCCTTTTTCGATATAGCATGGCCGATTGAATGGTACCCAGATCGATCGCGTAGGCAAATGTGATATGCCGCGTAGCGTACCGGCATCGAGGCTTTGTGGGTTTTAGCAAACGATACCATCGCAGCATCCGGGGCACTCAGACCACTGCTATATGGCTTGGTATCGTAATAAATGTAAACCACACCTCTCTTTTGTACGTCAATATCTTGAAGGAGTGACATCTCCAGCAAGTAGCTTGCCCGCATCTGTGTAAATGTTCAACCGACTTGATGTGAGATACGGTTAAGTTTGAAAGCGAACTAGGGTTACAAATCCAGTACTCACCCTGTTTTCGGGGGTATGCTGGTGGTTCCACAATGATGGTAACACGGCGACAACAGCTCTTCCGGAACGATCTTTCTCAGGCAGAACTTGGATTGCGCCAGTTTCTAATGATGATTTGTCATCCTCCGATAAATCAAGGAAATTGATGTGTTTGGTTATTCTCTCTTCTCCAAAGTACTTCTGCTTCAATTTCAAATACTGCATCATTCGGATGGAAGCCGCGCTGGCAACAAAGCCTTCGCTTCGTAAAAACATTAATTGGAAGCCAGAATCTTCTACAAAAACTCGATTTTGTGTCAGTGCAATCTCATAGGCATCGTTCTTCTTAATAGAGATCTCAGATTCCAATGCAGCAAGCTTCTGTGAAACAAAGTCAGCAGTTTCTTCGATAGGTTTAGAAACTCCGTGGACTTCTTCGATGATCTTGTCTCTCTCGGCAGTCGGAAGACTGCTCATCGCTTGTGCTAGCACACGATCCGACTCATCAATCCTTAGAGGAACATACTGCTCTCTGGAAGCCTTATTCTGACCTGGTTCATTGCTTGTTACGAATACGCTTGTAGTTTCCTGCTTATCCCTGTTCATTTGCATCCCATGGAGCGATTATATTCACAATCCTGCTATCGTTCTAACGTTGTGGTTGTTACTACTATTATGGAACTGAATAATCCAGTGTTGTTGAAAATAGTGGAGATGAGAGTGAATGCAATAATACTCGTACTCAAAGTTTCCCCAGGTATTTTGCGTGGACATAATAATATATGATCCATTCGCACATGGCAATGCTGGCTCTCTAGTCGCCGCGCATCACTTATATAAGACATGCTTCGCGCGGCATAAATCTTTTCAGAAACAGAATTCGAATGATCCGAAACCGGGACTGGGTCATAGAAATAAAAAAAATTATTTATTGAAGGGTATCAATGGAATACGACATTGGTCATCGGTAACAGACGAAGGAAGTTCTATTGGCTTCTAAAGAATCGCCGTCAAGGGAGGACTCATACTTCAAGCAATGTTCTGGATCGCCATCTTTGTTCCAATGATTCCCATCACGGTTCCTAAACAAGCAGACAACAAGCTGACAGCGACTGCACCATTCTCCTCAGTTCTTCCCTGTTGTCGAACTACGGCTCGGTACATGAGGGCGGGGTAAACATATGTCAAAAGGTTACCAAGAGTAGCCCCACCAAAGGCAAGAACGAAACTGACATCCTTCAGAATGATTGCTCCGACGGTGAAGAGACTCAAAAGGGCGACAGTCAGAAGGTTTTGAATTGATGCACTTCGCTTTTCAGCTGGAATTTTCAAAATATCCATGGTGCCATCACGGCAACCAGTAAAGGCAAGTGGGTAGCTGCATTGATGAGATAACAAAAGGGGAAAAGGTGAGACGGACAGAACAAAAGGCGGTGCTTCAGTTGAAATACAGTGGTAGCACACGACGAAGGACACCACAACTGGTGGTCCTGCAATCGAGGGTATTGTTTGTCACCATAGGAGTAGTAAGTACTTACGAAAAGACAAGAGAAACGGCCACTGCAATACGGCTTCCGCTCATGAAGACATCCTTGGTGGAATAGTTATTTAGAACCAATCCAGAGCAGCTCTTTCCAAAAGTAAGGAATCCCAACATTGTAATTCCACTCATCAGTAGAATCGAGATACCAAAACTCAAACTGACAACCGAATTATATCGCTTTAGAGTATTTTCCTTCAACTCTCGGTAGAACTTGGGTGCGTTGAAATGAGCCATGAAAGCTGTGCTTAGCATGCATACCAAGATGAGGGACTTGCTGGTCAAAACGCCATTGTAGCTTCCAAAGGCGGGTTGCAACTTCTCGGCTACATCGCCGACCAAAGAACCTTCAGGCTTGTAAGATCCATCAAAGTATCGAATTCCCATGGCAACAGCAGTGTACCCCATTCCCAAAACTCCAAGTAGAGAGAATGGAGCAAGTGCACTGAGGTTTTTCAACAGACATAGAGGCAACAAAACGGCTGCTGTCAATGCCAAAAGGGTAGGATTTCTAGCTGTTCCTAGGAGTGCTGCAAAGGTATCACCCAAAACCATGCTGAAAGCTAAACAGGCCAACATTGTTTTGATGGTACATGAAGCTGCTGGAATCCAGCTGCTGCTTTCACCGACTGATTTGCTCCAGGCATCGCGATAAGATACCGCTCCAGTGTAAGCGCAGACCTTCCCAATCAAAAAGAATCCAAATCCACTGAGGATACCAATCACACTGATGAGAGCGGTTGCTGGGATTACAGCCTTTGGATCGTCAGCAAAAGCAGCAATTCCAGCTGGAAGACTCAAGACTCCCACACCTACGATGGCTTTTACTAGATTGAAAACATGGCTGGGGATGGAGGCTCCTTCGGTGGTGACCTGAATCTTTGGTTGGCGTCGCCCACCTCCTCTTGGGATTTGAGATAGCTTGTCAAGGGTCTCCTCTTGAGGGGATGAGATTGCCGCCAAGGGCTTGACTTTGTGCAAGGCATCTACTGTAGAGCCAAGGAGAACTAAAAGAAGACAAATCCGATGGAAAGAAATCATATTTTCGTCAAATAGCCAATCACTAATTGTTTGTCGTTGTGGTGATGTAGTTATTATTTGATGTGCGCGTGTCACCGTCTGGCAGCAGATGTGAGGTGGTGCTGCAGGCAGCAGTTTTTAGGATCTTTCCGAAAAAGTTCCCTGAAAATACCCGGGAAGTTCCCTAAGTTCCCTTTTGTAAACGGGTCATGTGATAAACCCTTCATCTCACCTGCGCGAAAACTGGTAGGCCACGTGACGCATTTAGCCTAAAACAGTACTTTCACATTTCCCCCGTGCCTGCAGTATGTACCGCGACCGGTACACGTGGTGTTGTACAACAAATCTTCATACTTCCACCGTCAACCTTCCGACCCCTTGTTAACATCAACAAAACATCGAGCATCTCCACTTTTTTGCACAGTTCACTTCTAAACACATCAAACTAGCGAACATAAGATGAAAAAGGTAGAAATGCGAGATGAGTGAGTCCAAACGGTCAACATCCACCAAAAAGGCTGATGAATTTGATTTCACCACGAATAGAAGCTTTGAGGTACTGTACTTGAATTCATCACCGACTACAGTACAAGAAAATTGACACGCAGCTAAACAGTAGCTGTATTTTCATATCAACTATCCTGTTTCGACGAAGTGATCTGGCCTCGTTGGTTTCTTTGGTCCCCAAAATGATCGCTGAAGCCCGCCATCAACATCCACAACGAAGAATTATTCGCTTGGTTTTGGGACCCCACGAAAGTCTCCAGGCACCAAGTACTTAAAAATTCTAGCGAAGGTTGCTTCTGTCGTTATATGGAAGGCCTTGGAATCATCTGATGATCGATATCAGGGTTTCTTTGTGCAGATTCTCCATCGAGTCCATCGAGTGGTATAATTCGTCAAAAACACATGTACCTTTTGCATGGCATGGGCCCCACAAGAAGAATTGGTGGAATCAGATGCTACAGCAGGTGTTTTTTATTTGTTTTCTACCACGTTATGAGCCCTGATTCAAATTTTTTGTTTGACGTCAATCATGCCACAATCAACAAGCGTTGTTAGAACCGTTTCGGTCAGCTTGCCCTTTGGGGTCCACAGAGGGCCCCACATGCAGAGTTCGCTGAGCGCCAAGATACATTATGCTTTATTAGTATCTGATACAACGGCGGAAGATTATTTGCAGACTTTATTCCTTTGATTTGCAAAAGGTTTTGCGATTTCCTTCTTCAGTGCTGTCGATTCTCTCCCGCTCTGAGCGTCCCCGTCGCCGCCATTCAGACAGCTATCCATTCAACAGCACACCAGGGTCTCTCTTGGATGCCTATAGTCTTAGATGTTTTGGGACTGAGACAATGATTCGGCCTAGATCAAGAACCATGAGGCCAAAATGGGGTTTAAAAAGGCAAGTTTGTTGAAAATTCTGGACTTGTCGAATTGATGGCCTAGTTTCCTCAAACCTTCTTTATTCTATCACATTTTATTCGCCCATGGGTATATCTAACAAGGTTTGGCAGCTTGGAATGGGAGATTTCAAGGTAGACGTGATTGAACTGCACCTACTTGACCTGGGTGTTCAATTCCGCATTCATCCAGAAGTTGCCAAGAATCTATCCTAGTCCCTGTGTTGGTATCCAGACACGGTAGGACCCCGACAAAAGTTATCAATATACCTATATGTATTGACTTTGGGTGCTGTTTTGCAATGCTGCGGCAGAAATGAGATCCACCGCTCTGGTTTCCTGTTGACCCCTTCCCAACATTTCAGGTGACAGGATTGAATGTTTCGAAATTCCATGGATTCTAGACCAACATTTGCAATTCAAAGCTCATACACCTCTCATCTATGTACATTAAGCAAATAATAGATGTTCAAATAACAAGATTTGTAAGTCTCATCGAATAAGATGGAACTCTTGCCTCTTGTTGCAGAATTTTGGTCAAAGGTGTAGTCGATCAAGTCAAAACCACATCCGACTCTATCGAATCGATATATCGATCTGAACACGATTGTAGGTACAGTACCGGTATGGTACGGTATAGATATCTTTGCCTTTCCCACAGACCGCTCATCTAGTGGGCTGTTGTCTGACACAAAGAGACTGGAGATGTTTCGCTGATTTGGAGACTAAGAAAGTCCGCAAGACGATATAGTTACAGCAAGAGTACAGACTAAAAGCAGAGCTTTACTCAAAGCAAGGATGCGTGATCACTAAAGAACCTAAACGTGACCCCCGGCTGAAGGACGTACACCACGTCTTTTTAAATTTAAAAAACAGTTACCTCTTCCAGAATGTTGATTGATTCTCCTATGTAAATCCAAATGATTTGGATTCGCTCAAAAGAACAAGGAATTTGGACATGCAAATTGATTATGATACCTTTTTTAACTCAATGAAGAATTTTGAAGAATTCAAAACGCTCTCCGGCACAATTTTGGCGAATTTGTGACGCGTTCGGTTAAATGGGGTTCCGCACGGTTTGTCCCCGGTTGAGCTCAGAAACCAACAACATCGACCCGACCATGTGGTCTCGTTTGGCTTGCATAATAAGTATAGTTGCGGTGCGATCCATCGACCAATTACACCGGAGGATAACACCACCACAAAATCATAATCTCCCGCAGACCAGGAAGTGATGGGAGGACAACTATTGACAATGGAAAATAGCAGTAATGTGAACTTGTTTCGAACTGCTAGCCCAGTCAGCAACGACGAGAGGTTCAACCCAAACATCAAGCTAAACGAATTGTCCATGAAAGAGCGAGAGGCTGCCATAGAAGAACTACATGGTGTATCTAATGCTTTTAAGGAAGACCCTGCTATCATTCAGAGCTCTCTGAATAACATACGTCGGCAGCTGAGCCTCCGTGGTATTTCTGTTTTTGAAGACGCCGAACTCCTGAAGTTCCTCCGAGCGGAGACCTTTGATGTTGAAAAGGCTGCTGCCCGATTCAATCGGTCCGCAGACGCTCACCGAAAGCTTTTCGGAAAGCAAGGTCCGATCCAATACTCTGATCTGAGCGATGAAGACAAGGGGTACCTGCAAAGTGGATTCATGCAACTGCTTCCGAAACGGGATAGAGCAGGGCGAGCCATTCTGCTTTGTATCGGATCCATCAAGCAACAGTTGAAAACTCCAGTCGAAGCGGATGTAAGTGCCCCCAAAGAGCATTACGCCTTCGGTGTCTTTGTTTGATTGCTCATATCGTACTCTCTGCAAATTACAGTTGAGATGTCTGTCATTCTTGGCATCCAAAGCGGCTGAAGATGAGGAAACTCAAAAACGAGGAATTGTCATGATATGCTACGCCCTTGCTCAAAAGACTTATGATAGTCGGAACAACCGCCCACTGCATTTGCTCAAAGCCTTGGGGGACTTTCCTTCACGAGTGGTTGCCACCCACTTTTGCTATGACAACGCAATCATGAAGTCATTGGTAGACTTTTTGGGCGAACACATGGAAAGCATGATGTTATGCCGCTTCCGAAGTCATTCTGGCGAACATGTGGAGTGTCAGAGCAAGCTGATTTCTTTTGGCATCCCAAACGAGTGCCTTCCTATTGACGCCACTGGTCAGGTCGACCTTACCAACCACAAGATCTTCTTGAAAAAAACTGAATTGAAGGAACAACGAATGGGTGCCATCCAAAATGGCCAGGTCACTTTCCACGTGGACGAAGAGCTAGCGGCTGCAACACATACTGAAGGCGAGAAGTTCCTTATCCCTGGACATTTGGATATCATTTTGGGAAGGGGTCAACACGCAAAGAATACGCCGGGACATCAGCTATTCACACAAGCTCTTGAACAACATCAAAAGCGCTATGAAGCAGCACAAAAGTCACAAAAGACAAACGTTGCAGGCTTGATTCTGCAACAGCTAAAGGCTGGTGGTTGCAGGTTTTTGAAAGCCCGTCCTGGAGGCGGCTGGGTAGAAGTAGCTGATGAGGTTGGTAGAGAAAAGATCAACCACGCCTTTCGCAATCTACGAAGTGTGGCAAAAAAGAACGAGCCGTCGAAGGCAATCGCTGCTTCGTCACAGTCACCGATACCAAGCCTTCCTACTTCCTCTTCTTTGTCCAGGAAACGAACACTGAATGAAGCTATAGACTCAGGAGTGTACCCAGGGGATGGAAAGGTCACAAAGAATTTCTATTCCATATGAGAAAGGTCTTGTTTGTTCTGGCTGGCGGAGCAATTCTAGTATCCAATTTTAGAACAATAAACGCGCTATAGACACAATTTTGAACCATTGTACTGCAAGATATAGTGCTGTGCTATAAGAAGCAGTAATGTTGATCGAACTTCGAATGATGCAATGCATGATTCCGTATCGGTAATACCCATGTGCCCATGTGATAAAAACGAGTACTCGGAATTAACTTGAGACTAATTGTTGGCGTCGACTCGACGGGATGTCGGAGTTCCGGGGTTCGCTCACGCAGTGCGGGTTCTGTCTCCCGAAATGGGAGTCGCGACTATATGGCGACATGGGTTATAATGAGTTATGAGTACCACACGGTACTCACATTGAAATCAGGTACACGTATGGCATTACTGTACCTCCTTAGAGGCGCAACCCAAAAAGAGGCTCGAGTATAACCCAATAATGAGCAATTTTCTACTGTACCTCTAATTGTGTATTGGGTATCGTGTTTTATTGCATGCATGAGGCGCAACCCCAAAAAAGTCTCGAAAGTAAACTTGATTGGTTCTCATTTGGAATATTTTCTGCGGGTCATGTACAAGTGAAGCAAGTGCTCACTGTGTAATAGCATATGGCCCTTTGGAGTGGAGTGGATCTAGTACAATATCATACTCTCAATCACAGCAACCTAGAAAGCAAGGGGTTCGATGTCATATAAAGTAGTAGGGTCCAAATTTCAGCTTTGTGTTCTATTATTATGTGCGTGTACGATTGTATCTTTCTTCTTTTTCTTTCAAAAATCATGAGTTCCATGATTTAGGAATCAACTCGACCCTGCGCCTACTCTAGAGAGCAAAGGCCTCGGTGGACAACAAAAGGTCCAAAGCGAATCCTGAATCGGAATCATCGTTCACTCTTCGCTTCTTGGTGGCAGGGGAATAGGATGATGGAAGCAATGGAATCGGTGCAAGGGTATCCGAAGGCACGCTCCAAGAATCCACAATATCATTCAAGGCTCTCTTTTTGGATCGAGAAGAAGATGAGGATTGCGATGACGCCCTTGACGTTGAAGTAGCCTTCTTTGCATTACTCCTTAGATTGCGAAAGGCATGGTTGATCTTCTCTCGACCGGCATCGTCTGAAACTTCCAGCCATCCACCCTCCACACGTGGTTTGAGGAAGCGGCATCCGTACAAGTTGAGCTCCTTCAAGATCGTATCGGCAACTCGAGTCTTTTGAGATTTCTCAGCAGACTCATATCGACCTTGATGGGCTTCCAAGAGTTGGGTGAAACATGAGTGCCCTGGAGTGTTCTTGGCATGTTGTCCTCTTCCCAAGATGATGTCCATTTGACCTGGGATCAAGAACTTCTCACCAGCAATGGTAGCTACTTGTGCCATTAGCTGCGTTGGAGCCATGCTGGCGTTGAGCAGTTGGTTTTCCTTTTGCTGTTCTTCAAGTTCGATTGTCGTGAGCAACATCTGGTGGTTGGTAAGATCGACTTGACCGAAGGCATCAATGGGAAGACACTCTTTGGGTATGCCAAACGACATGAGGCTGTATTGGCATTCAGCATGTTGGCCAGAGTGACTTCGGAAACGGCACAGCATCTTGGTATCCATATGGTTGGAAAGTAGATTTAATAGTGGCTTCATGGCCGAATTGTCATAACAAAAGTGGGTGGCAACAACTCGTGTTGGCAACGCTTCAAAGGCTTTGAGCCATTGGACGGGTCGGTTGTTGCGACCATCGTATGCCTTTTGTGCCAGGGCATAGTAGATTACAACGACGCCACGCTTTTGAGTGTCCTCATCTTCAGCGGCCTTGGACGCAAGGAATGACAAACATCGGAGCTGCGGTTGGTTCGAAAGGAGAAGATAGATTTGAGAAAAAGAAATCCAACATTGCGTTCCATCAATTCTGCCTCTTTCCACTTACATCTGATTCAAGTGATGTCTTCAACTGTTGCTTCAGAGATCCAAGACACATAATGATGGCTCTTCCAGCACGGTCTCTTTGTGGGAGTAGCTGCATGAATCCACTTTGCAGAAATTTGACATCTTCATCGGTCAAATCCGAATATTTGGTTCTGTCTTGCTTGCCAAAGAGCTTTCGTTGAAAGGCGGAAAAGCGATTGAATCTCGCTGCAGCCTTGAGAATGTCGAATGAGTCAGCTCTGAGAAATTTGACAAGCTCTTCATCGTCAGCAGCGACGGAATCTTGGAGGTCCAGTTCCCCTCGAAGTTCTCTGAGGGCATTCTGAATAGAAACTTCATCTTCATTGGGGATGTCAGAGACTCCATGCAAATCTTGAAGCGCCATTTCACGTTCTTTCATCGACAAGTCGTTGATCTTGAGACTGGGAGGAGTTTGACGACCAGCCTCTCGTGGTGGAGTGACTAGTCTAAAGTGATGATGGGTCATCATATTATTGCTGGATTGCAAAAGCACTGGTCCTTCGATCATTTTTTTTAAAAGTTTTTACCTTGATTATTTTTTATGTTCGGAGATTTGTGAACTTTTCGAAAATACTGTATGCCGGCGGCGAAATCGCATGTCCAGCTTGTGCATGATCGAACGGGTACTTTCGCCTTGATATTGGATTTCCTAATTCAATGTCGACCCCATTTTTCGAGCCCCAACGTGACCATCGATCAGAGCACCAACTGACGCACAGGAAATCGGCTCGCTCTTCTTCGATGTAAAAACACATATGAAAAATTGAGCGGAGGGAAACCAGAGCCACCAGGAGAAAACCATGGTCAATAAATGCGACAGTTCTTACTCGTGTTTCTTCGCGGTTACTAAGTCTGATCAAAATATCTAAGCCCTATCAGACATTCCTAATTCAATGTTCGGCTAAGTCTTTTCCTCGTTTGGATCGCAAGTTCACTTCATTTATGCCCCACCTGCCAACTCAGAAACGACAATAACTTATTTGCCCCTCAGAAAGCGAAGGGTATGGGCATCGCGGGAGACTGTGTAATATCGGAATGTGCTGGGTAATCGTACCATCCTCGTAGCTATCCTTGGTACCACAAGCACGTCTGGTGGCATATGTGATTGCATTGCGTGTCTTCGCAAACTGACAAAATTGCTAAAAGGCCTTTTTATTTTTTTAAATACTTCTGAGCGCATAAAATGCGCACCTAAGTAAGTGGGACATACTATCCACGTTCTTTTGTTGGTCTCGGTGCACTTAATATTACACATTCGGTTGAGTGACCGGAGAGCGAGGATCTTTCGTTGGAGCTCACATTCCGATACAAAACAACCATGTGATGATGTCGAATCAGCATCAACATTTATATATCGTTGGTGGTATTATAACTGTACCAGTGTCTAGTCTGGGTTCGAATCAATTTATTTTGAGCTGAACGAACGCGGTACCGGTACTGTAGTATAATTATAGATCAGACTTCACAGATCTGTGAAGGTTTTTCCGTCCCGAGTACTGGTAGTGGCGGGCCTACAGTTAGTCTATATAATCAGTAGCTGTGGTTGCTTCAAAAGTAAGCAGCAGTGTGATGAACTTCTTTCCACCTGATAGTCCTCCACCATCATCATCAGACATGAATAAGCCTCACCCAAACCCAAAGTTGAATAATCTATCCATGAAGGAACGAGAGAATGGAATTCACGACTTGCATGGTGTGGCCGATATCCCTCAGGAGAATGGGGCTCTTGTTCGAAGCACTCTTGAGCAACTACGCAAGCAGCTCAGCCTAAATGACTCCGTTGCAATTGACGACTCTGAACTTATAAAATTTCTGAGAGCAGAAAACTTTGATACTCCCAAGGCCTGTGGTAGGCTTAATCGGTTCTCGACCTTTCAAACGAAGCTCTTTGGCAAGCATGGCAGGATGAGGGTCTCCGAGCTGGATGAGGAGGATTCCAAGATTCTACAAAGTGGATCCATGCAGCTGCTTCCAGAAAGAGACAATGCTGGTAGAGCCATCATTATGTGTCTTGGAGCGATGAAGCAACAGTTGAAGACATCACTTGAATCAGATGTAAGTACTGCATATGCTATGTATTTACATTACTGTGATCAACAGCAAAGCATCTTGACCAGAACTGAACAAGCATTTCTCATACATTCATCTTCTCCCTTCGAAACAATCCACAGCTTCGATGTTTGTCCCTCCTCGTGTCCAAGGCCGCCAAAGATGAAGAGACTCAAAAGCGTGGAGTAGTTGTAGTCTATTACGCCCTGGCACAAAGGGCATACGATGGTCGCAACAACCGCCCGGTCCAATTACTCAAAGCCTTTGAATCGCTACCAGCGCGAGTGGTCGCGACACACTTTTGCTATGACAATTCAGCCATGAAGCCTTTATTGAATCTACTTTCCAACCACATGGAAACCAAAATGCTGTGCCGCTTCCGAAGTCACTATGGCCAACATGCTGAATGCCAATACAGCCTCATGTCATTTGGCATCCCCAAAGAGTGTCTTCCCATTGATGCCTTCGGCCAAGTCGATCTTACCAACCACCAGATGTTGCTCAAGAGAATCAAACTTGAAGAAGAACAACACCCGCCGGGTACCACCGACAGCGGGCACAATCCCGTGGCGGAAGGAAAGATAAAAGCAGAGAAATTTTTAATCCCCGGATATTTGGATATCATTCTTGGACGAGGACAACACGCTAAGAACACACCAGGTCATCAACGGTTCAAGCAACTAATAGAAGCTCAACAACCTCGTTACGAAGCGGCTGAGAAATCTCTAAAAACAGTCGTAGCGGATGCTATTTTAAAGGAGCTCAAGGAGGCAGGATGCCGATTCTTGAAACCTCGCCCACAAGGTGGCTGGGTGCAAGTTAATGACGACGCTGGCAGGGAAAAAATCAACCATGCATTCCGTAACCTACGAAATAACTCCAGGAGAGCAGCAGCAGCAGCAGCTTCCACCACTCAGTCATGTTCGAGGAAACGAGCCTTTGAGGATGATTTGGATTCTGAAATGTATCGCCCTTTCAAACTGACAGCAGACTTTTCGGCTTCGGATTTCTTTCCTCTTTAGTAAGCCAGTGCATAGATTCCGCACCAACGGTATCGCCACGCTAGTAGACATATTTTTCCGGTTTCACACACACACACGCACACACACACACAAATACGTGTTGACTGACTCAATAGCATTGGGTACAACAGTCAGGTTTGCATTCGACGTCTCCATTAGTGCAATCGCTTGTAAGGGACTTGGCTTCGTAGGTGACCCTTGTAAAGACATCACACAGTCCCTTTGGCATCTTTCCAGCCATATTGTTGTTGTGCAGTTCCAAAACTTCCAACTCGTTCAAACCCTCCAAAGACTTTGGGATTTCACCTGTGAGCTCGTTGTTGTTTAGCCACACTCGCTGTAGACTAGGGAGATTACCGAGTTGATCAGGAATCCGTCCGCTTAAACGATTCTTGGTCAGAGAGAGGGAACCAAGTTCGTCGAGAGTTCCAATACTGGCGGGTATGGCTCCACTGATTTGATTTCCGTCTAACCACATCGTGACTAAAAGTACAAACCAGCAAACAATTGTCAGAGTATTGAATACTATTGGTCCAGATCACAAAATATCCCAGAGAAACTTACATAGACTTTTCATTTGGCCAGCATTGAGAAAGGACAAATCGCCAGTGAGTTCGTTGTTGCGCATGTACAGATACACCAAGTTTTCCATGTTTCCAAAATAGTATGGAATCGAGCTAGAGAAGAAATTGGACTCCAGTTCTAGCAATGATAGCAATGGCATAAATTGGAGGACCGAATTGCTAGACAAGTCACCGCTTAACAAGTTGAAAGACAAAGAAAGTGCTTCGAGCTTGACCAAGGAGGCCATTTGGGATGGTAGACCGTTGTCGGACTCCAAGTAGTTGTTGTCAGCATACAATTCTTCCAGGTTCACAAGGTTCAAAAATACATCATAGTCCGACCCGGACATTGCAATGGCGTTATCCGTGATATCAATGAGGTACAGAGTCTCCTCCAACATACGCAGCTCGATATTTAAGGATCCAGTCAAGTAGTTTTCGGGCAATTCAATGGATTCCACACGGCCTTGGAGATCACAAAAGATTCCATACCACGTACAGTAGCTTGCCTGCGTCAACCATCCGTCAACAATTTGCCACGAGTCTGGATCCATATCAAAGGCAGTTGGTACTGCATTTGTAGAATAGTAAAAGACAGCAAGAGCGTACCGTGTCATTTGGGTGGAGTCATCCAGGTTTTGATTGTCCTGGACCAACCAGGAAAAGGCACGACGTTGCGGAGTGTTGTTCCCAGCAGAAGGATCTAAAGAAGTGGGGTCCAATCCATATTGATTATACATTGATTGAATTCTGGCCATCAATGGGTTAGCCATAGAAGGATCCGATGTTGATGGATCAACGGTGATCACAGGATTGGTGTAGTCATCATCTGTGGCGACTGGTTGGGTGGGAATATCAGGCTGACTGGATCCTCCCTCATCATCTGGCTGGGTCGATCCGTCTGCGCCATCGTCAAGTGGGTTGGATGCATTCTCACCAACCTCATTGGATCCAGTCTCATTAAAGCGACTGAGTCTTGCGGTTGAATCTTCGTTATCCGAGCTTACATTAAGGATTGTAATTATTATTACGATAACAGCAACCAGCAATATTACAAGCTTGCATATTCGTTTCTTGGTAGCCTTGATACGTTCATCGACTTGCTCTTCTTCGGTTGCTTTGAGCGCCACGGCTCCCGATTCTGCATCCTCGTCAGCTTGACCTCGGAGTTTCTCTTTGGTAACCGGATTGGAAGCGTTTACATTTGCCTGTTTCATTGCAGCTTTCTCTTTCTTTTCGGCCGTATCTAGTGACAATCCATCTTCTTTGTCCGTTGTATCTAGTGATGACCTTGTGCACGAAGACATTGTGTCATCAAGACGTTGTCGTGCGTCATAGCTTCTATGATGATTGTCCCCAGTAGCGATTGTCGAATTTTCGCAAACCATGATTTCATCATCTTCTTTTTCTTCGATCGGTTCTGGCAGTGGCTTTGAAACTCCCATTTCCATGCTGCTCAGAAAGCTATCGATTTCGTTGATTCCGGACCAACCTTTTGTCATTCTGTATGCTTTTGGTGGTGAATTCTGAGTTCGTTCCTTTGTTACTTCGAACGTATCATCTTCATCAGTCTCATCACTATCCGTATCCAGTAAGGACCTTTTGGATCCTTTCCCTCTTCGTGGCGATCCATAGACGTTTCCGCATTGATCCAGGGATGCCCATCTAGCAGTCGATATTACTTCAACTTCGTTTATTCCTTCTGTCTGTTCAATCTCCACTTCATGATCAGGTTTGTGGCCATCCTTGTAGCCACGAAATGTCATCACCATCTTGGATTGTAGTTTTAAAGAGGCGCCTATCGGGCCGTTTGCTCAGTTTCGCCGTGAGATCTTTGATGATTCAATCTAAAGAGATCCTTTTGACCTTGTTATTATAAATCAGTTTCGCAAATGCTTTTGAAATGGAGTTTCCATCCCTGGTGGGAAATTTCAGCGGGAACGCGACCTAAATAAGTCGACATCTCTTCTCCAACAGAAAATCAGAATGAATCTTTAGGTTTTGGGGGACCGCCTACTCCCACAAAACTGAGACTACGCGCATGTTAGGTGAGGCATGTGCTGATTCATTGGCTTTTCCCCTAGAACTCGTGCCACATTTTGACTTTGTAACCGTCATCGTTAGTTCCAGCAATAATACCCGGTGCATACTACCAAGACTGCAATCTTCAGATTTATCGGTCCCATCCTATAGGTCAGAAAAATGATCTGCGCATCATCATTGGATTATTGAATAGTATGCAGTCTATAGAAAAATATTAACAATGAACAATAACCACAACAGCCCAAGAACAAACTACTCTTCACATTCCTTGTCCCGCCCACCGTCGCCAAAAAAGGGGAATGAAATTTCAATGCAGATTTGTTGCATGGTCCAACAATCAAAAGGAATAGAAATATGTTGAACAGTCAAAATTAACACTAGCGGAAGGACAAAGGAAGCAAAATTTCATGGCGAGCTGTACCGGTATGCCACCGAGATCCTCCACTCTCGGCATCTTCGAGATCCTCTGATTCACCAAAAGCTTTGGAAAACGGAATTTCTCGAAGTGGGGCACCAGTCTTCCATCGATCTTGAACTCGAAAGCTCACTTGGCGCACAAACTTGAACCCACCCTGAATGGACCGGTGGGCCGAATGCGAGAGCTCGCTCAATGGAACCGTTGTAGCGGTATGGAGACTTTGAGCTAGGTCGTCAACTCCCTTCTTAAAATCTTCCGCGACCCCACTGACTACAGTGGAAGCCTGGGTCATCATTTCATCCTCCTCGTCGATTGTCTGTTCGTCCTCATCCCGAACCACTCGTCGGCACCTTATTTTGTGCATGGATCCTTGCATCAGCTTTTGTACATTTAGCAAGAAAGCATTCTTCTTTCTCTTTTCAATGCGAGTGAGCATTCCTCGCGTGAGAGCTTGTATCTTGATGGCAGATATGGATCTCTTCGCCGCTCGAAACGTTTGCAAGTACTGGTCGAAACCCACTTGGTCTGGGGACAGTGGAAGGCACTCAAGACTGGAGAAGAGTGTTGCTCGCGAGTGCTTTAGTCCTTCTTCGACACTCATTTCCAAAGATGTAATCGTGCCACTACCATTCTCTAACGATGAGAGCAAGGCTTCCTTTTCGTAGTCTCCTTGATGAATCTGATACTGTAGGAGAAGATGATTGGTGAAGTCAACAATCAATTCTAGTTCTCGTTCCTTCTTGGTACAGATATCGAGATCCGCGACAGTATAGTTCAGTTGGACACGAAAGCATGCGGCCTTTTCAATTTGCCGTTTGATGTCCCGCTCTTCTTCTTTCAGGCGTGCAATTCCCACTGAGTCACGCTTGGTATAACGCGGATGGCTGCAGCATTCTCGAAGACCTTTCGATACGCCATCAAATTTGATCCACAATTCGGTCATAGACGGGACCTCCTGGAGGACCAATGGCATCGTATCAAGTCGGTCTTGGAGGTCTCGTGCTTCTTCGTGTCGATTCTTGTCAAGCGCATCGTAGATGGAAGACTGTAACTTGTGACAGTACTTTAAGAGTAGATACCGCGAGTGCAGTGCATCCAAAGACCGACAGTATCCCAGATTGACATACTGCAAGAACTCGTCTTGCGACATGGTTCGAGCAGAATTCACCACATTGTTCAGCTTCCCCTTGCCAAATCCCTTGTACAATACACGGTAGCGAGAGTACGACAGTAGACTACTGTCACCATCTTCGCCTAGCTGCATCCCTCGAACCATTTCATTCCACAGACTGGTGGCACACTTTATACCAGGTGCTCGTTCTTGCTTAACGTGTCGACATAGTCGACCAAAGATCTTGACTGTAGATTCCAAGCCTAGGGCAGGAATGGAAATGTGGCGGTCTTCACAGTTCCAGGTCAGATGTAGCGGTTCCGAATTAATAATGATAAACTTGATGTGCTCTGTGGTTTCGATTAGAGTCGAAATCTTGTCCACCAACAATGGTACTGACTGGTATCCCAATCGGGTGGCATCCAGTACCAAGATCACATTTCGATCTTGGACTTGAGTCTTGATTCGGTGCGTCACTTCGTTCAAGGGCACTTGATAGCTTCCATTGCACAGCAGCTGGTGCGCTCGGAGCTCCATCCAAACAATGCCTTCAATCGAGTTGGTTTCGAGCCGTTGCTCCAAACATTGGCAAGCATTTTGTATAGTGCACCTCGTTCCAAGTTCGTCTTCCCCTGTGACCCAAATAATGCGAGCGTTTTCATCTTGAGTATCCTTGACTAGCTGGAGAACCTTCCATACTTCTGTATCATGTCTTGAAAAGTAACTGGGAAGTTTTGGAAAGTTTGTATTTGTAGTTCGTTTCCCTGGGATGGGTAACCTCCCATGGCTACCTCTGTAGGTCGCACAATCTTGGCTATCTCTATCTGATAGCAGACATAACTGGGGTGGTAAGTGCCTGTATATGGGATACAGTGAAACTTCGTTCATTGCCCGATCGTAGGCTTCCTTCACAGATACGGATTCACTTGAAAGAAAAGTAGAGTACATAACCTTGGAGAACTCGAGCACATAGGATACATTGATGTTGGTTCGATCCGAATGAGCACAGATGATATGGGCGGCACCTGCATTTCTCAGAGCTTCTCCAATGGACCGAGACTTGCAGGCAGCAATAAAGATTAGCTGAAAGACTGAAGCAAAGCTTTCGCAATCAGATCGATGACTTTGCAGTAGTGCTTCGAGATGAGTTACGGTGATGGGCAAGGCCGTACCCCATCCATCTTCAAAAGCCAGGTATTGTGGTCTAGCATGGCATGAAATGTGCAGACTCATGCACTGATTGGGCTGGTTTCGTACCAATTGCAAGAAAGATCCAAGCTGTCTCGGAGTTCCAATTTCAAAATGAACTCGTTGTCTTCTTCGTTTTTGCTTGGGTGCCTCATCAAAAACTCTTTGAATGACGTCTTGTTCTTGTTGAATGTCCAGCGGAGGCAGGTAGTTAGCACCCCCGCTGCCATTTTCAAACGCTAGAGGTGAGGCCTGAAACCAGACGAAACACGATTCAACTTCAGAAGCATCGTCATGGTCTTCATTGGTCGACATTTGGCTTGTTTCTTGCATGATTCGATATCCTATGAGGAGTGCTATCAGAATCTGATAGTCGAATGGACCCAAAATGAGCAAGACGACAAGCGTTGTCGCATTTCCTGTATGGATTGAGGTTGTGAGAGCGCAGTAGAGTAGATGCGTATAAAATATTTTCTGAAAATAGTTTTGGAACTTCAGAAATGAAAAACTTCTTCGATTTGTTCCAAGATTTCGTATTTATGGGTTACACAGGACTTTGTCTTTTGTCTAGTCTAAAATATCTTCCGTTAATTAACGAAGAATAACATACATAACAGCGAAATTGGCAAAAGACCAAGTGCACGTCTGAAATTTGACATCAAGCTTCTCTTTGCCGTCACTCTAGAACAACGTCACTTTTATATATTATACAAACAGTCAATCTAGAAGTTTGAAACTGATCGTACATAGTGATGAAGCTAGGATACATTATTGCATGCAGTAAAGATTGTTTCTCAAATGGTGAATTCATATTCCCATGACTTTACCAGCACCGTAGGAATCATCATGTCTTTGGTAGCCACGAGGTCCTGCTGTTGTAGTTCCATCCAATTTTTTCCCCGAAGCGATCAACAAGTGACACACGAAAACCAAGATACTGGTATAGCACTGACACAACAATACTGTGGACAATGGAAATGTCAAGCATCATCCCAAAAAGTGGTAAAAAAGTGATCAAGATCGGAACTTTGCGGATACCGAATTCCGATCAAACGAGTAGTCCAAGTTGGCCAAAACAGATTCCTTGTTCTCTGGATCCCTTGCGTACGGAGCCATCATGGCAGCAACTTCGGTCTTTTGGTACTGACACGTATTCATGACTGCCAAAATATGCTGACAAGTCAAGTTGTTGGACCCTTCAAACGCCGCCAAGAGTTCGCCTACAACAGATGGCTGATCCAAGGAAAAGGTGACCTTGGACAAGATGGATCCGAAATCAATCGGTGACAACAAGTGAGCTTGGGATGGATGTTCTCGGACCCAAATGCCTACTGTCATTCTCTTGTCGAATTCATTGTCCAACTTGTCCAGTAAGGATTCCACTGCCGATGAGCCCTGAGGAGCCATGGGTTCCGCTGGGACCATTGGAATTGTTTCCTGGTACGACGACGAGGTACTGGTAGTATGAGCGGCGGGTCCAGAAAAGGTAGTCACCATTGGTTGATACGTCAGACTATTCTGATCCCCGACATTTTGGTTGTCTTCCGGGCCCTCCCATGTATTCACTGGCATGCCGACAGCGACCATTTGCCCTCCATCTTCTGGGCCCGTAATCGTAGGAGCCGTGGTACAAGCGGAATCAGGACCGACTACCGCATGATTGAAAATGTCCCACATTCCAATAGATATAGTTTTGTGGGGCATGTTTTGATACTCCATCAAAGCTTCTTGGTATGGGGGAGCCGATGAAATCAAGACGGGCAAGAAGGCTTGGACCGAGGTGGCACACCCTTCCCCACCAACCTTGATGCCAATGGTATAGGTCCATTTGAGGCACGAATATAGAAAGCGGTCTCGTTTCTTGACGGCACCATAAAAGGATGGAAAGACTGGTGGTATATGAAAGGTCATGTTGCTGTTTGCTAGATTGGTTTCCATGTTGGGAATCAGCGGGATGGTCCCCAAAATGAACTCCCGCGTACTCGTATGAGTACTGTAGTAGGTAGACAGTTGGTAGTATCCCGTGAGAACAACGTATGCTTTCATGTCGTTCTTGCCTCCTTCGTACAATATGGTGGATCGACCCATGTTGACAGTTTCGCCAGGTGCGTATGCGATCCGACTCGTTTCAAACTTGACCGTGGCCACCCCACTCTTGCCGCATTTGCAACAGGACGAATAGAGAGGAGCTGGTCCCACAGAGGCCACGTGTGGCTGTATCAGTAGAGGCATTGGAATGGGTCGATTAGGAATGACAGTAATGGTTCGTTTCGCAAATGGGTCCTTCCAATTGGCCAAATCAATGTAGGCTCGGACCTTGTAGCGAATGTAGCTATAGTCACCCATTCTAAGTTCGGCCGAGGGAGGTGCATCGTGCCTGAGAGTAAAGGCGAAGGGGGCTGTAATTTCAGTTCCAGCCGGAATGGTGATTTTCTTTTGGGGACCTGGGAGCTTCTTTCCTGCTTTTATTTCTGTGCTCTTGGCGTCTTCCGGCCGATAGGCCTGAATGTAAACATCATTGCGTCCAAACATGTCTGCCTTGCGAAGCCCGGTAGCCTGATGCGCCTTGAGTACCAGACAGTATTCATCTTGGACATCTCGACTAATGGCAATCCCAGCAGACGTCCTCATTGGAAAGATGGCTTCGTATGGCAAAAACTTGGCCGACAAGGTCATTTCTCCCTTTCCTGGTTTCCCATTTCTCATCAAAGGAAAGCTTCTCTTTTCACCGGATTGCGCGAGTGCTGCCACATCCAATAGAATTTCACCCAGCAGATCGTCCTTCTTTCCCCAATCATAATCCATGGCTCGTACAATGATTTGCATATTCTGTGTTTCATTGGAGGAGCACGGTATTTGCAAAACTCCCAAATTATGAATCATGTCAAAGAAGGCATCTTCGCCAGCCTCATCAAAGACGCCAGTCTTGAAAAAGTTGCCTTGGACTGTAAATCGTTGATCTTGAAACATCGTAGAGCCAGAATAATCGGTCCGATTGTCTCCCGAACCTGTGTGCCAATGAACTCTGGCCTGTCCTTTGAGTTGAATGTTAAAGGCCCGACATTTCACGGAAGACTTGCAAGTGAGCTTGACCGTGCCTCGAACGACTTCGCCAGCGTAATAGATTCCATTGTCTCGTTCGAGATCAATGGATATTTTGGTCATTGTTAGTGGGTTGATTGATTGATTGATTAATTGATTGATTGATTGCTCACTGGTAGGTGCTGTACTGTAGCGCTATGGCAAGAAGAAACGTGATTGTGCTGATGATGATATTGATGATAGTTCTCACATTGATGAATAACGGTACACATACCGGTAGGTATATCCGCCAACCATATTTTCATTTTGAATTGAATTTCCAAATTGTCTGGCCGGCGCGCTTATAGTCCAAGGGACCGATTGATGATTTGAGCAACCTCTTACCAACATACAATAGGTACCAGTACTGTACGGTAGATCTTACAGTATATCTCCCCCATCTGTCCATCCCCTGGCTCTAAGTATGTATTGTAGGGAATGAATGAATGACTGAATCAATCAATCAATCAATCTCATTCCATTCATAAGTTTCTCCGGCCTGGAATTATCAGCCACCAGGGTCCTTCTTCTTGGAATGAGGCACAATGAGGAGATACAGTAGCGACGGGGTGCTTCAATATTTAGACAGAAACATGCTCGAATATGAGAGGATATTGTTCCGAACTGCGTCTATCAAGCGCATTCTCTAGTATGACTATTGGAAGCATCCTGCTTGAATCAATCAATCAATCATCAATTTGTTCCTTGTTGGTGTCCCATTCTTGCTTCCCCTCCCCTTTTGGAGAATGTTGGCCCCGTCGACGGTCGCGCGCTCGCTGCATGTCTGTGATGATGGAGGAGCTCCAACTATTTCATGATCGCACATTTTAGTTTCCGTGCGTTCTCTGACTTTTAATTTTCCGTTCGATGGACGCATTTGGAGTAATTTCACGATTACACATTATGTAGAAATGAGTTCCAATATTCGATTTCTGTTGTTTCAATAGTGCATAGGTGGTGCAATCACTAATCAGATGGCATTCTGACAAATATGCCCATAGATTAACCTTACCATAGATCATCCCTATTTATGTGCAAGGCGCTTTTGCAACACAGTCCTGGAAACGTATTAAGTGCGACATACGAATTTCAAGAATCCCACAAACGGCCCGCTTTCGGAAACTGACCAAAAAAAAAGGTGCATTTGTTAATCACGGGTTCATCTCATTTCATTCTTTTCCTTGTGAAAAAGCACACACAAACTTAGCGACTGTGCAATCATTGTGCTGTTTTAGAACTGACCCTTACTTGAGAGAGAGAGCGAGAACTGCTTCCGTATCACCATTCAAATCAGAAAAAGAACCCATCACTTTATACAGTCCAGCAGCTTCAAGTTCATCGTTCATTCATTCATTCAGCAACAAAGCGAAACGAGGCGAAACGAAACGAACTTTGAATCTCTCAGATCAATCTAATCAAGCTTATTGATTCATTCCTGCATTCACACATTCACACATTCACAAATTTTCAGTCTCTCAACATGATGGACAACCGAGATGAGAGTCGGAATACTGTCACGGCCAGCAGTACGGCAGGCAATGCTAATGCTCTTTCCATATTCATGAAGGACTTGCAGATTTCGCCATCCTTTAGGATTGTGATGGACAATCCCAGAACCCGAAGCTCTCCGCAAATGCTCTTTTCCAAATCCAAATCAGAAGGCAAGGGAAGTACGAGATGGCACGCGACGACAGATAAGGTGGATATTACCAGCATGGTCAGCCTCAGCAGTGGCAGTAGTATTAGCAAGACTAGTACTAGTAGCAACTCGAGCAACCCTTCTGGTAGTGGCAAGAACAAGAAGCTGCGGAGAAAGCTAAAGAGTTCTGTTAAAAACAAGAGTAACAACTTTGAAGACGAAGAAGAACCCTCCAGAGCACCTCCTCGGTCCTCTTCCTTTGATGCAAGTTCCATCGCCTGTCAACGACGAAATAACCCACTCAATCGGAGTTATTCGGATCACTTGACTCCCACCAAACATAATAATACTCCTCACGCCCCCACATTGCCCAAACGCCGATTGTCCCGCGATTTGGACAAGGCTCCCCAAATGGTCGTCCGAAAAGTAGGAGCAGCCCCCAATGTGAGCACGGCCAATGCTCGGATTCCAAGGCGACGCAATACTTCTCGAAGTCCCACAAGGCATGATGCTACTAATACTAATAGTAGTAGCAGCAGCAGCAGGAGTCCCTCCCGAACCACCAAGGACTTGTTGTTGGATCAAGTGATTGTGAGTTAGTAGGCACTCTGCTGAACTTCACTGAACTCGACACTGTACTCAATGAACAGAACATGCTGTCGCCTACTATCCAAATGATACAAGACATCCATATTGCTTGCGGCCTTGTGAAGAATGAACGAATCAAAGTCCTAATCCTATGTATCCACCACCGAGTGTGTGAAGCAAGGTGGATCATGAAACGATTGTTTCTTCCAGCAAACAATCAGGCCATTCTGATTCTGATCATATAGTATCATTGCGGATCTTCTACTGTGGGCAATGTCGCCACGTGTACCTACGATATTTCCTGCCTGACGAATCCAGCAAACGCATGCTGCATTCGTTTTTTTTCCGGAATAGAATAGAATCGAATGAAATGAAATGACCCAAAAGAGCAGGGTTCAGACTCTGATACACTCGTACGCATCAAACACCTAACTGTGCTAATAGAGTGCTGCCCACGATACCGGCACATTGTTCTAATTCTAAATATATACTATAATATGATATTTAGCTATGAGATAGGAGATAGGTATACTACTGTAACAAGAAGGATGCATTGTAGCAACACATGTATAATAAATATTCCTACGGACTCCATGCCCCAACGAACAGATGATCATCACAATGTGATGATGATGAACGAATGAATGAATGAATGCATCATTCCTATGATACATAACGATACCTACTTGGACTGCGCAATTTCATATTTGGCCTTATTTTCGCCGCCCCATTCGTGCCACTCACCAGTGCCGTCTTCCTTGTTGTAGATGATCGTCATTTTCTCAATTTTAATCTTGTTGGCATTGTCCAACCAGGACTTTTGGGGAACGGAATGAATTCTGGGAACCACATCATTGAAACCTTCTACCACATCACCAAAGTTCGCATCGGCTTCGTGTGGGTTGTGATGCTGTTGGGATCCTGGTCCATGATTGATGGAATTGTCCATGATGCTAATGTAAAAGCCTGGCCCACTCGGTCGTCCGGCATATCCCGCGGTTCCCTTTTTGTGGGGATGCTCGGGAGAATATTCTTGAAAGGGCATGCTTTTGGTGACTTCGGATCGAGCGGCGGCTTGCAACACATGATTGGCATTCCGATGAAAGGCGCCCCCCTTCCAGGTGCGAGCAATTTCCAAAAAGTTGAAGACACTGCAGGGAATGAGACTGGCGGATGCCATTTGGATCGTCACTTGACCGGTGGGTCCCTTTTCTTTGTAGTCCGGAATGGACTCGGGGAATACCAAATCCAAAATGACACGAAACTTGTAAGGTCCATAACGCTGCTTGAAGAGTTCGTAGGTCCAATGTTGGAGTTCTTTGGTCAACTTCAAACCTTCCGGATCCGTTTCCATGATCATGTTTGGTTTTTTCTTGTGTTCTCGTACTTTGGCATCCAAGGAGCGTACTTTTCGGACCAGTTTGTTGTCGGCCATGAGTTCGTCCAAGGCCCTTCTGCCACCATGGTCACCAGAACTATCACTGTCGCTGCTCACGTCATCCGCTGGTGTTTTGCCTTTTCGAATGTTATTGGAGCCATCGCTGATGCTATTGCTATTACTACTGCTACTGCCGCCAGTCATGGTAATACTAGTAGTACCCCACAACTTTCCCCAAGGAATCTTTTTCGTGGCATTCAAATGAAACAAGACCGTACTCAAACCAATAACAAGAAAAAGGAGACATCGGAACTGTCGTTTCTCCTTTCGTCGGGTCCTGGATGCCTTTTCATTCTTCTCATCATAGGATCTGGCGGTGGATAATAAGAGAGCGCTGACATCGCCCTTTCTTCCTGAGGAAAAGCGAGGTTTGAGTTCTGACGGCATTGTGGGGTTATTGTCTTTATCAATGTATTATTCTTCAGACTGTAGAAGGGATTATTATAGAGTGTGAGGTTGCTGATGGGTGACGAGAAGCTTGTTTTCAGGTTGGTTATCCTATATCATAATCGCAGCATGTATATAATGCTCATCATCATCACTGCTCAACCGCGGTATTCAAAATGCCTTTGTTTAGAGCTAAATCTGTCCCGATTTTCCTGAATTCTCCTGTCATGTTCACTGAGTATATTATACCGGTATACCGGTACCGGTAGGTAAGTCGCATGTTGCATGCTTCAGATACGGCAAGTAACAGTATCTCTATCAAATCTATTTCATTTACAGTACACATGATCAAATAAGCAATCCACCAATCCACCAAACCGATCCCCAAAAATCTATGATGGTGTAACAATCGAACTGTCCTTCCATTCCTTCCATTCATTGTTATCATAATGATCCTTCTCCTTGTACAAGATGGTCATGCTGGTAATCTTGACGTAATTGGATCTGTCCAAAAATTCTTTTTGTGGAATACTATGAATTCTAGGCACCACATCGTCCATTCCTTCCACCACGTCACCAAAATTGGAATCCGCTTCATAAGGATTGGCTTTTTGTTGGGTGCCCGGTCCATGGGCATTGGTATTGTCCAATATGGAAATATAAAATTGAGGTCCACTCGGTCGTCCAGCATATCCGGTGGAACCCTTCTTGTGTGGATGTTCGGGAGAATATTCTTGAAAGGGCATGTTCTTTTGGACTTTGGAAATGGCATTGGCCTGAAGGACATGGGCGGCATTCCGAATAAAGGAACCCTTGTGAAAGGTCCGCGCAATCTCTAAAAAGTAAAAGACACTGCAGGGTATCAGATCTATGGATGCCATTTCAAAGACCACTCTTCCGGTCTTTGATTCGTCGTTGTAGTCCGGAATGCTGGGTGGAAATTCCAAATCCAACGCCACTCGAAAGGTATTATGATTTCCATATCTGGACAGAATCAGGGCTCGTGTCCAATGTTGTAGTTCCGATATCATTTTCTGAGCAGTTGGATCGTTTTCCATAAACATTCCTTCCATTGGCGTGTACGATCGGACCTCCTTTTCCAATGTGGCAACTTTTTCGGCCAATCCTTTTTCATCTTCCACTGATGGTCCTACTGCTACTGGTACTGCCATTTGTTGCTGTTGTTGCTGTTGCTGTTGCTGTTGTTGTTTCATCATTCCAAAGGCGTGATTGTTGGAAATGTCCTTCATGACAGACCCGGACCGATATTTGGCAGAATACATGCTGTAAAAAGCAAAGAGCACCAATCCAACAATCATGAACGGCAAATACTGGACATTCAAACCCTTGGACCTGCGAATTTTGCTTGATTTTTCCGTCGCATCCCGGCTGTGCGAAGGATTCAAATTGGAACTTCCATAGCCAGTGAGATCGATTTTGTTGCTTCTTTCACCACTTGGTGGAGCGCGGACTTTGAACAATGGTGCCATGTTAGTATCCTATTAATATTACTTGACAAAGGAAGCAGGATTATTGAAATGATATTCTTCTGCGGCTTCGACCAAAATAAGTTAGTTGTCGAAAAAGCAATGGCAGACGGCATTGCCAATGTCCGTTGGGATTGGACGCTACAGCAGTACTACTATTGTGTGATAACAATGAAGATTTTGACTGATACGAGTAATACCGGTATACCCCTGGTACCAATACCTACCGTACAGTATGATCTATGATGATGTCATGTTACTAAATGGTATTTATGTTTTCTAAAAGTTGTCACTCTTGCTTTTATGTGGAGGCAATATCGGGAGTAACATTGCGAGCCTCTTCCGCTTCCTTTACCAACTTGATAAAGACTTGCTCCAAAGAACATTGAGCAATGGAATAATTCTCGACGATTCCTCGGCTTTCCTTGAGCTCCTGGAGGCGCCCAAAGGTAGTTCCCAAACCAATGGTCGAGACCTTGTTCACGTCGAATTTCAAGAAACGGCCATGGCGTTCTGAAATGACGCTACCAGGAATGATCCGCGTGCAGATTTCTTCCACCACGGAATCGATCATTGCTTCGGAAGAGTTGGGAGCCAGAGAAATGTCAATTGCGTACCCATCCAAATGCTTGGTCTTTAGGTGCTGAACTGTGCCCAAGGCAACAAATTGCCCTCGAGCCATGATACCAATGCGGGAACAAAGCGCTTCTGCTTCTTCCATGGAATGCGTTGTAATCACCACGGATCGTTCCAAGGCCAGCTTCTCAATAAGCCCCCAAAGTTTCTTTCGGGCCAAAGGATCCAGTCCACTGCTGCATTCGTCAATCAACAGAACGCCGCCATCGGCCACCAAGGCAGCAATACCAAGACTCAACTTTCGCTTGTTTCCGCCAGAATAACTGTCGGCCGTCTTGTCCGCATGAGGTGTCAAGGTCAACTTTTCCAACAAGGCAGTCACAACCTCCTCAATCCTGTTGGCTTGAATGCCACGGAGTCGGGCAAACATGCGCAAGGTTTCTCGACCAGTCATCAACCCAAGTAGAGGATCAATTTGTGGGCAGAAACCAATGTTCTTGCGGGCCTCTTGGACGCCTCCGGGAGTGGCGCCTGTGATATCGTGCCCAGCAACGTAGGCTTCTCCTCCAGTAGCGGCAATGTCACCGGTCAACATGCCCAAAGTGGTGGTCTTTCCAGCACCATTGGCGCCCAATCTATAATGCAATGGAGCAAATAACAACAAGTCGTCGTAGTGAGAAGAGTGAATCAATCTATCGACATTTTTCTTTTCACAAGAACAAGAACAAGTTGTTGCAGTAAGAAACTTACAATCCAAAGGTTTCTCCTCGTTGAACAGCAGCAGTAAGACCACGGACAGCGCGACGAGGTCCAGAGTGGTCGCTATTTGATTCGTCTTCTTGATTTGATCCCTTTCCAAGACCACAACAGCAGAGCAACCATTTGATTCGATTGATGAGGCCACCAAGTAATCCAATGGAAGGAGGGAATACTTTCCACAAATCACGCAAGACAATTGGAGCCGATTTGTGCAACTCTGGCTTGCGATTGACAAAGTCTGCCTCTTTTTTGACATCGTCGTTTGGAGCAAGGTCGACAAGTCCATCATCCAATGTCAACTTGTTGCCGACCTTCTTCACCCCGTGGACCGCAAGCACGGTTCGTTCGTAGCTGCCCCTCACGTAACGAACGATGCGACCAGCCATACCACCAGAGCCACCATCGTCAGCATATTCCAGAAATAGAAGAATCATAAAGTAGGCAGGTGCCAATCCATAAAGCAAGGTAATCGATCTACCGGCGACCTCCCAATCAAATGGACGCTTCTCCGAGGCTAAAACTTCCCTTTCCCAGTAAGCGCTGGAGAGTTCAATAAAGCCTTCTCCGACGTTAAAAGCTGGCCACAGTCGAAATAATGGGAGCAGGCTCGCAGCCAAAGCTTGTGTGTCCTCGAGTGCGGTCATTAAGAAATATGCATTCACGGCAACAAAGCCGGTGAGAAAGACCAGTCCAATGACAGAAATCTGTGCTGTGGAAGGATTGTCAAAGTTTCGTGCCAACAAGTACGAGAACGGCAAAATCGAGAAGCCGTATCCCAGAGTAATGAGAGCAGTGGCAAAGAATGCTTCGATATCTCCAATGAAGACTGCCGCTGACTCGGTTCCATATGCCAAAAAGACAAGCATGATGAACACAGTGAGCAAAAAGAACAAGCTCATGTCCCAGAGATAGGTCGAGAACCAGTAAGATGTCATGTTCACTCCGCTGACCAATTGAAGATGTTTGGACTTGCTAATCTTTTCCTTCACAATGAACACACTGAATGCACCAGGAATGTAGCAATATGGGATGAGGAGGAAAAGAGCTGCGACAACACTCAAAATTGTCTTGATTTCGATCGTTTCCTGTGCTGTGATAGGCAACGGGGCATTGATAGACTTGAGCGTGACAGTGTCGCTTGCTTTGCACTGGCCGTATTTGTATTCCATGTAGGCTTGATTGAAAGCAGCAACTGCATGGGGCGAGGAAGAATTGTGCAGAATACTTGTTTGAGCTTCGATTGGCATAACAAATTCTTCCGGAATCATCGGTCCAAGACTATCCAGTGCGACATCGAGCAAATCAAAGGATGCAAACGGCAACAATACCGGTAAGTCCTCATCTGCAATCAGTGTTAGATTGTAAATGTTGAGAGCGAATGACGGCAATTCCAACGTGATGCTCGATGCTTGCAGCCGGATATCGAACAAGTCGTCACCATCAATCGGCAATCCAAGCGAGTCAAGAGTTCCATTATATCCGACTGAGGAAAGAAGGCCACTGAATATCTCCGAGAAGTCAAAGGTCGTGTTGGTATACTGAGAATCAAAGCGAAGCGAAACAAGTGTGAGTCTTTTGTTCAACAGAATGCCTACGACCAAATAAGAGAACTTACTGCCACTTCGCTCAAAGACTCTCGCAATATGACTGTAGCAGCAATGGCGATTGCATTGGACAGCTGCTCACTGTCTGTCGCATTTAGCTGTTCGAAGTATCCAGTTCCTGGAATTTCACCAATCGTTGTTCCGTTAAGAGTGATATTGGTGCCCAATGTGGTGCCGTTGAAGAGGCCAATGTCGCCCAGCAAAGTATCATTGAAGAAACTGTTGTCCCCGAAGAAAGTGTCATTGCCAAACAAGTTATCGTCGACAAAGTCAGTGTCGGTCAACTGTGCTGTGACATTATCAAGCAAGCGGAAGAAGCTCGAACCACTTGGAATCATGGTGGCATTGGTTTGAACTCCCAGTGATTCATAGACAAAAGGTAACAGGGAGTCAATGGCTCTAATCAGAGTGGATCGGTTGTATGGGCCAGAAGACTGAATGAAGCTGACAAGGTCAAAAGGATCGATTTGCAAAATCTTGCTATCAAATACAGAAGCAAGTGGATCATCAACTGTCATATTGTCTTCAACCATTTTCGTGGAATTTTCATTTCCTGTTGTATTGCTGTTTGCAATGGAAGTGGTCTGGTTAAGATTTCCAATGCCTGGAAGCTGCAATTCAATATCTGGAGAGAAATAGTAGGTCCGGTTCAAATAGTCCTCCAAAAATCCAAGTGATAGGTCTGTCATATTGCTAGCCGACAGCATCGAGCCTAGACTTGTATCCACTAGCTCTGTAAGCTCGGGCTGAACAAAGATGAGGGAGAGCCTGGAATTTGCAACGAAAAACGGGTCGATGATGATTCAACTTACAACGTCTATTGTCACACTTGGCAGCGTGATTCCAAAACTCGATATCATTGCAGGCAAATCAGTTAAGTTGACGGCCACATTCAGGGTTCCATTTTCATCACCGAGTCCAAACAGCGAAATGAGTTCAATTTCAGTCTGCTCAATTCCAGCAGTCAAGCTCTGGAGACCTCCTGCTGTATCAATCAATGACTGGATCGCGGATACATCCAAACCAAAAGTAAAGTTCACCATGTCGTTCAAGACAAAAGCACCAAATCGTGTAGCGTGGTCTCGATTGTTGTAATTGTCCAGCAAAAATTGCGAAAGACCCATTGAGGAGTCAGTGTTTGTATCCAAAGTGAACTCGGCATTGCTGTATCTTGTCTTGATACTTTCCATGAACAAGTCAGTTGCTTCTGACGCGTCTTCCAGTGCTGAGCTCGAAGATAGCCTGTCGGAAATTACAATATTCGTTGCTGAATTTCTCTTGCCTCCATTCGATGTTTGGAACATGGCAGGATTCATTTCTAGTCTCCCATAAACATTTGGGGGCCTGACCGTCAAGATTACGAGCACGACAGCAATGACCAATATGGGGACAATGATGGTAAAGCAAGCTCCTTTCTTATCACGGCGTTGGATCGAGAGTCGCTTTCCATAAAGTAGACCGATTTGCCCCAATGGCGAAAGATGCGAATACTCGCCATCGTAAATGACTTCGTCGGGAGTCTCGCTAGGACTTGACGCTTCTTCCAATTCGTCAGATTTGGATTCGGCCAACTGCAGAAAGACTTCTTCAAGTGAGCTGTTCTGAATTCCATACGCGCCAATGCCAAGGTCGTCCTTGTTTATTTCAATGTCGTCAAAGGCGCCAGGAAAAGACACTTCGGAACCTTGTGGGAAACGGAATGTCACTTCCTTTCCCGATGTGCGAACGATGGTTGTGTTTGCGATTCGCTCGTTGAGGAAGCCCAAGACGTTTTCTCTTTTCTTTAGAAAGACGTTCTCGGATGGTCTGGCAGGCCCGCCTTCTTCATCACCCTCGACTGCTGGAGGTTCCAAAACAACCGTCATGCTGTATCCCAAGCCGAAGCGCTCCTTCAAGAAGATTGGCGAACCGCAACACTTCAGCTTGCCTTCCTTCATTACCGCAACCCTGTCGGACAAAAGTTCTGCCTCATCCATGAAATGAGTGGTCAAGAGAGTAACACGTCCTTTTTTCTTTGCGCGAAGAAGTTCCCAAACTGCTCTTCGACTATGCGGATCCATTGCAGAAGTTGGCTCATCCAAAATCAATACATCGGGGTCACCGGACAAAGCAATTGCAACCGATAGCTTTCTCTTGTTTCCTCCAGATAGAGCCTTCGAGGCAGTGCCGAGGTAGTCTGTGAGCCCAATCTCCTCAGCGTGTCCAAGAATCTTATTCCTCTCTGGATGAAGGCCCTTGATGCGCATGAAAAATGCCAAATGCTCGTACACGGTAAGCTCGTCGAAAAGAATGTTGTGCTGCGGGCAAATTCCAAGCGATTGTCTCGCTTCCTGCTTGCTATTGACAATTGACTTATTGTACAAAACACAATCGCCAGATGTAGGTGGGAACAGGCCAGTCAAGACCGATACAGTAGTTGTCTTTCCAGCACCGTTGTGTCCCAAGAGAGCTGTGATCTGGGATTCGTACATCGTTAGATTCAACCCGTCAACAGCCGGTGGAAAAGCAGTTTTGCCCTTGAAGTATTGCTTGACCAGACCACGAATTTGTACCTTTGGAATCAAATTAGTGTCATTCACTGGCTCGACATCCGGACTACAGCAAACAGAGACACAATTAGAAAACGAAATGTCCGTTGGATCCGTTCTAAGAGAGCATTCTTGACTAGAAATACATACCTTTCGTTGTCAATATCAGGAAAAATCTCAGCCTTTCCTCCGTCTTTCTTGGCACATTCTCCCAACCAATAGCTTGGAAGGAACAGGAAGTAGAATGGGCGGGGAACGCCGTACTGCTGGGGAAGAACTTGATCTAGATACCAGCCAATAAAGATGTACAAGAATGTGTCCGCCAGCATCATCAAAAGTGCAGTGTTGAAAGAGTAGCCACCTTCGCCTGCATTGTAGCTTTGGATTCCTTGCTCAGCATACTCGTAGTCGGCAATGATATCAGCACCAAAGCAGAATGCAGTTGCCGGAAAAAGAGACGACAAGATCTGTCCAGTGACATTTTCGTAACGGTTGCTTTCAAAAAAGACAAACCGAGGGAGAATAGTTGCGAAAAGAGCGATGGGTCCGATGATAGCTGCCAACTTGGCACGTGAAAAGAAACTTGCAATTGCAAAGCAGAATCCGATAGTAGACGTCCCGAAAAGGAAGACGAATGCAAATAGGTATGCAGGATCTGTGTGTTTCAGGACAGTCGCAGACAGAGTGAAGGCAACTGATACCGTAATAATAATGAACACCAAAAGAGCGGTGAGGAACCAACTCATCCAATGTGCCCAAGTACGCACTCCGAGAATCAACAGCGTTTCTTTCATCTTGGTCTCTTTCTCTTCCACAAGCGTCTTGATGAATCGTGAGGTTGGATACAAGAATGCCATTGCCATTGTCAGTCCAAGAAGGTAACCAACTTGAGTAAAGAATGGATTCTGCGAGTATGCCGCCGTTGGCATTGCTGTACAAAGGAAAGCAAAGCGCAAAGTGAGCAAAGCAGAATCTCGGAAATTGTGAATGGTCACAAGTGAAACAATATCCTTACGCATGCTCATGATGGATGACAAGTCTTGATCGCAACCGCTTTGCGCAAAGGCAAACTCGTTGATCGTTCGTTGCAAGGTCATGTATCCTGACAAGTAGTATCGCTGGTATCTTCGACTCAACCCAATATTGGCCCAATTGGTAATCTCATTCACATTTGGAACGGTGGTGTAATTCAATCGAATCTGGTACGAATTGGAATCCTGTTCCCGATCGAAATTAGCGAAATCGAGCAATGCCCATGTACGCTCTTCTCCGTTGGTGGCCTCAATGTAGTTCAGAGCGGATGCTTCGTCATCGTGCATTCGGACGCGAAAGTTTGAAATGTTGGTTCCAGAAGTGGCCAACATGATCACTGGGTAGGTCTCATTCAGATATGCCCAAAAGTCTTCGGCCGCTTGATTCCTGGGACTGAGGTGCAGTGTACCAAGGGTAAGAAGATTTCCCCATTGTCGACCAAAACTCGTTTCGCCGAAAATCCGTGGCAGACTGTCCAGTGGAACGATATTAAACAATGCTGTCGAGATGGACACAAATTGCGAGAAGGATGGTGTTGGAATGGGACCCTGGAGGAGATCACGTATCTGTAAACAATGCGAAGGACAACGAGAGAATGGTGATAATGTTAGAAATACAGGTTGGACGCAGCGTTAGATAGAGATAAGCTTTGAGTAGTAGTGGCTCACCTCATCGCGTGCATCGTCCAACAATTCATAGGATTCCACTTCTGCATCAAGGCTTGTATCCACGTTATTGCGGAAGGTTTGAAGACGTCGATTGTGGCTCTGCTGGTCCATCTCATCGGATGCGATCTCTTGGGTGTGCTTCAACATGATTTGTTCCATTTTCTGCTGAAGCCCTTCAAAGATTCCATCCCAAGTCTTTTCGTCGTCACTGGTGTCTGAGTTCATCATTTGTACCAAAAGATTTGGATCTTCTCCTCGGGTGCTCTTCTTGAGTTTGCGGCGACGGCCCATGGCATCAGCCATATCACTGCCGGGGAAGACTGACTGGGTCCTCTGGGCAAGATCGATCCAGGGTCCAGGAAATGCGAGATTGAGAGAAGCATACATTGCCGCATCCTCATATTCAATCTCTGTCAACGTGTAAGCAGCCGACAATACCAACATCATGAGTACTGGACTGAAGAGTTCAAAGAAGGTTGCTCCAGGTGTTCGAAGCTTGGTAAGAATATTCTTGCGAATAAGAGCCAAGATTTGAGAAAGGCTCGATGCCTGACGATTACCACGGCGAGTGGAAGCAGGATCGGAATCTTGACTGCCCACAGTTTGCGAGTCTTTCTCCACGTCCCTCGCGGAGGAAACAGACGATGCGTCCTCCGTTGCAATGCCTGCAAAACTAGCCTTGGCTGGTTCTTCGGGACTGTCTTCTTCTGCAAATCCACTTTCAGTTTCCTTCATGTCCTTATTATCAGAAGCCGCAGCAGACGATGAAGGCTGTGAAGATGGTTCGTCTTTTACCGCTTTCGCAACAACTTGAACAGTTTCCTCTTCCGACGACTTTGTTTCCTCGTTTTCATTCTCATCTTCACTACCTTCATCAGATTCTTCTTTTGGCTTGTCGACATCTGATGCAACAGCTTTGGTTGTTTCCGATGGTGGATCCTCTTCAGCTGTGTCAGCAGTAGCAGCAGCTTCTTCCACTGCATCGTTAGCATCGTCAGCATCATCAGCACCGTTCGAGGCAGCCTCATTGTCGCCATTCTCAGCTGTTTCTTCAGCAAGAGCAGCTGCCTCTTCTGCAACACTTTTCTCCTCTTCTGAAGGAACTTTGCGAGCAGAAGAAAATTCTTCTGGTGCCGTGGTAATGGGTGCCGATGCTTCCGCTTCCGAGGCCATGATGTGTATATTCTTTGGTGATATCAGACGATGATGATGTCCTCCAAAGTTATTCTGCTTCTCAATGTGCTAGAAAGAAGATGATCCAAGATTCAGTCTCCTTCTTTTACAAGTTCTTTGGACAATGAAACCTTTGCTCGTTTCGTTGTATCCGATGTGTTTTTGTGGACTGGCTCAGATGGTACAAATGCGCTGTGTCAGCGATACCAATATCACTAAATCGATCTTGCCAAATATAATCCTCGGACAGAATATAAAAAATACAATATGATAGGCACCTTCTCGTCATGGAAGTTCCTGTGTGTTCATTCTCTGAATCGTACTTGCTCGAACTAGTCGAACATTACCCGGGACTCGCAACGCAACGCATCAACCAAGCATTCTCAAATCTGAAACGGAAGCAAAAAGTAACGAATACGGCTGCTTGGTTGCTTGTTTGGATTGTTCCCTCATCCATCTACCATATCTGAATAAACCCCAAAAATGGGAGCTTCGAAGTTGCCACTTATTCGTTTCGAGACAACAAAGCATATCTGTAGACTAGACTAGACTAGACTAGACAGAAGTTGATATTTCGTATCGAGTACTATACGCCGAGTAGTACCAATCGACCGCATGGGTCACTCGTGACTCGCTGGAAGCCGATGGATGGAATGAGACGATGACGACGTGGTGAGTCAGTGCGCGCATGCAGTATCTACGGACGCATTATATGGGGAGACATCCGATCGACATGCGGCATTCTGGCACCAAAACGTCAATGCTCGAAAACCGAAAATCTGAGAGAGTTTTAGAGGAGATCGCGGGCGTGAAGGAAGTGAGTGTCTCGGTGTTTCACATTTGATCATCATTGCTTATGATCAGGAAGGTCAGGAAGGAGCTGCAGGCAGAACGTGAGAAGGAGGAAGTAAGGAGTCGTCGATTGCTATCACGCATATTCGTACCGGTATACCGAGCCTTCTGACTGAGGAAAAAGAGAAGATCTGAAGGCCATCTATTTTCTGATACACTGCAAATGACTGTTAGATTTAGGGTTATTCATAACATCAACGTCAACGTCAACGTCAACAAACAATACTATCCTACTTGCATCGCTGAGATCCACAACTGAAGAGACCAGGATACGATTGTAAATCATGCCGGCTCGATTAAGCGAAAGAGAGGATCCAAATGGTAATCGTCCAAATCGATCCACCAGTAGATCACCAATGATGTCAGACAATTCTCGGAGACGACGATCTCAAGAAGCCAGATCCAGAACACCGCCTAGTGGGGATGGCAGAAGATCTCTGACACCCCCACCACGACAGGGATCTGCTTCCCCCGCAAGAAGACGAGTCTTACGAAAGGGGTCAAGTGTAAGGAACCCTGATAAACCACAGATTAGTCCGAAAGGTAATAGTACTCGTCGGTTGCCAAAGTATAATTCCTTTACTGGAATCACTGATCCCAATACTCGCAAATCATCCAATAAAAGCATGCCAAGCAATGGTGATACTAGTACCGTGACTTCCACCAACTCGACCCGAAGTGCTCGGCAGCCCAAGCGGAAAGGATCCATGACTGCCGATTCCAAGATATCCCCAAGCGCGGATCGGATTGCATCCGAACCGGCTGGTGGTGGTGGTCGGCACAACAACAACAACAACAACAACAACAGCAGCAACAACAGCAGCAGCAACAATACAAACAACAGCAATAACAGTCGCCAAACCAAACGTATAAATAGTCTTGGAAATATTGGACAGCAACCACGGACACAGACACCCAAACGAATGATGAGTCTTCAACTAGCATCACAACAACAACTTCCACGGACACAGGCACCCAAGCGCATGAACAGTCTTTCATCGAACCTTGATGCTGGACAACAGCAACAGCAACAACCAAGGACCCAGCCACCCAAACGAATGATGAGTCTTGGAAATATAGGAGGACAACAACAACCGAGGATACAGGCCCCCAAACGCATGAACAGTCTTTCCTCGAATCTTTCACCAAAGGATTCTGCCCTCATTCGCATCCGATCCCCATCCTTGCGAAAAGAAAGGTCCAGCGGTGGCAATCAAAACAAAAAGGAACTCAGAAGCAATGATTCCACAGTCTCGGAAAGTGAAAATGGTTCTTCCTCGAATCGTCAGCTACGATCCAAAAGCAAATCTGCTAGTATTACGCCAGCTCGATCCAAACGATGGAACTTTACTGGAAGCGTCTCCATGTCCGAAGACGATGCCGAATACGGCGATTCCGCTAGCGTTGGAGCCTTTGAGGATGATCCGCATGACAACAGCAATAGTAATCGTATTACCAAGCACAAGGTGGGAGAAGTGGATTCTGACAGTGAGTGGGATTCCGATGATTCGGACGAAGAATACAGCCGGATGATGAGGAATAATTATGCCGACACCGCCGCTGCTACCATGACCGAAAATGGAAGCCTTCCACCACCCAATCAAAAGCGATTGCAAAAACGAAAGCATCACGATGCCTTGTTCCCGGATGACAAGTGGTGGCAAAAGTGTCTGCGGCATTTTCGGATTCTACCACCCATTCCCAACGAAGGCCGCACGAGGAGGAGTGTTCGAAAATTGATTTGGGCGACTCTGCTATTCGACGTTTTGGTAGCCATTGTTACCATTGCGACCTACAGTGGGACTGTCACCATGTGCTGCAACCAAGTCACCATGGCGAGTATCCCATCCATTGATTGGAATACCTTCATCAAGGTCGTTTCCTACATTTACTTGGTTGGAATCTTCTTGGAGATTCATCCCGTGGTGAGAGAGGGTCCCATACCCTGGAACTTGCTCAATCCCATCTTTGGTAGTTTGCTGAGTTTTGCTGTCTTTGTTGACGACAGCAAAGCCGAAGCCATTGGCATTTGGATTTTGGAAATCGCATCTGTCATTTTGGAAGGCTTTACCTACCTTCGATTGAAAAAATTGTATCAACGAGAAGAACGTCGATTGGAAAAGCTGGATGGCTTTCTGAAGGATGAGCAAAGTTCTTCGAATGAGCATCGAAAGGGTGGCCAATACAAGAAGAACGCCTACTTGCGTGAGCGTCGGATTTTGCGAATCGAACATGCCCAAAACAAATCCAAACTCCGGTACCATTTTGTTGGAGTCTCTGTGAACTTTGTTTTGGTCAGTTTGACCCTCCTTCTCATGATTCTTGTGGCTCGAGGTAGAGGGATGTGTTTGGTGGCTGGACAAGGCTTGGATTTGTTCAATCCCGATCAGAGGTCTCGTTGCTTTGAGTGCTTGGACAAATCACAAGGGTGGAAAGAAAGATGCGAAGTGTGCGAGGAAGGTCCTAATGCGGACCCGACGATGAATGACCCAATACAGTGCTTCTACCCGTACTTCTAGTGGTTGTTGACAACGGCAGCAAATTAAATGAAGTTTTCATAAGACATATGCTACCTAGCTTTGTGAGACTGTATATTGTCCATATTCTCTATGTCCTTTTTTCAAGTTTCATTATGATTCAATGAATTCAACAGAATGAATCTCAAGATCAAAGGGAAAGACGCCCTTACCAAATGTCGATACAGGATTCGGCTTTCCATTGCTCAATTGCAATGAAAGCATAAACGTAATTTCCTTCACAAGGTCCTTGTTGAAACTAATTCCAGATGGAGCCTTTCGTGGACCCATGGCTGGGATCAAGTCAGAATAGTGAACCTCCAATACTTCCAGGTCCCCTGACTTTGCTGTGGTCGGAATATCCTGTTGCCACGAAAGTGTGTCGTAACGATGACTTCCGTCGGACATGGTGAACTTGAACGTTTTGCCATCTCCTTTGAACTTGATCCGAATGCCAGTGGAGTTTGGAGGCAGACTAGCTGGAAGTTCTGCTCGGATAGAACAAAAGCCACCACCGTTGGTGTTGATGGTACCAGAAAACTGCAGTGTGCCTTCTTCGTCAACTTCGCCACGTTCAGTTGATGATTGCCCACCCATGACCCCATCATCCAAAGCAAACCAAGAAAGGCTCGACAGGTCGAGGACGTTGCTTGTGCTGGATTTGGTTGCGGTGTCAATCATCCCGCTAACTGGAATATCGCTTGGTGATTTCCCAGCGTTCGTGAATGAGAAACAGATGACAAGCAAAATAAAAGAGGGAAAAAGCATAACGCAGTAAGTTGAATTATAATGTATCTCTTTTCATTCAACATATATTATACCCATGTCACATCGTTCATCGTTCATCGCATCATCTCGCGTCACGTCAGTAGTACTTTCGAATGGTTCGTCAGCGGGTGGAATGTGACACCCGCCGCTATTATTTTAATATTACATGCCTCTCCCGTCTCCTATTTCCCTCCGCGCATAACCGCAATTCTTGATTTTATTTATTGCTCCACGGAAGAGTATGAGCAAATGTACTAATGTCAGCTGGGAGAAGTTCTGTCGATCGTTTCAAGCTATCTGAGAGTTTCATGCTGAGAGCCACTCAGCACAAGCGCGTTGCTTCTTTCTTGCTGATTTCAATCCGAACAAACTCGTTTCTTCAACGGCACTGAATGAATCATTGCGGAGGCAACTCCCTCACAGATGGCATTGCAACGAAAGACCACCAACACAACACTTATTGTGTTTTCGGCCAGCAATCTACCTGTGTCCCTCCGCATATAAGGTTCGCTTTCGAAGACTTGGTGTGGTCCTCTGTACCTACAGAATCCTCGATCAACGCATTCTTTTTCTGTTTTAGATTCTTTGGTGTCTTTGGTGCCCCCCCCCCCTCCTCTTGAATCAACACTGACGAGGTGTTTTTCATCTAATCCAGAGTAGTCTTTTTAACACCGATTTCTTGATCACCTTTACTTGGTATACCTTGCTGCGGTATTTTCTCTTGAAAAGAAACTGCCCCAGGATTGTCTACGATGAGGACGCATGACTGATAGTTGATCGTCAACGTCCCCATGAACTGGGCGAGTGCTGATGGACACTGCTCGTTGGAAGCAGGAGCACGTGCATTCAATTCTGCCTGACTGTTCCTTCTATTCATGAGGAGCAGAGATATTTGGTTGAGAAAAAAAGTGAGAAAAGAAGACGAAGTTTTGCAATCCATGAAGATCGCAAAACCCTATTCTCTTGAACACTTTTGCAAATACGATTATTGCAGCTGTGCAGGTTTACATATTGTGTATGTCAGTTTATGTGCAAGCGACAAAATCGAAACTCGAAAGTAGCTTGTTGTTCGGTCTACATGACAGAAGTACTTTCTCTCCTTGTTCGTCAATCGTTGTCCTATTTAACGACCTGGAACGCCGTCACCGCATTTCGAGGCGAATTCACATTGGAGAGACGCGCAATATATATGTATATTACAGTACAGTATTACCTTCTAAAAGGAGTACCACATTCGTACATTAGCAGGGCATGTACACTGCGGACAAGATAGGCACTACGCGTCTCAGCATTAGCATCTACCTCAATTGGAGAAGTATTGGCATCACCCATGTAAGGATAAGCAATTGTTTAGGGTCTTCTGGGGTCGTTTTAATAATATGGGCAAAGATCCCTTGGAACTACTCGTTATGTAGTTATGGTTTTGATTGATCCGACAATAATTGATTGTTTCATCCAATTGGCAACAGTGACATTGTCTCCGAATCGTTTCTACAGCTCGGTGTTCTGAGAGCTGAAGATGTGTTGGGTGATCTCGTTCTTTCACTGCTTTGGAGCGATATCCCATCCGGTGAGTTGGAAGGAGTAACATCCATCTGCAAGGTCCAGCACTTCACTTTAGTTGATTGCTTTAAGCAGAATCGTTTCTTTTTACGTCAGATTCATTGAGTAGATGCCCTCTTGAATCGCCAGCGCGGAGTGCTTTGGTTTCAATCCAAGGAAATTCTGTGGACATCTTTGTCTTGATCAACACCTTTACTTGGTGTGCCTTGCTGCGATATTTTCTCTTGAAAAGAAACTGCCCCAGGATTGTCTACGATGAGGACGCATGACTGATAGTTAATCGTCAACGTCCCCATGAACTGGGATAGTGCCGATGGACGGTGCTCGTTAGAAGCAGAACCTACATTCAATGCTGCTAAGCTGTTGCTTCTATTCATGAGGATCAGAAATGTTTCGGAGACAAAAATGAGAGGAGAAGATGCAGTTTGAATTATGACATGATGGAATTCTTCGCTTTGAACACTTCTGCGAGCGCGATGTGATCGACTTGAGCATATATATCTATACCGGTATTATCGATTCCACTTTTCAATAATTGCCCAATGGGGAGTTTATTATGTGTCATTTTGAATTTGGTTCACATGCGCGATTCTAATATTTTCGAAACCAGCAGGATCGGACAATTTTGGTTTTCTCTCCACTACAAAAGTATTTCTTTTCTCTTCCAAAGGCAAAATCTTATTTAATGACTAGAAACCGAGGCGAGCTTTTTCCAACGTGCGAAACAAGCGAAAACTTTATTTGTCCGGAATAATGAGAACCATCCATTGCACAGTATGATAAAACTGGTGTGGTATGGTACTGTAAACATATATAAAATATAATGTAAGTTGGAAAGAAGGTCAAGTGAACCCAGGCAGATGGCCAACCGGAAAAAATCAGTGGCCCGTGGTGGTGCCGCATTTCGTTGCAATGCCATCCATGAAGTTCTTGTCTTGTTGAGCGATGATGATTGAATTGAATCAATACTTTTTGGACGGGCAGCTAGTCTGCCACTATACAAGTAGATCCTGAATGACACCAAAGGGACATTCGTACCAGGTACGACGGTATAGCAGGTAAGCTGGCTGGTAAAGTATCTCTACGAAATGTAGAGTTGTGACCATGCACTGCTACCGGGTGCTGGTAGTCGTCTTGCCAAGAGTATCCGCCCATACAATACGTTCACGGAGCGAGAAGTCATATGATACGATACAGTGGACTCGTGGCTTTAGGGGAGGACCAAAGTACAGTGACGAATTGTTGGGACTTGGATCTCGTTCCCCCTTTATCACAGTTTGCTAATATGCTGCAGTACCGGTATATCAGTACCGGAACATCCTGGAGTACAACATATAACTCGAACTCAATCACAATTTCGAGATACCATATTCACAGCTGCAGCTCTCATGCAAAACGTATGCTAGGCACTACGCGTCCCAGCGTTAACGTCTTTCTCGACCACATCAAAAAGCAAGGATAAATCTAGAAGTCTTTAGGCTTTTTATGAGTTTGATCTACTGTTGTTGGTACGCAAAGGAGACGACTGGCTGCTCGTACTGTTAGTGTAGATGTATATTGGTTCTGATTGATTGACAATGCATTGCTTCATCTGATTGGCGATAGTGACAGATCCGAAGAGTTTCTACGTTTTGGTTTCCTGGGAGCGGAAGAGTGATTTGGTGATCTTGTTCTTCCACCTCGTCGTTCGGATGTCCTATTGGAAGGAGAAGTATCCTCTTCTTGGCGGGGTGACACTTTCAGCGATGAAGAAAAAGCTGAAGCATCCACTGTGGATGCTGGCCGTGTAGGAGGAGAAAAGAATTGTGATTCTGCATTTGGCATTGGCACTGTAAATCTTGAGGCGGACGATGATGGCAATGGCGAACCTATTGCCGACATTGGAATGCGAGTCGTTGTGTCTGACGAAAACGTAGACGCAGATGCCCATCGTTCGCTGCCTCTTCTCGCCTCGTTAGTGCTCACGGTAAAGTTTTGCTTCACCGAAGAAATTCGAGCATTGTCTTCGACTATGCGTGTTACTCTCTTGGTGCTCATCAAGTTACCCATGAAAGATTGCAAGGGTGATATGGGCGGGTTTGATGATTTATTGGTTGACACAGGTGCCTTTTTCAACATACTTCGATCACGGCGATCGCTATCTGTTAGCTCAGAGTCACGATGATCATCGTCATTGGTTTCTATCCGAAGTTCTTTGTGGTATTCAGCCGATGGTGAACTCATATTTGCTGGTATGTCATCCAGATTCATGCTTTTGACGTAAGATGATTGATGATGTCGATCACAAATAATCAACTGCCGATGAAACAATGGATAACGCAATCTTTAGCATTGAGGGGCGAAGATTCGAGAGTATAAACAACCTTTTTTTGTCTCTGCAGGGGGGTGCTTTGAACAATGCTTTGTATGCAGACGAGTTTTGTTGTGGCTTGATATAGTGATATGATAACGAGCGAAACTACTTTTCGATAATATCCAAATGTGAAGACAGATTCCCTTTCTTCTTTTACTGTTCCCAGTGTCAATCCAATTCCGACCGCAGAATCGCGATTGTATAAATGTTCAATCTTGGTTGAGAAATATTTATCTTGGTTGTTAAATCGATGTGTTATTTACGACCACGGTCGATAAGTGCAAAGTTTAGAAATCTTTGGGAACTTTTTGTTCCGAGACCAACACCTAAGCCCCCGCCTCTAATTGGTCTTGTGTTAAACTTGTCGTCGGTTGCGTGCGGACATAATAATCCTAAGTTTGTGATTCCTTCAGACAAAAAAGTCTGAAGTCGAAGAAAGTTCTGAATTCTTTAGCTCCCCTTCTTTTTTTGTCATTGCGATTTGCAATGCGAAGGTGTGTCCCGCGTGTGCTGCAACAGAGAAATATTGCGAAACAGAAGCATTTTTGACTCGACACGGTGGATTGATTGATTGATTGATTCATTCACACATTCATTCATTCATTCATTCTTGTATGCGGATAGAGCATTCGGGTCGACTGATTCGACTCTTGATTGAATACCACGTCATTCGGAAATTCTTTTGTGTTCAGAGTTGAGACCGTCAGATGTGCGATGAATCATCATCGATTGTACTGTACATACTACCGGAATACAGTTCGATTGCCGGAAACTGCATAGGAACATATTCTCAACAGCAGTCTCATTCATCTGAATACAATTACGATGTCCCTCTTCACCGCTGAGACGCCGTTTGCCAGCGCTGCAATATTTACCTTTGGCCTCCAATTCGCTGGTTTTGTTGTAGCATATGCTGTAAGTTGTTGTTTTGTTGTTGTCGTTTCTTGTGATGATGTGATGTCACGTTGTTCAAATCAAGGAATTCACAACGCTTCCTATTCTTCCTCTTCACAGACCCAAACTGAAAAGTTCTACGACATTCTGGGATCCGGAAACTTCCTGCTTTTGGGTATCTGGAGCTTCTTTGCTTCATCTTCGCCATATGCTCCTGTCAGTGCTGTAGCAACGGTACTGTTTGTAATCAGCAGATTATGGTTACTGCTTTTCTTGGGCTGGAGAGCTCATTCCCGAAAGGGTGATTCCAGGTTTGATGAAGTCAAAGACAAGGCTGGAATGTTCCTTGTCTACTGGATGATGCAAGCCTTATGGGTTTACTTCATCACTTTGCCCATCATTTATATCAATACCATCTTTACCTTGGAAGATGACGTGTCGTCCACCTTGACGGCGTATCAGGTAGTCTTCCTGATTTTCTTTGGGGTTTGCGTCGTCACTGAAATATTGGCCGACATTCAAAAATCAAAATGGGTGTCTGCAGGCAGGAAAGGTGGCTTCTGTAATGAGGGACTATGGAAATACAGTCGGCATCCCAACTATTTTGGAGAAATCTTCCAATGGTGGTCGGCATTCCTTCTCATTTTGCCCATTCTCTTCGACAAACCGTCCGTCTATGGATGGGGTTCCATCCTTTCTCCGATATTCACATGCTTCATCTTGCTGTTTGCCGGTGGGACTGGACTCACCAACGCTGAAGGGAAGGGTCTTAAGCGATACTACGACAATGAAGCGATAGCTGAAGACTACAAATCATATCGCGAGAATACTTCAATCCTTATCCCAATGGTCGGATACGGATATATTCCACAGATAGTCAAGCGAGTATTGCTGTTCGAATGGGAACGGTATCAATACAAGCCGGAAATGTCCCAATCTTCTGAAGAAGGTAAGAAAGAAGATTGACATCAGGCCGCCCAGTCAGATCAACCTAGCAATGCCGTCTAATGACTGTCATTGCCCTTTTTGACCTACTGGGGCCATCCATAAAAAGACGAAGAACCGATTCACAATGAACAAAGTCGACTTAGTTCTGAAGCATGATAGAAAATACAATTTTACTCTGATAGAAAATACAAATTGTACCCTTCACTCAACATGATAGGTCTGTATACATATTAAAGTAGTAGACATTAGGACACTTTCACAGCAACAAACCCAAATATAACTCCAAGTGAAGTCAGGAAAATCACAATCAACCAGAATTGTTTTTCATCTAATTGTGTTGGATCCTTCTGCTCCACATCAAGAGACCGATCGCTGGGATTCTTTCGTTTTTTCATTCGATTGGGACGATGTAGTCCTGCTTGACCCAATTCCATCGTTTCAACGCTGCCGTCGCCGATGGTATCCGCACTCTCATCAGAAACCCGTCTCGATAGCTGCGCTGACGAGCGTCGGATGGCTGCCATATCATCCATGTCGAGATCATCGTTTGTAGGAGGCGGTTTCAGCGGCTTGAATCGATTCGGGGCAGGCCTCTGCCTGGGTTGTCGGGTGTTCATGGGTCCGCCGCCGCGCATGGATGATGGAACCCTATGGGGAGATCTACTGCGCATAGTTGATTCCAGTTCCCGCCCTAAAGCAACCGATCCTTTATGCATTCCAAGCAAGTATGCCGCCTTCTCTCGTCTGGGAGAGTCATCTCCTCCACCAGACACTCTTCGCTTAAACATACTAAGTCTCGCTCTTCCACTTGAAGTTTCTGATTCTAATTCTGGTGCCATCAAATCCGCAAGATCATCTGCTGATCGCAATCTCCGTCTATTCTTTGCATCTGGACTGGCTTCCAATTTCTTTTGTGAAGAGTCTAAATTTGGAGCGCCATCCGAAGGTGCACCCGAAGCTGCCCCGGATGAATCGGCCTGTACCTTTCCGGCAAAACGCTGTGCGAACGGTATTGTGTTGAATCGATTGTCGTCTTCGTACACCTTTCTTCGGGAATCGAGGGAAAGTCGCCTCTCGGGTGGCATTTGCCGTTTTGGTGCCTGTTGTGGTAAGTTGTGAGATACAGGCGCCATGGACTTTATTCTAGCGGGAGCTTTCATTCTCCTTTTCCCTGATCCCTGTTGGTGTGGAGCTGTTTGATCCACTTGAAGTGTGTCAGAACGGTTGCCCACAGCAAAGGCGTCTAGTGAAATCATTCGGTTGGGTTGCTGTTGCCGGGCCCGTGTCCTTGTTCGAGTCCTTGGAGCTGGCATTGGAAGGTCGGCAATAGTGTCGGCGGCTTCGTCTTCGTCTGTATCTTGAGAATCATGGCTTTTCACCCTCTGTCGCTGCCGAATCGATGGAGCATCCAATTCAAGTGAGCTGGACATGCTGCCTTCATGAGTGTCGTTGCTCCTCACCCTTTGTCGCTGCCGAGTCGGCGGAGCATCCAGCTCAAGTGAGTTGGAACTGGTGCCACCCATATCTTCATGAGAATCGTGGCTTCTTACCCTTTGTCGCTGCTGAATCGGAGGAGCATCCAGTTCCAGTGAGTTGGAAAATTTATCCTGCGGTGGAAGGATGCGATCTCGGCTTCTCGTCCTCTGCCTAGTCTGAGCTTGTGGGGCATCTAATTGAAGTGAAACGGTAGCCTTTATTGGTGATGGCATACGGTCTTGACTCCGCGCTCTCTGTCTCGTCTGAGCTGGCGGGGCATCCAATTGGATCGAGTTGGTAAATATGTCCTGATCTCGGTTTTGCACGTTTTGCACTGTACTATGAGCAGGCGGAGAATCCAATTGGAGTGAAGTTGGAGCAGTCGCGCTAGATTCAAATGGCATGGCCGTATCATGAAGTGGTGTCCTTCGTCGTGTTCGAGGAGGAGGCGTCGTCTGTTGGAGCGGACTAGATACAGAGCTACTGAATTCGGAAGATGAATTTTCATTTGAATCTTCATCAAGAGACTCGGACGGCTCTGCCGAAGTTTCTTCCGACTCTTCTTCGTCGTCGTCCTCATCGTCGTCCTCATCATCGTCTTCCGATCCTTCATCCTCATCGTCTTCCGATCCTTCATCAGCGTCATCGTCGTCCGATTCTTCATCATCGTTATCGTCATCTGATTGCTCGTCTTCGTCATCGTCATCTGATTGCTCGTCATCGTCTTTGTCGTCGTCGTCGCCATCTTCGTCATCCTCGTCCGATTCCACTTCATAATTGCTCGATTCAGACTCCTCCTCCTCGCTCTCCCTCTTTTCCACTGCTTCATTCTCATCATCATCGCCTTCTTCTTCAGAATCATCGCCGAGAGACAGAGATGGAAACTGCCGTGGTGCTTCGGTGCCTGAATGGTCTATTACCCCAGCCGTCAGCACTGCCCTGATTCGATGTTCAGGTGTTGCTGGGACCATGTCCAGTTGAAATCCAGATGAGCCTTTGAGATTGTCTGTTTGAGATTCACTCAAATCTTGGATAGTGTCCAATTGGACATAATCTTCTGAGTATTCCCCTCCTATTACATCAGCTCCGTAATCGTCCTCGTCCGCGGAACTCCCATTTCTGGAAAGAGAACGACTCCTCGACGTGGAACGAGCCGTGTGGAACGATGACGACTGCAAGTCCTTGTTACCAGATGTTGACATACTACTCTCTTCCTCGTCTACTTCAAACATGATTGGCATAGTGCCTAGGTCTGAGCCTTGTCTTCTCCGTCCGATCGGAATAATAGGCTGCGTTCTGTCGGCACTGCCGTCATCATTATTGTTGCTTCTGCGATTCTTCCTTGCGAAGCTACTTCGCTTCTTGTTGCTACCCGGTGCCTCAATTCTTTGCTTGATTCTACTTCCAATCTGAACGGATTGCTTCTGGCGTGGTGTAGGAGAAACCGAATCAAAGTTTTCACCAGTATTTAACAAACTCATGGTAAAGTGATATAGCGCTGAAGGCAACCGCCTGATACTTCCTTTTAATTAAGTGGCTCTTTATGAATCACCAATTCATCAATTCGTTCAGTCTGTTCAGGTTGAACGATGGGAATGTGATGCTGTACAGTATTATTGACAGATTCCTCGCTGCTGTTTATGTACAGTTGAAACGGAATACGGTATAAGAAAAACTGTGCTATGAAAATCATCAATAATATTATACCGCGCGCTCGCGTCTCTCAACACCTACCGTACGAAAGGAGCAATAGCAGCCCAGCTGCAGCGAAGTCCACATTCTACCTTCACTACGAGACACATCATTCTACAGTAGTTTAATTTCTAATAAGATCGCGGTATTTATTATAGTGCTGACCTTTTTTTGCTGTGTAGCAGTAGATTCAGGCTGGTGACAGAGTCAGAAAAACAAGTAAAAGGGAGATTCCCAGTGCCACTAGACGTGCGGAGGAGGCATTGTCAACATCGTTCTGGCATGGCATTTCAGGGCTAAAAAAGAAGCGGAATGTATACAGCAGTGCCACAAAGTCTAGGGTTGGGGATCCACCTCTGTAGGATTGTACCAACAAGAAGAAGATGCTCAAGGCGGCCAGACCACCATATCCAATGGAGAAGCGGCCCAAGGCAGCACTAGCAGCACGACCGCCATTGGTATCCACCATGCTTGGAAACATTTGAATAGCATTAATCATCAAACCAAGATAACCAGCAATGACCATGGGATCCAATGGTACTGACGAGGACGCTCCGTCGCCCAAGGAGAGCAGCGTATTGGTGCCCATGAGACTTTCGATGGTGGCCGACGTCAAGAAGCTTTGTTTCAAAGTTTCCAATTCAAAGTGTGGCATTTGGGCAAAATCTGCGGCATTGGTCACTTGCATGGTCGATTCGAGTCCCAAGACAATGAATCCATAGCTGATTAAGAATCCAACGAATGGTGCAAGGAATCCAAAATCAAACATGTCGTTTTTGTTCTTTGGAGGAGAATTGATGAATACGGCGCTGCCGACCAAAGGAATTCCCCACAAACCTGGAATGAGTGTGGGGAGCGGTGAAATCTTGAAGCCTCCCTTTAGCGCCAACAAGAGTTGAATGACATGCTGTAGTGCAAAGGTTCCCAATAGATAGAGCAGAACCGGACTTTGGATTCCTGTGACAAATTCTTGAACGTAGTTGGGCTGTGCGTCTGGGTAGTAGAAGGTTCCAATGGTTGTGACGAGGTCCAAGAAGGCAAAGGTTGTAATTCCCAACCGAGTATCGATGGGCTTGTCTGAATCCAAGTTCTTTCCAGTAATGAGCAAGGCAGGAGGCTCAAATCCATTCACCAATTCCAAAGCTCTACCAATGTCGTCTTCTCCCCCATTGTTTTGAATATAATCCGCCTGTTGCACTTCATCCAATTCAATTTGGGGTGAAGGATCCCGAAGATAAAAAATATTGATCTTGTCCTTCAGAGAAGACTGCTCCAATGCTTCCTTCAATCCACTTATCACTTTGTCGCCATCTCTCTCGACCACTTTTCCATCGAACAAAAAAGCTGACCCAACCTGTCGCGGTTTGGCGGTCCTTGAAAATAGCTTGGGATTGGGATCTAAGACCTCTTCGCAAAATACCTTCTGGATTCCTTCTTCTTGTCGATTTCGTTGGAGCGAAAAGAGGCTGGAATCGTAGGCTTCGGCGAAGAGATTGAAACGTTCCATGTACAATGGATCCTCTTCATTCACCTTGTACCCTTCCAACAAATTCATGGCAACTTCAACCAAGAAGGGTAGATTGGTCTGACAAAAGTTGACTGCTTTACTAAAGCCACGAATGATGTCAAGCTCAGATTTCGAGATATTCCCGGCCCGGGCCTCGACAAAGGTGGTTTTGGCAAATTGCATGGTCCGAGCAACCTCCATGTCTACTTCCTCCTTCGTCTCACTTGCTTCATCCTTGTCATCATCTCCAAATTTAATGGCTATCTCAAATGGAGACTTTTTGTTCCTGGTCGCTTTTTTAAGATCCAAGACAGCTTGCCAGTTTTCTTCTAACTCGTCAATGATTCGCAAATCATCCTGAGAAAGTGGCCCGACATATTCTGTCTCGTTGGATTGCCATATACAATCCCGCTCCTCCGTAAAGTTAAACATGGATCCCATATCGAATCCTTCATCCCCAACTGAGAAAACTATATTTTCAACGTCCTGGGTGGTAAACTTTTCAATCATTTCTTCGTCGGTCATGTTGTCTTGGTTAAAATCTGAGACGATCGTCTCGGTCTTGTTATTATCGACAGAAACAAATTGGATGGAATTGTTGTCCAAGTTCACACGCATGGTGACCATTTCATCATTCTTGGTTTCAATTTTTTCGTCTTGAGACGTCATGGGTTTCGTTTGGACCATGGTTTTTTTCATCGGATCGTTCTTTTCATCTGGGTTCAACCGATATTCCAACATTTGAATTTGTCGAGTCAAAACTAGCTTTTCTTCTAGCAGTTTTAGGTTCTTTTCCTTTTCGGCTGGTTCCGACTTTGCAATCTTTTTGTCGAGTTTGTCCAGCTTCTTGGATAGGCCCTCCAGTTTCTCTTGAATTAGCTTCATTTCCATTTCTTCGGCTTCCAATCGTATCCGTTTGGCAGACCGTTTCAAGTTTTCAGATTCTGAAACTTCCGTGGTATCATCAGTGCTTTCAAAGAGTGCCGAGCGTCGGTGGTATGAGGAATCTGGTCTCCATGATTTGATAGTACTGGGTGGCTTCAACGAAGAAAGGCTGCCAATTCCTGACGATTGCTTTGTCAAAGAAGGCTTTGTGGTGGAGAATTGTCCAACTGTCCAAGCCTGAATCTCGACTACTTGCAAGCCAACTGCCAAAAGACATAGCAATAGGGACTGCGAAAGGGTCCTTGTTGAGTATAGTGTTTGTTTCGCCATTGTAGATTGCACCTTTGGAATGACCAGACGCAACTATTTTGTGATGGCACTTCTGTCACAACTACCTTCGCCTGAAGATAATCGTTTTGAAGTTTCGAAGATTTTCCTAACGGGGCTTCGGACAGACCCTTCTTGAGGCCTCCAGTTGGAACTCAACTGGGGGTTCGACTTTATTCTTGGTTCCACCCCCCCTACCCCCAGCAAAATCCCCCACCATCCCCTACCCCCAGAAAAATTTAAATCTTGCTGATAATATAAAACATACTACCGGTACCTGAAGACATATTGATGCATGATCCCTTCAACGTCAATCTACAGTAGTGAAGCAACTACAACTACTATAATGCTATCAGCATGGCAAAATGTCAACTTTTTTTTTTCGGCTACAAAATTCCTTTTTCTGTTATTTTTAAAGTTTCGTGTTCAACAATTCTCAGCAGAGGCAACAGATACATCGTTCGTTTGTTGCCACTATATTGCCGAAAGATACCATCGCATATCTCATTCATTGTTACTCTTTCGAGATTTTTTTAGCCGATACTCGGTTCCATAATAGCTTAACCAAGTAAAGTCACTCATGCTATATTTTCCATACACCACCTGCCCATCATCAACATGATTCCCTTTCAAAAGAAAGAGAGTTACAGATAGACTTTTACAGTCCATTCAAAGCATCATCCAAAGACCGAATCAAGTCATCCGGATCTTCGATACCCACCGAAATACGAATGAATCCATCCACAATACCAACCTTCAGGCGATCTTCCTTGAGCATGTTGGCATGCGTCATGACGGCACACGCCGTGATGATGGATTCGGTGGCACCCAAGTTTTCACAAAGTGTCCATGGACGCTTGATAGTGTCCATCAACTTGATTGGGTCTCCCTTGACATCAAACCACAACATGCCGCCGTGCAAACCGTTTCGATGTTGGCGGTCGGCCAATTCCTTTTGGGGGAAGGAGTCCAAGCCGGGATAGACACACTTGGTGACCTTGGGGTGATTTTCCAAAAAGGTGGCAATCTTCATGGCCGATGCCGACTGTTGACGAATGCGGAGTCCCATGGTCTTCATGGTTTGCAAGATCAAATACGCAGTCATTGGACTCATAATGTTGCCGTGCATATTTTGAACAAGCTTGATGCGCTCATAGAGTTCGGGAGTCTTGGCAATCAAGGCACCACCGGTACCAATGTTGAGACCATCATAATACTTGGTGAGAGATTGAATGGTCAAATCAGCACCATGATCCAAAGGACGGGTAATATAAGGAGTAGCAAAGGTGGAATCACACACATGCAAGACTCCATGCTTCTTGGCAATGGCCGAAATGGCATCCAAATCAGCCAAGGTCAGAGTAGGATTCGTTGGAGTTTCGCTAAAGATGAGTTTGGTGTTTGGCTTGATGGCGTCTTCCACAGTTTGGGGATCCGTAAAGTCGACAAAGGAAAATTCCATTCCAAAGGGTTCAAACTGTTCCCGACAGATACGGTTGGTTCCACCATAACTACAGTTGGTAATGACACAGTGATCACCAGTCTTCATGAAGGCATTGATACAAGACGCAGTAGCTGACATGCCCGTTCCCACAACGATACTGTCGTAACCATTTTCAATCTTGGCCACTTTTTCTTCCAACATTTTGACAGTAGGATTGTTGGTACGACTATACGAAAAGCCACTATCCAAATATTTGTCGACAGATTCTTGGACGAAGGTTGTACTGAGGTAGACAGGAGTCAAGATGGCTCCAGTCTTCTTACAAGGCGTGACTCCACCGTGAACAATGTCTGTATCCATGGAAACATTGTCTATGAAAGGTTTGTCCAGTGGATTCTCTTCTGGCTTGGAAGAGAACGAACGGGCGGTAGGAGAAGCAGCAAATGCAACTCTTCTTGAGCTCTTGGGAAGGCGTGTGGCAATATTACGGACCAACATCATGCGGATATGAATTTGGCTTGAATACTACTACAATAGCGTATTGTACTCAAGATATGAGATGCGCCTGAGACTGATGATGTGCGGTCGTCAGTAAAACGTTAGTTTCAAACTGGGAGACTTTGCGACAAAATTCGACCCAATCTCTTGGTATTTCTATGTCCTAAATGTCACAGATCTGTCGTAACCGAGAGGTTGTGATCATCACGTGCATGCCGAATTCGACCTCGTGGGGCGGAGCGGAGCTCGAAACTGCCGCCATGCAGACGGCAGAGGAGATTTTTTAAACCGCGGAATAATGGTCTAGAAAAGCATCAAACCAAAAAATCTATATAAAAGGCAAATGGATACTGTAGCGAAAGCTTCAAGCTGGATCAGTTTTTCTTCTAAAAACGTGTATGATTATTGAGTACAATTGTTTATCTAATACTTCCCTTTCTAATTTCCCGTTATTATTTCCCATTTCCCTAGTTCAGTCCATCAGCTGAGGAAGTGATGATTTTCTCGGCATTCAAGAGTTGGTTGGGCAAGCCAGAGGCAAAGCTGCCGCCAATGGACGAAACGTCGTCACCCATGCTGAAGTCGTCATCATGATTGCTAACAATGCTGACTCGACCGATCCTGCGCCCACGAAGGTGTAAGGAACCAAGTTTGCCAATGTTTACGGTTGGTGCTGGCAGACTCCCATCAGCACTGCTAGGCTCATCATCATCCGCATTATACATTTTGTACCATTCTTGCTGTTTGAAGTGGTTGTGAATGTCACCCCAGGACTTCTTGCGAAGTTCCTTTCCACCTGGACGGCCTTTGTAGGCGACAGCAATGAGATTCCCACAGGCAGATTGCATCTTGCGTTCGTATCTTTTGACAACCTTGGCCAAGCCTTCCACCTCTGTCACCATCTTGGAGGTCATCAGAATTTCAGACTCGGTCGGGTGCATGGGAGTAGTTGATCTTGCATGATGCGCACTACGGGAGTTCACCTTGGCTGTAGCGGATATGAACATGGCTTCGCAGATCTCCTTCCCATGCGTTTCCCACCGGTCACGGTTGCTTTTGGCTTGCTTGACAAGTTGCTCGCTCACGATGTCCAAGACACCGCAAGCCTTGAGGTTTGTGGCAAGAGGGACGACCCAGTTATCAAAGAACCAAAGCTCGCCACCGTACCATCCTGAAGATGGATCCGTCTGAGAACGACCGTCCAAAAAAGCTTGGTACATTTCCAAGAACAGATGCTCGTTCCATTCGCGATAGAGCTCCCAATCTTGCATGGTGTGAGCAATATCGGCTGCTTGCATGATGTGATCAATCACAATGGTTGTCTTCAGGTTCTCTTCTTCTTCGTCAGAATCAAATGACTTCTTATGAGAGTAGGCCTTGTCCCATTGGGCCTTGCGAATGGAGCGGAGATCCTTGTCAAAGATATCAGTGGCCATGACACAGTTGGCAAGAAGTTTGTGGAGGCGCTCGCGTTCCCCAGCATCCTCAAAAATGTAGTTTTGGAGGTGTTCAAAGGATTCTGAATTCAAAATGTTCCAAGCAATATCGATCGAGTTCTGCTCCGCGATGCTCTTGTTCGAGTACTTCTCTGCCAGTCGTGGATTTTCAATGGCTACCTGTCCATTTGGAACACCAGTGTGTCCAATATCGTGCACCAAAGCAGAAAGAACAATTGCGAAACGAGCAAGTGGGTCGGATGCGATTCCAGATCCATCTTTGCTGCCGTCGACGCCATTGATCCCATTCAGGAGAAGGTTGGCGAGATGAGCAACGTGGCTGGCGTGTTGGAAGTTGTGGAAGTCATTCGATTCATAGCCAGAAGCAATCATAATGACAAAATGTCGGAGTTCAGTTCGAACATGTGATGGAAGATCAGGAGTTGGCGTAAAATCGGCAATGGCATTGTCTTCATATCCGTTATCGGCAGGATAAGTCACGATGTCCTTCAAAAGATCTTCCAGCAATTCAACATTGGCGGCAACGAGTGCTCCCATTCGGTCCAATGAAATCTTCTCTCCTCGATCATCTTCCACAGTCGCAGTTGAGACAAGACTTGCGGCGAGTCTATCTCGTCCGTTGCTTCGCCATTGCTCAATGTTGCGCAGCACACAGTCTCCAAGACAAGTTGCCTTCGGTAAGGCCCTCCCAATCTGATTCACAAGTGGTACGAGAGCGTCCGAAAAGAACATATTCTGCTCGTAGTACCAACTGTCGCGTGGATCTTCAGAGCGACCAGAACGATGAGCCTTGAGATGTTCTTGGAAGTTGAGGTGGTTCCACTTTAAGAAATTGTCATACGATTGGGCATAGTGACCAATAGTAGACATTGCAAGAACCAAGCCAACCTTAGCTTCGCGTTGCTCCTTCAATGCGCGCTGAGTTTTGGAAGTCTTGGCCAAGATCTTCTCGAAGTTCTCAACCATCGCACGAAGCATTTCCTCATTTTCCAAGTCTGTAAAGTTCACCACCAACTTCTTGACGGAAGCTCGAAAGTTGGGGCATCCAAAGATAATCTCTTCGCAAAGCTCCTCGAAGTCTTCATCGAGCCTTTCAAAAGCACAATCGAAAGAGCTCCTCTGTTGATAGGCTCGTTTCTTACGGTATATTGCAACAATGACATCGTTCTCAGCTTCAAGACGAGAATTGTCAATACCGGTATGTTGTACGCCATGGATCAAAGCTGCAAACAAAAGCATGAAGTGATCCCATGGATCTTTGCTCACATCAGTAGCCCAAGTGTCCCAGATGAAGTTTGCGCGAAGGACGACTTCAGCGGCAAGCTTAAAGCTGTGGAATGCATTCGCTTCACTGTAGAGATCTGCGATCGTCTTGACATACTTCTCAAGTTGACCATTGATCACGTTGAGTCGTGCGCCACCCTTGCCAATACACTGTTGCAATACCTTCAATAGAATATCAAAGATCTTTCCTTGCAAGGCATTCTTGGAGCATTCACCCCATTGAAGATTCTCCCAGCTCTTGCCAAAAGAATCGATGGCATCCTCTTCGAAGTCCATCTCGGAGTAAGTTTGAATATCATCTTCTTTGATAGCCTCCATTATTTCACTGTCCCTTTGAAGAGCACCCGCTCCTTTTGCAGAGATGCCACTGGACCTTCGAGATTCAGCTTTGGTTGCAGTGTTATCTGAAGCTACAGGTTGCTTCACTCTCAGAATGCCTCCATTTTTGAAATACTTTCGCATCTTCCATTTCTCGGATGAGATCATTGCTTCGACTTCTTCCGACAGATCTTCGAGAGCAGTGGGATTTGCATATTCATTATGTTCGGTACCGCTTTCGAGCCAGTAGGTGTAGTGTTCTCCCTTTCCCTTCATGTCGACAAGACCTCTTGCCTTGAAGCGGAATTCTTGGTTGTCGGATTGTGAAAAGTGCGTGAGTCGACCGTAGAGAAAACTCGAGGCATGGATCTTTCCTGCAGCACCGGTCGACTCATGGCGACTGGTAAAGTTGACCATATCTCCAAAGAGACAGTAGTGAGGCGTCAAGGTTCCCACCACACCAGAAGTACAGCTTCCAGTGTGGATTCCAATTCGAAGGTTGATGGGCTCGCCGGTGACCGGAGACTTGATATGCTTGACGCATTCCAAGACTGCCAAAGCAAAGTTGGCAACATTCTCGGCATGGTATTGATCGGGTTCAGGAAGCCCAGAGCAGCACCTATAATAGTTAAAGCAATTAATGTGAGTCCAAGCACTAGACAACGTTTGATAGATAGGATGGTCGTTTCGGATACTCACATGTATGCGTCACCAACAGTCTCGACCTTGTAAAGCTTAAACTTGGCAGCCAAGAAATCCATGACAGAATACAATTGATTCATCATATCGATAATGTCCCAAGGTTCGACCTGGCCGCAAAGGTCGGTGAATCCAACGATATCAGAAAAGAACAGAGTGACATTCTCGTGGAACTTGGGTTCGATAGTCTTTCCTTTTCTCAAGTCATCCGCGACTTGTTTTGGAAGAATGTTGTACAGGAGCGTGTTGGAAAGAGCCTAAAAGTAGAAGATACAATGTAAGTCTCGGCCCAATACATTGAGAATCGACAAAATATTCGTTAAAGAATATGACTTACCTGTTCGGATCCGAGCGTTCGGCTCAGCTTATCCAATCCGTGTGCTTTGTCAGCTTCTTGTCGAATGTATTCACCGAGGAAAACGGCATCTCGTTGGCAACTATGAAGCGGCAAATCGGAAAAATCTAGACCCATGTGGTTAAGATCTTCCACGTTTCGGGCTTCAGGACTGAGCGTAAACATGGCCAAATCCCCGTCCAAGTCCACGATAGAAGCCTTGAATTTGACGGCACCTCCCCCCATTCCGAACCTTTGCTGCCCATCCGCTGTAATGTGTGTTGCTCGATTACCTGTACTCGCGTCGTCGATAGCAGGTGCGAGGAAGAAATTTTGGTCCGAAAGCTTATTCAAGGAGCTCCAATTCCAGGAGGTACCGAGAACCGGCTTTGTGATCTTGAGCACGTCTTTAATATGAACTCCCACAAGATCATGCGAGTTGGTGGCTTTCAAAAGCACCGGGAGCTTCTCACCCACTTGGACAATCTTGAATTCTTTGTCAACGATGACGTGGAAGGGAAAGACCGCCTGCATCTTTTCCAAGGAGAGACCAGGTCGAACAGTCGTCTCTTTGACTTCTGTGAGTGTTGATACGGCGGTGGACATGGAAGCAGTTGTCGCGGTTGTCGCGGTTGTCTCGGTCGTCGTTCGTTCCAGCTCTTTCTTGCCATGTGGGCACATGTTATCAATGCCGTCGGCATCTTTTTGCAGATTTTTGCCAGAGAAGGGACACTTGCTTGGCAGTTTGACTTCGCTAAAGTCAACGACTTCGTCGTCGTCGCCGTCGTTCAGTACAGCAGCTTTGGGAGAAAGCTTCCACATTTGGGTCTCATCCGCCGCTGTTATTCTCCAAGTGGTAAATTTTGAAGCATATCCATCTTGCTTGGCGAGCAGATTCATTTTCACATCGACTTCGAAGTGAAAGGAGGCCACTATTATTCCAAAAGAGTAGAAGCATAAGGTTAGCAACATAATGCACTGTTGCACCACGACAGTAGTATTCAACCGAAACGGCCGTAGACTTACATTCTTCTACAATTCCGACCACCCAAGGAACCAATAGGCAACCTCGTAGACTGAAGTAATGGAGCAAGATAGATCCTTCAACAGTGTCACAGTCTTCACACCAAAAAACTGGCGCACAAAAGTTCTCTCCCGGAAAACTCCTTTGTACGTGATCGTGCATTGCATTTAGATTGGATAGCCACTGTCGTAGAGTCGAACCTTGGCATCTTAAAAGGGCTTCGTGCCCATGAGAGAAGTGATACCTGATGCTGTATTTGCCATAGGATTCAAGGACATCGTCGAAGGACATGGAAAGCTCCTCCGATGTTGCTGTCACGAGCTCGATCCAAATATCGTAGTTATAGAATGTTCTTGTGACAAACGACTTATCCTTGATATCACAGTCGGCCTTCTTCTTGATCGAATGCCAAGCCTCGAGGCCGTGTAATTCAATGACCCAGTCTTCAAAGATTTCAAATACTAGTCCGTGCATGATGATGATATGAGAAAGAAAATGACTCGTTCAAAGGTTGAGGTTTGTGGTGGCTGCTGAGATTTAAAAACTTGGACAAAATGTTTTATGGGAACATGATTTCAGATCGACGACCAACTTCATACCGGGTTCGTACCGATTTTATACCACTCCGACATCCCGTGTATCGTGTATCGTTCTTTGTTCAGATGATGAGATTCTTTTGACTCGACTCGGTATTGGATCCGCTAATCGAAATTATTTGAACATTCTCTCCATTGTAAAAACGCTCTTGATCCCAATTTGCCGAGGCTATCGTATCACGGCTATCACATAAATGTTTGCCCGATGGCAATTTTTCCGTTAAATAGAATCGAATAAAAACTCTACAGTCGGTTCTCTTTAAAAGTCGTAGATCTGTTCCTGGTAAGTTTTCACTAAGTAAGTTATGGTGCTGGAACTAGGTTTTGGTCTGAAAAACTCGCCTTCGGATTTGGGACAATACCATCTGGCGGTCGGAGAATCATTGGACTACTGTAACTGACTGACTGGAATGAATCAGAACGATTGGACCCGAAAGAGGATATCCAAAACTATAAGATAAACCGTATCTATTGCAAGTATTGCTTGATGCGTAAAGTAACAAAAAGTATGCATGATTTTATATTATTATACAGATATATATTTTCTTTCTTTCTTTGTATTGTCCAGTGTTGCTGTGACACTAGAACTTTCCCAATATCCCCATTTCAACAACCATCCGATCAAGCAGCCTTGCTGGAGGCAATCAGCTTCTCGGCAATCATCAGTTGGCTGCGCAAGCCAGAGACACTGCTACCGATGGATGAGAAATCGTCCTCTTCTAAAAGGTCCTTGCTGCCGCTGCTAAGAAAGCTGACTCGGCCACCAACCTTTCGTGAACGAGTGATATGTGAAGTTAGTTTGCCCTGATTTTTCTTGGTGCTTCTGACGCTTGGTAGGCTTCCATCGACACTGAGCTCATCATCAGAGTACATTTTGTACCAGTCTTGTTGTTTGAAGTGACTGTGAATGTCACCGGAAGACATCTTGCGAAGATCCTTGCCATCTGGGCCGCCCTTGTAAGCGACAGCAATGAGATTTCCACAAGCAGCTGCCATCTTGCGTTCGTATCGTTTGACAACCTTGGACAAGCACTCGACTTCGTTCACCATCTTGGAAGTCAGCATGATTTCAGATTCCGTAGAGCGCATTGAGGAAACCGATCTTAAATCGCGACTGCTGCGGTTGTTCACCTTAGCTTTGACCTTTTCGAACATGGCTTCGCAGATCTCCTTTCCTTCAGCTTCCCATTGCTGACGGTTACTCTTGGCTTGTTCGGCAAGTTGCTCGCTCACAATATCCAAGACACCACAAGTCTTGAGGTTTGTGGCAAGAGGAACGACCCAGTTGTCAAAGAACCAAAGCTCGCCACCGTACCATGATGCAGTTGGATCCTTCTCTGATCGACCATCCAAGAAAGCTTGGTACATTTCCATGAAGAGACTCTCGTTCCATTGGCGGTAGAGCTCCCAATCTTGCATGGTGTGAGCGACATCGGATGCTTGCATGATGTGTTCAATCACAATGGTGGCCTTCAAGTGCTCTTCTTCTTCGGCAGAATGAAGTTTCTCGTTATCCGAATAGACCTTGTCCCATCGTGTTTGGCGAATTGAGCGTAGATCCTTGTCGAAGATATCAGTGGCCATGACACAATTGACGAGAAGCTGGCGAAGACGTTCACGTTCTCCAGCGTCTTCATAGATGCAGTGTTGGAGATTCTCAAAGCAATCCGAATTCAACATGTTCCAAGCAACATCGATCGAGTTCTGCTCTGCAATACTCTTGTTCGAGTACTTTTCTGCCAGCGTTGGGTGCTCGACGGCGAGCTGTCCATTTGGAACACCAGTGTGCCCAACATCATGAACCAAAGCAGCAAGCACAATCGCAAAACGAGCAAGTGGGTCGCATCCAATTCCTGATCCATCATTGCTGCCATCGATACCATTGATGCCATTCACGAGAAGGTTGGAAAGATAAGCAACATGGCTTGCATGCTGGAAGTTGTGGAAGTCGTTTGATTCATAGCCAGAAGCAATAGTAATGACAAAGTCTCGGAGTTCGGAGCGAACATGTGGTGGCAGATCGGCAGTGGGTCTGAACTTTTCAGCAGTCTTGTTCTTCATCGCAATGGACATTTGAATCTCGTCCACTGGCATGCTCATGCGCCTGCTGCTGGTACCACAGCTTCGAATTCTGTTTTCGGCATGGCAGGCAACAATGTCCTTCAACAAACCTTCCAACATATCAACATTGGCAGCAATGAGTGCTCCCATTCGGTCCAACGAAAGCTTCTCTCCGCGGTAATCTTCAACAGTAGCAGTTGGGACAAGACTTGCGGCGAGTCTGTCACGTCCGTTTCTTCGCCATTGCTCAATGTTGCGCAGCACACAGTCTCCAAGACAAGTTGCCCCGGGCAGGAACTTCTCAATCTGATTCACAAGAGGCATGATAGCATCCGAGAAGAACATGTTCTGCTCGTAGTACCAACTGTCGCGTGGATCTTCAGAGCGACCAGCACGGTGAGCCTTGAGATGTTCTTGGAAGTTGAGGTTGTTCCACTTCAAGAAATTGTCATACGATTGGGCGTAGTGACCGATAGCGGACATTGCAAGAACCAGTCCAACCTTGGCCTCGCGTTGCTCCTTCAAGACACGCTGATTTTTGGAAGTCTTGGCAATGATTTCCTCGAAGTTTGCAACCATCGCACGAAGCATTTTCTCAGATTCCAAGTCGGTGAAGCTGACAACCAACTTCTTGACGGAAGCTCGGAAGTTGGGACATCCAAAGACAATCTCTTCGCAAAGCTCCTCGAAGTCTTCTTCAAGTCTTTCGAAAGCACAATCAAAAGAACTTCGTTGTTGGTAAGCTTGCTTTCCTCGGTACATGGTACAGATGACATCGTCCTCGAATTCGAGTTGAGCATTATCGACACCAGCATGTTGTACGCCGTGAATCAAAGCTGCAAACAATAGCATGAAGTGGTCCCATGGATCCTTGCTCACATCGGTTGCCCAAGCATCCCAGATGAAGTTTGCGCGAAGGACAACCTCAGCAGCAAGCTTAAAGCTGTGAAATGAGTTCTCTTCACTGTAAAGATCCAAGATGGTTTGGACATACTTCTCAAGCTGACTAGTGATGATATTGAGCCTTGCGCCACCCTTTCCAACGCAAACTTGCAAGACGTTCATTAGAATATCAAAGACCTTTCCTTGCAAGGCATCCTTGGAGCACGAGCCCCATTCAAGGTCCTCCCAGCCATTGCCAAAATCTGCAAGTTGCTCCAAACCCTCGATTCGCACCAAGTTAGCGATGGGGTCTTCAATCACATCGTCTTCTTCAATGTCATCCAAGATGTCACCGTCGTCACTATGGACAGAACCGGCTTCTTTCTGAGACATGCCATTGGACGAATCGCTGGTACTGTGATATCCAGAACTCTCTTCATTGGACGAAGACAGGTTTCCTGACGCTTCTTGTTCGCTTCTGAAAAGGCCTCCATGTTTGAAATACTTTCGCATCTTCCATTTCCTGGAGGAGATCATTGCTTCGACTTCTTCAGACAGAGCTTCCAGAGCAGTAGGATTCGCGGATTCGTTGTGTTCAGTACCGCTTTCGAGCCAATAAGTGTAATGTTCTCCCTTGCCCTTCATGTCGACAAGACCTCTTGCCTTGAAGCTGTATTCTTGGTTGTCAGATTGAGCAAAATGAGTGAGTCGACCAAATAGGTGACTCGAGGCATGGATCTTTCCTGCAGCACCGGTCGACTCATGGCGACTGGTAAAGTTGACCATATCTCCAAAGAGACAGTAGTGAGGCGTCAAGGTTCCCACCACACCAGAAGTACAGCTTCCAGTGTGGATTCCAATTCGAAGGTCGATGGGCTCTCCAGTGACAGGAGACTTGACATGCTTGACGCATTCCAAGACTGCCAAAGCAAAGTTGGCAACATTCTCGGCATGATATTGATCGGGTTCAGGAAGACCAGAGCAGCACCTGTGATAGTAAAAAACAAGTAGCGTGAGTAAAAGATAACATCGAGGAGATACAGAATTCGTTTCGGATACTCACATGTACGAGTCACCAACAGTCTCGACCTTGTAGAGATCAAATCGGTCAGCCAAGAAATCCATGACAGAATACAATTGATTCATCATATCGATGACGTTCCAAGGTTCGACCTGACCGCAAAGATCCGTGAATCCAACGATATCGGAAAAGAAAAGAGTGACATTCTCATGGAACTTTGGTTCGATGGTCTTTCCCTTTCTCATATCATCTGCGACTTGTCTTGGAAGGATGTTGTAGAGCAGGGTGTTGGAAAGAGCCTGTTCTGTTCCAAGCTTTCGGCTCAACTTATCAAGTCCGTGAGCCTTATCAGCTTCTTGTGTAATGTATTCACCGAGGAAGACGGCATCTCGTTGACAACTCTGAAGAGGCAAATCGGAAAGTGTTAGACCCATATTGTTCAGGTCTTCCACGTTTCTGGCTTCGGGACTGAGCGTGAACATGACCTTGTCCTCGGCCAAGTGCACAATGGAAGCCTTGAACTTTACAACACTTTCTTCCATTCCGAACTTCTGCTGCCCATCGGCAGTAATGTGCATCGAAGCACGAGTATCTGCAGTCGACTCTTCGGTTGCAGGTGCGAGGAAGAAATTTTGGTCCGAAAGCTTATTCAATGATCTCCAGTCCCAAGAGGTACCAAGAACTGGCCTTGTGATTTTTAGGACGCTTTTGATGTGAGCTCCAAGCAGATCATTGATGTTTGTTTTCATGAGCTTTGGAAGCTTCTCTCCAACTTGGGCAATCTTGAAGTCTTTGTCGACCATGACGTGGAAAGGAAAGACCTCCTTCATCTTGTTCATGGAAAGACCAGATTCAGCCTCTTCGGATTCTGTAAGTAGCGATGTATCAGTGGACACCGAAGCAGTTGCTGCCTCCATCTCCATCTTTTCGAGCTCTCTCTTGGCGTGTGGGCACATATTCTCACTGCTGTCCATGTCTTTTCGTAGCTTCTTGCCAGTGAAAGGGCACTTGCCTGGCAACTTGACTGCGCTAAAGTCAATGACTTCTTCTTCATTGTGCATGGTGCTTGGAGAAAGCTTCCACATTTGAGTCTCATCCACGGCTGTTATTCTCCAAGTGGTGAATTTCGAATCATGTTCATCTTGCTTGGCGATTCTGTTCAGCTTGACTTCGACTTCGAAGTGAAATGAGGCCACTTTAAAATTCAGAAAGTAAAATCATATGATTAGCGATTCACCAAAAAAACAAAGAGTATTCAATTCAATCGAAGCAAAGACTTACATTCTTCCACAATTCCAACCACCCAAGGAACCAGTAGGTTGCCTCTTTGACTGAAGTAATGAAGCAAGATAGATCCTTCGACATCCTCGCAGTCTTCGCACCAAAAGACTGGTGGACAAAAGTTCTCTCCCGGAAAACTCTTCTGTACGTGATCGTGCATGGCATTTAGGTTGGATAGCCATTGTCTGAGAGTGGAGCCTTGGCATCGTAAAAGGGCATCGTGGCCGTGTGAGAAGTGATACCTGATATTGTAGTGGCCGTATGCTTCGAGGACGTCGTCAAAGGAGACTGAAATTTCTTGTGATGTTGCTGTGATGAGCTTGATCCAGATGTCGTAATTGTAAAATGTTCTGGTGACGAAGGATTTATCCTTGACATCACAGCCAGCCTTCTTCTTGATTGAGTGCCAAGCATCGAGGCCGTGTAATTCAATGACCCAGTCTTCAAAGATTTCAAATACTAGCCCGTGCATGATGTGATGATGTTGTAGAAGAAAAGATTGTGATGTATCTTTCCGCTCAGAATAAAAATATGAGAAAGAAAGAGAAGAGAAAGAATCACAACAAATTCAACATCTCTTGTTCGTTGATGGGAGTGTTGAAGCAAGTTGCGGGGTTATTAATCCCGTGATTGCATTATCTAGATTCTGTCACTCTTCAGAATTTCTTATGACAAAATTGAATTTATATTCTGTTCGAAAGCAGTCCCTAACAACAGTGACGAGCCTTTTGACAAAAGGTTTAAAAGTGCGTGAGCCAAAAAACCTCCGAGGACATGTTGTCACGGCACTCGATAAAATCTTAGCTCGCCTTTTTGATTTGTTTCAGTAGTTCTTTAACACGAGTACACTTTTGACCGAGCCAAAAAACGGTACGGTATCCATCGAAGGTATTCTTCCGTTCCTCCGCTATTGGTATCACTGTTGCCATGGACATATTTATGAGAAAGGATGTGCTGGTGCAGGAGTTTTTCCAAATCTGTCAGGGGCAATTCAATTTTTTTAGTTCGCCATCTGGTCGAGTTGACGGTACCGTAGCGAACCTTTGCAACTACTACAGTATCAAGCCAACTCTGCACAGCGGAGAATAATTCTTCTGGTCTTCTCCGTGTTCTCGGCAGAAAATAACAAATACCGGTACTCAGTAAACCCGTGATGTTTGTGCGTTCCACCTCCGCAATCTGTCCAAACGAGGAGAAACGATGTGTTGTCTATGCAGCTGTCTGTGGAGCGCAGCTGCGCTGGTCATCTGGCTGATTCAGATGGTTGCTTCAAACCACTAAAGGTACTTCAGAAGTCACTGACACTGTGGACCCAGTCGAATGATGCGATGAATCAAAGAGTCCAATCCATCGAGTCGAATCGTAGAAATATAAATGAATCACGAATCACTACGTCAGTTGGTCAGAAGACAAGAAGAGACATCATGAGTCATGCTGCGCACATCATCAAAAGAGTGCATGAACAATCTCATTTTCAAAGTCTTCCTTTGTTTTCTTATCACTACCATGTCAAAAGCAAACTATCAAGCCCCATCTCTTTCCGGAAAGCCAATCAAGAACTTGGTTCCTCCTGGAAAGTGCCAGTTTACCGATGAATTTGTCGCTGTGCCGTTGCTGGAACGAGTTGCTGTTTCTCCCACTTCGAGTGTTTTGAGATTTGGCCTTCCCGACACATCCGCTCCTCTGAACCTGAGCACATGCGCCTGTATCCTAGCCAAGGCCAAGATTGGTGGTGAGGATGTTGTCCGTCCATACACTCCCATCTCCACCAACGATCAAGTCGGTTGCTTCGACATGCTCATTAAGGACTACGGTGAAAATGCCAAGATGTCCAAGCTGATGTGCGAAGACCTGAAGGTGGGAGAAACTGTTGAATTCAAGCACATCGCATTTAATGTAAAGATCCAAGCCCCGTTCAAACCAAAGAAGATTTGTATGTTGGTCGGAGGCACAGGACTTACCCCAATGGTCCAAGCGGTATGTATTTTTTATTCATTCAATCCGTCGTGATGACAAACTTATTATTGATTTTTCAATCTGTGCATTTCCTCACACGCTCCTTTTACACTTTCAATTTTAGTTGCATGCCATCTTGGGTGACCCTGATTCCACAACTGAAGTAGTCATGCTCTACGGATCCAAGGTTGCCGAGGATATTTTGGGTAGAGAGCTGATTGACAACTGGGCTGCTGAGAATCCTCGTTTCAAGGTTGTCCACGTTTTGTCTGACGAGCCAGCTGACTCGGAATGGAAGGGAGCCCGTGGCTACATCAATGCTGATATTGTCACGAGCAACTTCCCCGAGCCATCTGCGGGAGACGATCTCATGATCTTTGTCTGTGGTCCTCCACCCATGTACAACGCTCTTTGTGGACCCCGTGACGAGAAAGAGCTTTCTGGGTTGCTCAGTGAATTGAAGTACACCGCAGACCAAGTTTACAAATTCTAAACGTACAACACGTACTATCCGGTTACTATCTTTTCTCAGAAATAGATTTGGCTTGCGAGTAGGCCAAGAGAGTAACTTTAACTACCCTTTCTATTTGAATATTGATTACATTAGTTTTGATTACACAGGTAGTTGGGATTGTACGCGAGCCCGAGCATTGATAAAGCGTTGTCGTAGTCTTTCACGAGCAGCCTTCGCTTCTTGCCGTTTTTCTTCCAAGGATGACCTCCTACCTTCTACGGTAGGTACGGCGGAAGCTTCTTGTTGGTCTCTCAGATCAGCTGTGGTTTGAGCTTTGACTCCGTCCCCAAAGGTCGAATTCATTCTCGAGTTCAGCCTCTCCAAAGTGGCTTGTGCTTGGGCTCGCTTCTGAGCAGTGGACGATGAAGATAAAAACGAAGCATCTGAATGAGTACTGGAACGCAAGAGCGAACCAGGTTCGATTCTTGGCTGTTCGATGTCAGGTGAAGGCGCCGCGGTTTCCTTCTCGGGAGCAAGCGTATTGGACGCATCGGATTTCTGAGAAATAATGGCTTTTGAAGATTGAACAGGCAATCCAGTGCCCACCTCTGACACTGATGAGGACGTTGACGTCGCTGGAGATTGTTTGTCGACAGATGGTATATATTCAGAGTCTTCCGTGTTGGCGGTAATCTCAGTTGGTGAAGGCGATGCCTTGAGATTCTTCACTTCCTTCTCCGTTGACGGTTGGGGCAAAGGCGAAATCCTGGCGTCTGCTTGTTCTCTTGTTTTGATCTCAGTAGTTTTGCTGCGGCCTCTTAGCTCCTCGACTGGTACCCCTCTTCGGGGAAGTGGCGGTGGTGGTGGTATGTAGTCCAGTACAATTGGCATTTCAGTTTCTTTCTTCTCTTCGGCTATTGACGAAGTTGGAGGCGTCGATTTCGGTTTTTCGGGTTCTTCCATCTCTTCCTCTGCGGATGTCAAAGGTTCCGGGATTTTGTCCTTTGGACTGATACTGTTTGGTGAAGTTTCTTTGGATATTAACGCCTTGTCATCTTCATCACCAAAAAGAACGGCTGCAGAGACTGGCACCCTTTTCGTGCTAATGGTTCTTCTCGGGCGCATTGGCGATACATCGCGCATAGGTGGCCCATCTAGTACTGGCGCCACAATTCGCATTGAGCTTGGCAACGACCCGATCGGCAATGATTGATTTGGCGCTGCATCATTTGCAAAAGATCCTTCCGACATAGAGTCTTCATCATCTTCGATATTCACACCAGGCGACACCACCTTCTCGAGAGTTCGTCTCGGACGCATAGGAGACTGATCCCGGGCAATCCTCCTTTGTCTGCTTTCTTCTGCTTTGCTCGTTAGGGAGCTTATCGACATCTCAAGATCGACATCAACAGACAAATACCGCTTTGGCATACTCGGGGACTCGTCCACAACAGACCTCTTGCTCGAGGTGCGAGACATCTGGTTTCGCCTTGAGCTGGACATGCTATTTTGACGTGACAGTAGATTCCGCCGGGAATTGTTAGCGAAACTGGATACACTTGTTTGCCGTTTCATCAAGTTCCGCCTCGAATGATTGGTAAAGCTTGACATGGAAAGATCTCGTCTCATCTGGCCCCTCCTCCCCGAGGCAGCGTTGTGCATAGAGGTGCTCATGTTGTGCATAGAGGTGCTCAGGATTGAATTATCCATGTTGAAACTCTGATTGTGCTTTTCCGATACTGACGCAAGATCCAGTGATCGTCGCCGCATTCCTTCAGTTCGTCGTCGATGACGAGAACCTTCTTCTGATCCAAGAGGTTGCTTGCGGCCGCCCCTTCTTTTGTAACTGCTGCTAAAATCAGAAGCTTCTGCCTCCTCCTTCCCATCGCCGAGTTTCGGACTGGGTGCTTGTCGCCTCGGTGGGACTGGCGATATGTCAGAAGACCTCTTCGACATTGCTTGTTGCGGTGTGGAATCGAATCGGGTACTGCTCATGAGCGAATCAGCTGCCAGCGATTCACTATCCAGCGTGGAGAACGAATCCTGAGGATTGTCCATTAGACCTGCCGGTATCTGAATTTCCAAGACCCTTCCTTCCGCCTTGGACCAAGACGAGTTGTCATCATCCATTATCCCATGAAACAAATGCTTGTCCGTGTCTTCAGAATCAGCCCTGCTTCTTCCCCTTACCCGCGCGACCGGAGGAGGCGGTGTTCTATCTTGTCCACGGTTGATCCTGGGCCGTGGGGCTACCGCGTGACCCGAAAAGGGCGCCAGCGGTGACAATTCGGGACTGTCCATGTTGGGTGAGGCGAGAACGGCTTCCGTATCATTTCGCACCGGAGTTTGACGGCCAGAGGTATTCATTGGTGACAGACTGGGATTTTTTCCCTCAAGTTTCGACGTAGTTTGACGCATCGGGTGGCCAGAGAAAGTCAATGGTGACAGCTCGGAACTGTCGCTATTTGACGCCGCACTGATTGATTTTGTTGGAATTCGTCGATCGTCATTTCGCCCGGAAGCGCTGCCCTCCATGATCTTGTTGTTGTTGTTGGCACCACGACGGTGACCAGAAGCAGTCAGTGGTGATAATTCACTGTTGTTGGATCTAGCAATTGCATCTTTTGGAATTTGATGATTTCGCACTGCTGCTGCTGGAGTAGTTTCCTCCTCTGTCGTATTGACGTGACGCATCGGGTGAGGTGATAGTTCACTCGAATTGCTGTTCGAGGTTGCAATGGTTCTAGTTGGGACTTGATGATTTTGCACTTGATTCCTTTCTTCCTCCACGCTCTTGGCTTGTCTACTGTGTCGTGGCCCCGAAGCGTGCAATGAAATTGATGGTTCACTTCTGTTGCTGCTGGTTGACGCCGAAGTTGCTTTGGTTGGAACTGGAGCGTCAGGAAGGAAATCAGAAGCGGCCGTCGTTGGTGATAGTTCAATTGGATTGCTCTTTGTTGCAGCCATTGTTTTGGTTGGAGCGGGAGCGCCCGGAGGAAAATCAGAAACGGCCGTCGCGGGTGATGATTCATTCGGATCGCTCCCTGTTGTAGCCATTGCTTTGCTTGGAACTGCAGCGACAGGAGGGAAATCAGAAGCAGCCGTCGTAGGTGATACTTCACTTGGATTGCTCTGTGTCGCAGCAATTGTTTTGTTTGGAACTGGAGCATCAGGAGGAAAATCAGAGGCGATCATCGCCGGTGATGCTTCACTTGGGTTGCTCTCTGTTGTAGCGACTGCTTTGGTTGGACCATTGGGTGGTTCATCGAAGTCATTATTAGGCTTCGATGTTATGGCGGATGGTTCTGATGGTTTGGCATCATTCTCTTGTTGGAAAAAATTAGGAGGCGGAAGGTTCGCCAGGAGACTGGATCGCCTTCCACCTCTTGGAGCATGTGGTTTGTCCTCGTGAATCGGTGATGTAATCAAGGATCGTCGTTTGGCCCGCCTGGAACTTGACATGGTCCTAGCGGGGGCAACTCGGTTTCGCGGAGCTCCTGCTCCTTTCCGGGCACTTTGAGCCTCGACGACGTTTTCCAGATAATCCGTCACCTGCTGTCGTATGGGGCTCAAGTCTCTGGAGGTTGATTTTCTTTTTGTAATTCCTGTCGATCGTCGTTTGCCCAGTGGCCCATACCGTACTTTATCCATGGTTACTCTGTATGGATTTAGGGATAGGTTCATTCCTGGGGCTGCTTCCACATTCGTATTTCCTAACACTTCATCTTCTTCTTCATCATCCGTGTCGACGAGTTCGAACATGTAGGATGACTCGAAGTTAATCATTCCAGACTGTGTGAAATCCATCGTCGTTAGTCCACTCATATGCATATTTTCCATATTGGAAGTTTCAGGAAGTGTCAGATCAAATCCATCTGAACTATTGGTAGCATCAGCATCGTCTGACGACTGCTGATCTGTACTATCGCCACTTTCTGAACCAGAATACCGGTAGGCAGTTTTCGTCTTCTGCTTATTATCTTCTGATGGAGTAACATCATTCAGGTCGTCGAGAGACATCAATTCTGATGCACTTCCAACTGACATTTCCACATATTCCGAAACAAGAGACTGTCGACGATGTGCATTCCTTGGCGGCGCCGAGGGACTAACGTCATTGAAATCCACTTCCGTCACTTCTTCTTCCTCTATTATATATTCGACACTGTGCACTTCCTCCTCATCTTCAACAATCACCACTTCCTCTTCAATGATCTCTTCTGAAACCAAACTTCCTGATTCACTCATCTTGTGCCGTTGTTTGTGGGACTATCGTTTTTATGCTGTCATTCTTCTTCTATTCATATCTCCTTGCTCTTGCGAGTACTAATTTTGCTATGTCTTTAATCTCTCCTTTCGCCTGTGCTTTTTATATTTCAGTTACTGGTTCATTTCTGTCTCTCGTTTCGCCGCTTGGGAGGTGAGGAGATTTTTGGTCCATCCGTTCCGCATTTTCTCCATAATTGGCGTCGGCTGGCGTAAGCAGGGCAACAAGTCTGCTTAAAACATTATGACTGCGCACGTCAGCTCCGATTCACAAAAAGAATATCGTGAAAAATGCATGGGCTTATATATATTTTTCGCTATATATACTTGTATTATGTTTTCGTCCAATCAAGTAGAGGTACCGGTAGGTCCTTTTAAAATTAAAGTTCAAAGTGTGAATCCGCAATCGAAAGGCAGTAGGTCGACTGCATGATTGTTTCATTCGAAGGAATCAATCTACATTTCCAATGAAAGAATAGAATAATATCAGAGGCGAGTCGCGAGGCACAACGTATACCACTGTACTTCTAATAGTAGCAATGTAATGCAGAAAGCATTCGAATGACCGAGTGAAGATGTCAGTTTCCAGATTGAGATGAAAGAATATTGAAGATTTTATATGAAGGAACACCTTCTTCAAATTTGAATTTATAATGAACACTGCTTCAGGAAATCTGCCACGGCGTCATCAAAAGTCTCTCGATATGATACTAAAGCAACGCAACGCCGCCAGTTTCCACATTCCCTATAAGCCCCGTTGCATTCGATACATTTTCCTTAGATCTCATATTCGCTTTGTGACAACCCGAGGTGCTTGTCAAGTGGGGATTGTGTATTCCGATAATTTGTCAACTGGCATCTGAACCAAAATTATTATCCGGACTGCAAGCAGTGGCCGAATTCCCCTCTCGCTACGGAGACGATAAGTGGTGGAAGAAACACATATGAAATATGAACCACAATGATGTCCTATGGATCCTTTGGGGATTTGCTTCGATTCGAAACAACAGGCAATGTTCTCAACCCAAACGGCAATTGAACAGCATCAGACAGGTCTGCGACTTCAGATGACACTAATTGACCGCAATTGGACCAAGGACCGCAATTGGACCAAGATGAGGTAGCGTAGAGTAAGTCAACGTTTCCCTCATTCCGTTCGAAATCCACCTGGAATCAAGTAAGACGCATCGGCTCGGCCAGATGGAGTGAAGCAATGCCAATAAGGCGCATCGTCTGGACGAAATGGACACCAGTGTTGGACGTCACTCAAACATGAGAGTACAAAGCGTTTCTGATTCTAAAAATGTAAGATTGGGAAGAACTATCGTTTGCTGAGTATGGCTTGTCACATACAAGACAACTTGTGTCCAACGTCAGCCCAACGCCTGAACGGACGCCAGCATGACAGAATCTCAGGTTTTCGTTGGTACCTTCAGCGAAGAATTCCAATGCTGCTGCCGCCAGCTAATATTTCACAATCCAGAGCTCTGTCTATCTACTGCTTGGCCAGTCCAACAAGTACCAGGTACTAGACAATGAGTCGTGATCCGCCGCGAAAGAAACCGAAATCGAATGAGGAAGCGGAGCCTGACGAGGATGACGAAGAAGTGCCTGGTCTCCCTTTGGAAAGGTTTGTTTGCAAGTACACGTGCTGGTTTACATTTGATATACTAACTTGGACCAATATTATATTTCAGTGTTGGATACTACAATATCAGGCAACTCGAATTGGTATTGCCTTTCGAACAAGATGTTGGATCCATTGGAGATCTTGCCGTCGCCGAGCATGACGACGAAAGCGCTTCGTTGTTTTCTTTGTTCCCAACGCTTCAGGACTTGGATTGGCAGGAACCAAATGCTTCGCAGAACGCGAGTCCTTCGGCATTTGCGTCCTTTGAAGACTTCGAAAACCGACTGACAGGGCTCATTTTTGGAGCCCACCGCGATCTTTCTTTGCTGGGTATCCAACTCCTCGACAGTCCAAATGTGAGACAGCTTCGAGTTCTTTTACCGGAGTACAGTGACCTTTTAGTTGCAGTGATTCTGCAGTTGATTGCTTGGACAGAGACACGCGAACCTAGGGCTAGGTTGCTTATTCCAATCCATCAACCACCCGACGCACGGATTTCTCAACCCAATCAATCAACTACAGTAACGCCGCAAGTAATAGATCACTCCTCTGGTAGGATTGGCATTATTCACAAATGTTGGAAGTGTGGTGAGCCGATGAAAGGACATTCCTGCCGTCTTCCTCCTGAAACAGAAGTTCCCGGATTGTTCGAAGGGCATGATGGAAGGATGTGGAAGATTCGTCTCGCTATGGATGTAATTGAGGAGATGAATGATGCCGCCAAAGAAAATGGTGTGGAGAAGCCGCTTGCCGACGAACAATGTGGCAAGGGCGTGCAAAAGAAGAGAGGAACGTACCTCTGCAACTTCTGCTTGTACCCCAAGAAGTCAGAGTTCCACCGAAAGCATTGCATTCTGCGTCCCAGAACGAAGGTCACACTAGGAGGAGAAGATGGTAAGACTTGGTTGCATGCGACTCTAGTTGGGCGTGTAAGCAAGTCGAAAGCGGTGAGTTATTCCAGATTCCGATCGCCGCCCTGCAATTGACTTTCTCTAATTTGTTGAACGAGACACAGCGCTTGAAAGAAGTAGGTGAAGGGAAGGTAAGATCAGAACTTGGAATTTTGGCCTATTCACATCCTGAATGCCGCTTGTGGCTGTTGGCTGTTGGGTATATAGGTTTTGGAGAACGGTGAAGATGAAGCTGCCGAAGATGACAGGAAACCTTCAGCGAAGGACAGGGTGAGTTTCAGAATAGATGCGATGGTTTTGATTTTCCACTTTCCTCAGTACTCCCTATTTGACTTCACACAAATGTGTAGAATAGGGAGAGTGATGGTGATGGAGGCAAGGGAGATGGCAAAGACGGTGATAATGACGATCCACCAAGTGGAGACGGTGACGGTAACGGTGATGGAGTTTCAGGAGTGGCAAGTTATCCAGTTTGAGTTTCCAGTTGTTTGTAGTGATTGTTATATTTTCCATAATTCGAATGTAAGAGTGATGATGATAGTTTACGAAAGTGTATTATACTTTCTACACTCATACAGTAGTCTTTGCCATGTGGCACAATGTACAGTAAAAGACTACTAGGTGTCCCACGAACTATCGCTACGCACGTGATAGTACATATGACCGTGCGTCAGCATGACATGGTGCAGGTTTCAAATAGATATTTTTCCAACACTCTCACTTGCTGCTGACTGAATATTTCACAACAAGCAAGCGTTCTACCGCCAAATCCAACAAGCAAGTACACGCACGGTACCACCTGGGTATAAGATATACATAGAAGCAATGAGTCGTGATCCACCGCAAAAGAAACAGAAACTAAACGATGCCAATAATGAAGGATCTCCTGATTTCACGTTGGAAGAAGGGTAAGTACCGGGATAGGTACAATTCTAAGTGCACACGATGACTGAGCTGTTACACACTTCTTACACTGAATCGGATCGACATTGTTTCTCATTGTTGGCGGACACAATATCAGGTTTCTCGAAGACATAGATGTTGGATCCATTGGAGATGTCAATGATCTTTCGGTCATTAACGATAATGACGATGAGAGTATTGCATTTTCTCCTTTGTTTCCGGAGACTGATTGCGAGGACCTATTGTCTTCCCAGCATGGGCGTCCTTTGGCATTTCCGCTCGACGCAAATCTTGCAAACCGCGTGTGGGAACTCATGCTTGGAGCCTACCGCGATCATTTGCTGGGTATCCAACTCCTCGATAGTCCAAATGTGAAAGAGATTCGAGGACTTCTTACACCGGAGTACGGTGACCATTTAGTTGCAGTGATTCCGCAGTTAATTGCTTCGACAGAGAGCCGCAATCCTAGGGCCCGGGTGATTATTCCGAACTATCAACCACCCGGCGCTAGGATTTCTCATTCCAATCAAAGAACTGCAGTCTCGCCGCAAGTAAGTGGTTACCCCTCCGGTAAGAAGGGCAAATCACGCGGTCGTTACAAGTGTGGGAGGTGTGGTGCTCCCAAGGCAGGGCATGTCTGTCTTTTTCGTCCAGTGTATGTCATTGATGCTGCTGCAAAAGATAGTGATGAAGAGGAGGTAAGATCAGAACTTGGAAGTGTCGAGGAGAACAACGAGATGGCAAAGATGAAAGGAAACCTGGAGCAAAAGACATGGTCAGTTACAGAATCGATATGATGGGTTTCACATTCTCGCTTTCCTCAGTATGCTCCACATTTGAAGTGACAAAACCGCAGAATAAGAAGAGTGGTGGTGATGGAAGAAAGAAGGGAGACGGCAAATACGATAGTAATAATGACGATGATTCCAAGGACGATTCATGGAGATGGAGGATTTTCAGTTGTGACATCAGGCGCTGAGTTTGAGTTTCTAGTTGTTCAATGATTATTCCAGTTTCCAGAAAATGTGTAGTGTGGAATATAAGAGTGATTTTAAAATATATGATTTAGTTTACGGAACGGTTGGATGTTGAATATCCATTTTAGGAACTATTTCGTTCCCTCATCACAAGAATTCCTGGAAGCAAAAGTTTTTCATTCCAACGGAAATCTGCTGTTTTTTCGATATTGGATTGCTTCGACTGACGACTCGCACTCACTCTCGCACTCCAAGGAAGACTCCTCTCACACCCGGAAATAGTATAATCGTCTCTGCATCGCTTGTGGAATGCAAGAGTTGTTTTTGACAGTGTTCTATTTCATATTCTTTGTCTATTTGTATTTGCCATACCTCCTTGAAGGCGATCCCGAGATGGAAGAACGAGTTCAAAAATTGAGAACCAAGGCAACGAGGATTTCGAACGTCATTACGAATTCTCCCTATTTTGCCCAGCTATGCGATTGGGCATTCGGTGTGTGTGATCCGGATGGAACTAACCATGTTGGTAGGTTGTTGAGTGAGCATATATCGACAAATCAAAAGTATGCGAATGTCTCTCATGATGCATGATCATTCTCTTGCGACTTTCATTTTATTTTCAGGCAAGGCAGACCTGTATGCTGGAATCTTGATGGTGCACATCAAGTTGGCCAAAATGGCGGGAGCATCAGCTACCTTTCCTCCCGAACGTGAAGCCATCAACCATCTATTCGATGCATGTGATACGAACGGCAGTGGAGGGATCAATCGAGAAGAGTTTGATATTTTCCTAAGTGCCTCGAGTGCTCAGATCTTTGGCAGAATTTTGGTCAATTTGCTGACTTATATATTTGTGATTCCGTACTATTCCAAGGTGAGCTTGAGCGATTCGAACTTATCCGAGTGGACAATCTATTACTATGATTATTATTATTATTATTATTATTATTATCCGGACGCTGACAAGCTTGACTGATGTTACAGCACATTGTGGACAACTTTGGACTGAAAGAAGGAACCTACTGGGAAGTCGTGGCAGAACAAGCGTGTGGATTGTTTCTCTTTTTCGTAATCGTCCCAATATTCTGGGGTATGATTGATGTCAAAAGCTGTCAAACAGCAAGCCAAAAAGCAGAGCGGCATCGTGATGCAAAAGGATTGGCAAAGGAGAATAAAGTTGACTGATGTTGATCATGGTGATGATACTATATACTATTGCCAATTCGCTCATGTGTGGATCCATATGCATGCTTCGGCGGTGCTACATGGCATGAAATGTACTACAATATGATGCTCTGAATGTATAGGAACGCTTCTGTCAGCCGTTCGAGCCAAACACAGGCTAAATATTGGAGTTCCCGCTCGAGGGAGAGGCAGGCAGGAGGAGGACAAGTCGTCGATTGTCTTAAAATGTGGGATCATCGTGGATCCCAGCACCATAGCACTCTGGCGGTCAAAACAATGCAATTTCGTGACAGGCCTCTAGACTAAAATAAGAACCTAGATAATAGATAGACATTTAGGGGTAGCAGTTGGCGCTGTCCAAGATGTGTTAATATTTGATTGTGAACGGATGGAGGTTGTTTGTCAATCAACAGTAGAGTTTATTGAGTCAAGGAATATTGGAGATTGGAGAAATGATGGTTTTACTAATGGATAATAATGCAGTCTAAAAGAACAATCACATCATCAACGACTGGATTTGCGGTCTGATCTGATCAAGCGGAGTAGGAGAAGGAGAATCTGCCGGTGGTTTGAAAATCCGTAAGATGTCAAAAATCATTGCGGTGCTCACAACAAAATATCCAAAGCCGTCATCCACTTGATTCCAAATCAACAACATGAAATTGACTTTGCTTTCTTCTTCCTTGGCACTCTTCCTCTGCCAAACACAAGCCTTTGCCCCTGTTTCTCCCAGCATTCGACCAAGAACCTCTGTCTTGGCGGTCACTGAAGGCGAAACGGATACGTACTTCCGTGCCATCAAATGTGCCGAAGGATCATCTTCGACTCTAGAAGAGCTTGAGAAACTAGCGACTGACTTGGAAAATGTGTTGGGCTCCCAATACGAAGAAGGAATCGAAAACTGTGAGCGAGAGGTTCGAGATCGCATGGATGTCGCACACATGCTTCGATTGCGCATTGAATTGCAACTGAGGTAAGCGTCAGTCTCGCGTTGTTTTGCGTTTGTTCAGAAAAAAATCAGTAGTGATACTGTGCAATGAACAGTGTACTAATGCTTTTCCTTGGATTTAATTTAATTTGATTTTTTCTACACCTATAGAATGGACTACCTGAAGGGAGAGAACCTGTTTGCATCAGATGTTCAGAAAAGTCACGACCGTGACGAGCGTCGCCGATTCAAAGAGCTGCTTGAAGCGAACCGAGACAAGGTTGTGGATGGAGCTGATCTTGGACTTTGGTAACAACTCATTCATTGTACCATGCTGGTCTTTCAACCCAATGGTCGGTATGGATACAACAACCCAATCGAGGAATGATGTGCATCGGCAGCAAGACATGACATGTAAATAGCTGTTTAGCATGCCCAATGATGCAAATCTAAACCGTATAATGAAACTAAAAGGATTTATTTCAAATCTACATGATTATATCGTACCATCACCATAGCTAGCAAATGGATCTATCTCTCCTTCGTTATATCGATCCAATGCGTCGCTGACATTTCCCAACGTCATGGCACCAACATAGCCCGGCATCATGGATCCCTTGTATCCAATATCACCTTGCACCTTTGGATTGCGGAATGAAAAGTTAAGCATGACTCGGGTTGCTCCCTTATCAATATCATTGGCACCGCCACAATGAAGTACGCGAGCGTCAAACAAGACGGCGGCACCCTTGCTCAGAGTCGCGAAACGACAGTCTGCCTTACGAAGTTGATCGTCCTTGGCGTCCATATCACCGCCGTCAAATATTTCGATTGCTTTTTTGACATGTGATTTGAGCAAAAAGGAAGTTGGGCCCATTTCTTCAGTGACGTCTTGAAGTGCCAAGAAAATCACGTACAGCGGAGCATTGTCTTGGAATGGCAAATCGGGATGAACCATTTGTCGATAGCTGCCCGGTTTTGTAATGATGCCGGCCAATTCATAGAATTCTCCTTCCTTAGACACCAAGGCTTCGTAGATTGGCCTCAACGTTCCATCCGACGACAAGAGTTCTTGCAAAGCTTCCGCCAATACATTTTCATCGTCCGCCGTACTTTCGTCATCACTGTTACCATCTGTCAGCTTTACTCCTCCCTTCGTCAGAGTCAAGTGCATATCAGCTCGGTTCTTTCGTGTTTGTTCAACACCATAGTATATCTTTGATGCTTGTGGGTTGCTTGCGGTTTCGCTTTCGACAAGTGTTTGCTGATCCAGCATGTACTGTCTGAGTTTGTCACAGACATCTGGCGACAAGACATTATTTATTCGCAACACTCCATCTCGTTTCATAATCTTTGCTTGCTCGGCAGCCTGTCTCGTGGAAGGGTCCATGGCTCCCTTGTCGGCAAATCCAGTTCCCGACTTGGGGGGTTTTGCTTTGATCGTGGCGGCTTGCAGTTCCTTGGGCATACTTTTCTGAGATAAAAGTTCCTCTTCATGAAGAGCTCGACGAAGCATGGCTTCTTGTTGGTCTTGATATAAGAGCTCACTCGCGGAAGAAAGCAATGAGGTCGAGGAGGCAAATTCATTCTGGATGTGTCTTTTGGTTGAAGTTCTTCTCGTTGTTGTTGCCGAAACACACGGCGAAGGTGTAAAGGCGTCTATCGCTGTGCTACCTAAAGCAAAGACAAAATAGAAGGCTTGCAAAGCATGTGACATGGTGATGTTGAAACTTAGATGGCTGCGCATAGAGAAGATCGGACTTTACAAGGGAAGCGAATACAAGTGGCCGTCTTCGTCTCGAGAAAGAATATTGTGACATTATTTTTGGATAGGGTGGTGACGCTGATGATTCATTGAATTCGCATGTCGCGTACGCACGCGGCAGTTGGCAGCTGGCCGTGTCTTCCCCTATCCTCCGCTACGCTCTCGGCTAGCAGCGGGAGCATGAAAAAGTTTCAAAAGTTTCAAGATGATTGATTCGCTCGGAGCTGAAAGGAATTTTCGAAAATCATGACCGGCGGGGTAAATCGAAACGCGGGGCCGCGCGTATCAGTTACGGAAGAAAAGATCCCACCTTTGATTTATTGCATTCAATTCTCTGATGATAAAGCTCACCATCAGTGGCAAAGGCTCCTTCACTTCTGTACGCTGTATTACGAGTCGTTTGATGGCGCTGACAAAGGAAAGTTTGCAATGTGAGCTTTCGCACTCTGACCAGATTTGTCAATGAGTTGAAGTAGACTTAAGGCAAAGTGCTTTTTCACCTCGTACACTAAATAGCCTGCGCTAAGAAGAGCTTTCTCCTATTCTTTGGAAATCCATGATTGCCCATCACCTTTTCGCTTGCTTCTTGACAGCCAAAAATCACAACTTGCAGAACAGTCACATCAAAACAGCCATCTGCAAAACATCACCATGGTGTCCAGTCGTAACAGCCAAACGAGCATCGAATCTTCGGCATTGGCAAAATTTCTACAAACGCTGAATGTTGGGCATTCATCAGTACAAATCGTTGTGGATAATGCCAGACCCACTGCTCTAGACAGACATATCATCGGAGGAGGAGAACAATCTCGAGAATCTCAAGATAGTACTGCTACGACTAAAACAAGAAGACCACACGGCAGCAATGATGCTTCTCTTGGAAAGAAACGCAGACGGAGAGTTTCCTTCAACTACAAGATTCGTGTGGTAAACTGCTCCGCTCTCACCAACACAGATGAACTATTTTACACAGAGAAAGAGTACAAGAAGATGAAGAAGGAAATCAAAGCCACCCTCCTTCGGCATATGATGGAAGACGAATCGTCGTCGTCCAACGACGATGACACCATTGATTGTATGAGAGGAATCGAAACACACCTCGAAGATGCCAGGGCTGCCAAGAATCGGGCACGATTGCGTGCTTGCTTAGCAGTCTTGACGGAACAAAAACGCCAACTTCTAGAGGATGGCAATGTGATTCCCATGGACGGACAAGAGTTGTCTCGTCGCTACCAACAGGTATCACTGGAATGCCAATGGGAGGCAATCCAACGGGGATTGAAGGATTGGGTGGACATTTGCCCTCCTTCCTACAAATCAACTACTCAAGACCAGACCCCCATTGGATACGAGTTTGGAGTAGCAGCTCCTACCATCTGCCCAAAGATCCGAGCCATCTCATCATTTGCGGCTTGAGAGACAAAATACGTATTTTCAATTTTGGATGTATAACTTTTGAGATTATTTTTGCAAACATCATGATTATTTCTTATAACGTTCAAAATGATTTCAGTGGGTGATAGCTTGAACACTAGGTAGCTGTAATACGGTAGTAGCCCCCCAAGAAGTTTCCAATGGGGTTCTCCAGACGAAGAATGATTCTGCAAAGGATCGAACGAGTCAACCGTGATCATATTTTGAATTCCCTCTTTTGGACTAAGAGTTTCGACCCCCTTTTCAATTCCGGACAATCAACGCTGGCCAGTATCACTCTCTAGCCATCGTCTATGGGTCGTCCGTTACGTCTGTCTGTCGCACGTGAACGAGCGAAGGACTCTCAATAGTCTCAGGGAGACCCTTCGGTCGTTTTACGTGCGACCGACAGACAGGGTGGGCTGACCGCAAGACGATGGCTAGAGAGGAACGCACCACAACGTGCAACGCCGCACGCAATTTAAATGTCCGTTAATAGTTAAAAATGGTTTTATTGGAAAACGTTAAGTGTCCGTTTCCATTTTAGCGCGGGCGCACTGTGGAAATCGGGCATGCCCCGTGCGTCAATTTGACGCAAAAACGGGCACGCCCCGCGTCAAATTAACGCAAATCTGCGTCAAATTGACGCAAATGCGAAACTGCGTCCAATTGACGCAAGTTGCGTCAATCCCGCGTCAAACTCAAGAAATTGCGTCAATCCCGCGTCAAACAGATGCAGTTGCGTCAATCCCGCGTCAAACTCAAGGGAGGCCAGAAACACAATGTTATAAGAGCACAGTTCAGGTTCTGACATCAGCTACTTCATTATGCTATGGGCTACAGTTCTGGATTCGTTTATCAGGAGTACTTGGCTTCATATCCCAAAATTTCACAGTTCCAAGCTCTAAACCAATTTGGATTGTTGATTCCAGGACAGCACCTAGTACCGCAAGTGTATGCTTATCATAGTTATGGATCCAAATACCTTGCAATGATTGGAACTTTTTCATCTTGCAAAAGACACATACTACCTCGTTTTTTGGTGTTCAACAAGAATGCTGGATGCAATAAGTCCCTAAACAATTGAGACAAGGAGAGCAGAAAGATCCTGAAAGGAATAGGAGACATTGCCAGATCCCTGGCCAAGTATGCCTATGGAAGAAAGGTCAGTTCCAATATTGCCAAATCCATTCTCAAATATGTTTTCTACAAGATTTTTGAGCAGTACTATACCTGGGGGATTCCGTTGATGAGCAAGACAGGGATATCTGTTGGTGAATTTCATCAAGGGCTTTAAACTCCTCATTGATTAGGTTGTTGCTTCTTGCTTGGAAAATAGCATCATTGCCATTATGTGTCCCAGCTTTGTCAATTTCCATCAGATCCATTGTTCAAAAAATGGGCAACTCTCATTGGAATGAGAGTGGGAACTCAAACTCTCATTCATTCACACACTCCAATCTTTTTGGAACTGATACCAGTACGCGGGTTTTGTCCCGCGTCGAAGACACGCAGGCCCGCGTTAAATTGACGCAACCCGCGTCAGTTGACGCGGAATCGGCGTTAAACTGACGCAACTCTGCGTCAAACTGACGCAACTCCGCGTCAAACTAACGCAACTCCGCGTCAAACCAACGCAACTCCGCGTCAAACTAACGCAACTCGCGTCATTCCCGCGTCAAAAGAAACGTCCCGCGTCAAAGTCGCAGAGCATTTTAACGGACACATAAAAATTATTTAGAGCTAAAAAAATCCTCAAAACAATCTAAACGGACAGATTTCGGGCGTGCGTTTGACGTTGTTGTATGCACTCCTTCGCTCGTCTACGTGCGACTGACAGACGGAATGGATTGACCCTTAATTCCCTCTTTTGGAAGAGTTTCGGGAAAATCAATATTTACTGTCAAGAATTGTACCGGTACTGGTACCGTATGCTAAATATCTATTTCCCGGCCGTTCCTGGTCAGTGCGCAGTCCTTCGCTCGTCTACGTGTGACGGACAGACTGTGTCGGTTGACCGCAAGACGATGTTCAATGGTGCAAGAGTATAGTTGATGTTCACGATGTGAGCTGGCTAAATAGAGAGTGTATCGCACCACTAGCATGAACCCGATACACAGTTGAAGTACCGGTACTGCAGAAGAATGCACACGGTTTCAACGAAACCACTATCACAAGAATCATTCCGATAAAGATCCATTTGACTTCTTGGATCAAGGGACAACTTCCTTATTACCAATACGAATACTTGTTCAGTTGGACTCTCTTTCGCTTTTTGGCTCATGGTAGGACTACAGCGAGTGATTTAAAAAAAGCCAGTCGTACTGCGTGATGATCGAACAATTCAATAGCCAAAATCCAATGGAGTTACAATATTGTTTTCTCAACGCGGGTGCAATTTCTTGTTCACACTCGTTAGCTTAGAATGAAATTTGTATCCTCTTGTCTCCAATGCCGGTTTTCATTTTACCTGTGGTTATTCTTGTGTCTGTCTTCTGTCTATCGGATTGGGATTTTGAAGTTAGGTTCCTCCTACCCGGTACGGTACAGTACCTAAGGTTCGAAGCGGAAGTGGTTCGTTCCTGATTTGTAATGCAATCAATGGAAACCGAAATCCCATTGGCGAACAACACACTTCTTCATCGTACAATAGGGCCTTCCTTCGAATGAGGCGCACACTTAACACTAGATCGGAGGGTAGTAAAGTCCGGATAGGATGTATAATAGAAAGAAAAAGCGTATGCAAAGTGTTATCGGAATTGCGAGAACATATATCATCGACCTCCTCCTCATTTCTGTGTTGGTTCCTATGTAAATGACTATTTTCGCCCTTTTATCTATGCCTGACCATTCACAGATTTACTTAGACGAATTACTTTTTTAGTCGTTAAAACACACTTGAAGCTTCTAATTGTTTATGCTTTAGCTAATTCGAATGGGCGGAACGCTTCGTTTGAATAAATCCCTATTCGAAACGCTCGTATCCATTAATTTCGAAAATCATAACATCACGTCCGAAATTACATACTGTTTCGCCTCCAGCTCATCCCGAAGACGCTCGCCGCAAGATACGCGAAACGAAATTTTTTGCTCTATTACTTTATTTTCTATTCAGCTGTTTTTTCATCATCATCACCATGATGAGCACTGATATGGATATGTCGCATCGCAGCAGCGGCGGAGTGCAAGAAGGAGTATTTTCTCCACCCCTCACACGTCGTTCCAGCCATGATACGCCACCGCAACCACCGAGCCGCACCCGGTACTATGACATGTCTCCTCAGGTTCCCCGGCGGAGTGCTGTAGCGAACAACAACGATTCCTTATCCTCGTCCAGACGTAGTCCCAACGGTAGCAGTCGTAGTCCACGGCGCGGCCCTGGAAGTCGTAGAAGCAATTACAGACGCTCCGGTTCGTCCAAGCGATCGGATCAGGATGAATCCTTGGAGAACTCGAACCACAGCACAGCTTCATCTAATCGACGACAACGAAGCAGATCCTCCTCCCGGCACCGTAGGTCCCGATCCGGTGGTCGTAGGTCCCGATCCGGTGGTCGTAGGTCATCCAATAGTTTGACCAGTCCTCGACGAATGAGACGAAGTGAATCCCAAAACCAGCCCGGAGCCTATAAGTATTACGATGATATCGATGATCATGCGGAAGCTGTCAAGGCAAAACAATCCTCGCGGCGTTCCAGTTCTACTGGCCGAAGAAGTCCAAGACGATCCGAGTTATCATCCTCGTCTCGACGATCACCCCCCTCGGATCCTGATTCCAGACAAACATCATTCTCACGACGTTCCCCCCAACCCGAGGAACCCAAAATCTACGATGATGCCTTTGGGGACTGCCCCAAAACTACTGCAAAGAAAAAGGAGATTCCCATCACACCTACATCCGTTCTGACAGAGACTTCTAACCAAGAGGACATGTCGGACGACGAAGAGATTGTGCTGCCCGGTGCCTATGCCTCCAATTTGGAGGGAGACGATCTACGCCTTTCCAGACTCCATGGAAGGTCCAAGGCTCGAAGATCCCGAAACCACATGCGAGTGAGTATGGGTGGCTTGGATCCTCCTCTAATGGACTCCAATAGCAGCAGTGCTGGATCCTCCAGCATGACATCGGCGGAACGGTCTGCCTTAGAAGCTCGCAAGGATTCGAGACGATCCAGCATGATGCGAGCGGCTTCGGAGCGCAATCGAAGTAGCAGAAGACTGTTGGTGCGACAACACAGCGCCAGTCCGAGTGTCAGTGCTAACAGTAACATCGCCATTGCGACTGCCATTCGACCTGCTGTAAGCGAATCCGAGTCGGAAGAAGACATTGGCGAGGAGATTGTCAATGATGAATACTTTGATCATGACTATGATAATGATGATCTAGAGATGAGCCATCAAACAACAAGTATGTTCTCATCATCTCAAAAAGCAAGCGTGGCCTCTCAAAGCCACAGAACCGATTTGTGTGAATCACCCGATGCCAGCGAAAGCACGGCTACCGGTTCCATCTCAGAAGATGTGGTCACGGAAATCGTCAAGCCCAACAAGTTTCGCCGCAACAACAAACGCAACAAGAAAGAGCAATCTCAGCGAAAGATGATTCAAAGACGGCAACGACGGGAGAGAAACTATTGTCTTGTGGCTGTCTTTTTATTGATCGTCGGCGGCGGCACCATCTATCTTCTTTTAAGACCGGATAAAACGGATGACTCTTCTTCCTCTGACATTGCCAGCAACAGCAACTTGGACAACAACCAGAATCCTACCAGCCATCCCTCTGCCGCACCATCCGCAGCCGTGGAAACCCTTCCACCAACAGAATCCTATCTGTACCATCCTCCTTCTCCTCAAGATTGCATTGCCATGAAAAATGATGAAATGATAATTGGTCAAGGCAACATGACCAATCGAAATTTCAACTTGCATTTCGATGTGGTTTTGGATGCTGCCAAAGCAGTGGAAATCGATTCCGTTCTAAAGGAACTGCTGGAAGCGATTGAATCTTACTTTGTTCCATCCTTGGCTGGATGTGACGATATCATGTCATCCACTAAAGACAATGATGGCAATCGGCGAAGATTGGCCCTTCTTCGGTACGTTGTGGCCAATGCCGACGTCGATGGCGAGGTGAGCGTTGACGAATCTTGCACCACCACACCAGAGCAACCATGTTTTCGGGTTGTTGTCAATCTCAAAGTTTATCTAAAGGGGAATGTTCGCATTGCCCAACTACTGAACTTGATTGTGGGTGTGGTGGAACTGGATGGCTTCAAGGGAGTCTCGTTGGGCAATGCCCGGAAATTGGAGAAAAAGGTTGATGCAGCACCAGTGTTGGCCGAGCGATGGAACTTGAGCGACGTCTTCAAGGGTGTGGTTCTGGCGCGAATCGAATCAGCCAACGCGGCATCCTCTGCACCCAGTATGGTTCCAAGTATCTCCCCTTCAACTTCTGCGCCATCCAGCAGTCCTTCTGCATCGCCATCGGCACAACCTTCGAGCAGTGATGCGCCTTTCGTTGTAAAGGATACCACTACTTCTTCGCCAGTAGTACCTAATGTTGCATCCCAAGGCCCGACGGCTGGCATTTCAATTCCACCGACAAGCACAGACGCCCCGGTTCCATCCGCCGCCCCAACTCGAACTTCATCTGTCGCTCCAACGATTCAGACAACAACTCAAACCCCCACAAGGGAACCAACCGAAACACCATCGGAGGTCCCTACTTCCAAACCCAGTACCATGGGTTCAGCATTACCATCACGTTCGCCAACGGCATCACCAACGGACAAACCCAGTGTTGCACCGTCACCTGTTCCGTCTGGAAGCCAAAGCGAACCACCAACTGCAATTCCTACCATGTCACCATCTGCAGAACCCAGTTGGAGCCCATCGTCAGCTCCCACCTTGGGAGTATCGGATAATCCTACACCCGCTCCGGTTCCCGAATCGTCTGGAGGAGGTTTACCGGGAGGAGGTGGTCTATCCTCGCCGACGGAACCTCCAGCAGAGATTATAACCGTGGAGTTTGACGATCTACCAACTACTGATAGTGGCGAATGCCTCGGTGGATCACCAACTGCAATATCTGGTACTTACGAAAACATCCGATGGAACAATTTCGGAGTGATGGATGCCACTTGCTTTGGATGCTATGGGCCTTCCTGTCCGAACGCGGTCAAATTTGCAGTGACCAGTCCAACTGTAAGAAAAGCATCCTTTGAGAGCCCGACGGAAAGAACCTTTGATTTGTTTTCAATGTGGGTGTACAACCCTGTCTTTCCATTCACTCTGACTGGATATGCCGGGGATAGAACGACTCAGATTCATTTTGCCTCCTATCCCTATGTTGGCACTGGATGGCATCAACTCGATTTGTCAGCATTCAAGAATGTTGCCGTATTTGTGATTGAAAACACTGGACCGACATCTGTTTTTGATATCGCCTTTGATGCGATCCAAATTAGATTCAACTAGAATACAACATATTATACATACATGTTTAAATGAAACAGTACTTGATGTATCTCTTTTCTCTTGGCATTTTGTGGCCTTGTTTTCGCTCTCGGTTGAATGGAAAAGATCTTTCCACGTACATCAATTGATACATCGGTCCAAGGTACATACCAGTAGGTACCAGGTACGGGTAAAGTACCGGTAAATCTGCAACTATTTTGTATTTTATCAAAAAGATCTTCCAGCAGTATGTTTAAAATCCATCTAGTCGAACAGTCACGGTGAAATAGAGGCGAGGGGAGGAGCTGTTTAATCTCTTGTTCAGAATAGGTACCGGCATGTGTAAAAGCTCCAGCCCACAAAACAGTACTACCGGCAGGATGATGGTGATGTCAGAAGCATCTCCATTACCAGGGCCGCGCCAGAATTACGAAAAGGGCGTTTTATACTGTACAATGCAACGGGTGGTTCCGATTTTGTTGGGTACCAGGTACCTGGTACTGGTACCGTACGATGTGTGATATTTTCAGCTAACCATTTTGATTTTTTTTTAAAAACAAAAAAGCTTGCACTAGGGCTGTTAAACCAGAAGGGGAAAATGAGGTGTCTGAGTTTCTCCGGAGATTTTACTTAGGGAAATAAAGATGAGCAGAATATTTTGAAATAGAACTGTACGACAAAGGCGCAAGTCTTTTCCGCTGAAATGGGTCGTTCCGATTAAATAAAAATGTGGGTGATAAATGAAGCAATGCAATTTGAAAATACTTTTGTCCTGGATGCTGCAAGAATCATCTCCCCGAACGGTACCAGTACTGACATTACGGCAAGGGCGTAAATCTTTTACGCAAAAGGTCGTTCTGATTAAGTGGGTGCGATAAATGTAAGCAACGCTATTTTAATACTTTCATCAGTTCGAGTAGGACCTATCAGTACTGTACCTGTAGGATATTTTACATGTTCCTGAATCTTCTCATAATTTTCCTTGTTGGAACGAAAATCAAGGTTATTTGCATCAAAGATGGCTGATATCATCCTAGCTCCCTCACCACTGTGTTCATTCATGAAACAGCTCGGAAAGTCTATGGGTACCTGTAACATAGAACTTGTGAATGACAATGCAAGAAGCCATTCACCAGTTTCAAGAGTTGTGAAAAGCCGCGGTAGCGACAAAATTTTGCAAAATCGATGGAAAGCAACTTACCATTCGAAGGATCGTGCAATGGAAACTGCGTATTGCCGATCGCCTTCAATGATCTCCAATACTACGTTTGACTGCTATCAAATCGAGGTCTCTCGTCGAGGAGGACGAGCTCATCAACGTTGGTCATCTTGTGAAAACGTATCATCGTCATCGCTGACGCTGACACAACGACGTTCCAAAAGACGGCCCCGTGCCATTTCGAACAACAAGAGCCCTCCGCGACGAAATTCTGCGGATGACTATGATACTACTACGACTACTACTGTGGTTAAAGCAAAGGATGACTACGCTGCAAAAGTGCGACCCCGCCGCTGTTGGTCATCGCCAGTGGCATGCACCCATGCACCCATCCATGTAAGGCGACTCTCGCCGTCCAGGAGAGAAAGGGAACACAGTTATGACTGAATACAAATAGAATCCATACATACATTTTGGAGAGCGAGAACCCCATAATAAGCTATCAGATAATAGATACAAAAATTATTTTCCCATCATTCGTTTCAGCATTTCCGCTTGTCGTTCTGCCTTGGATTTCTTCTTCTTGACAGCCGTAGCTCCAACGTTGCCTGACGCCGCCGCCTTCGACTTTGATGATTCCTCTGCAGCCAACGAAACCGACACCCCTGATGGCATCGAAGGTCCAACAGAAGATTGAAAGAGGTCAGCATTCAGATAGGCTATGGTCCCCTTGAATTTGGCTGGCGATTTCCAGCTTACAAATACCTTGGCAGCAGGGACCAGGTCCAAGTCGGTCAAGGTCTGATGCGGCAACAGTTTGGTTCGTGGCGGTGTAATGTACAGTTCAAATCCTTCCGATTGAAAGCCTTCGGTGAGTACTTCGTGCCGTATTGATTCCATGACAGAATTGACCGTTTCCGCTGGAAGAAATTGACCTTTGCAAGAACAGCCATCTGGGAAAGTAATTGCCAAGAGTGTGTGGGAATACACCTTTTGCTTCTTGATTTTTTCCAAATCTCTCATAGCTTTCGTGGTAAAGCCCCGATTGGCTTCCTCTTGTACTCGTTTTTGTTGTTTTTGGATGTGACTGGCAATCAATGCAGAATCTTCTCTTGAAGAAGTTGTAGATTGCAGTTGTTGGGCTCCTCTTGTTGCTTCTGCTGCTGGAGGAGCATTCAATACTTCGCCCGGTCGTAATGCCACCCAATTTCGTTCCTTGGCAATTTGATGCTTCTTGGCCAGTTGTGCTTGCTTCTTTTCCAGCGATTCCAAATGGGCTTCCGTGGCACTTTTCCAACCCTTGGGAGGTCCCAATGATTGTCCTACTGCAGCCGATTGTCCATCAAACCTAGCGCCCTGATACACATTGAATCCTTGGCCAAACGTGCCATTTCCGACGGCCACTTTGGTGACGGGCGGCTGAAACTTGGGCAACATATCTGGTTTGCATTTGAGTTGATGAATTGCGACTTGACTTAGAGCATGCCGGACATGTACCAGCCAATCTGTATCTTCATTCTGATCCTGAAGCACCAGGAATGAATCTCCTTGTCCGGCTTTTGACAACAGCTGCTGTTCTTCTTTCAAGACAAATCCGCAACTATAGAGTATATCGACTCCGCCTTGTTTGGATAAGATCTTCTTTTGCATTGCTTGATTCTGAAATCGAATCGAACGAACTTTTTCATTTCCAGGCTTTTGCAAAATGTTATCCACGACTTTAAGGCAGGTTTGAACGCAAGTCAAGGAATCTGCATCGAAGTTACTATTCAGCAGCTTGCTGAGTGCCGCATCCAGCATTGGTTTCCTACTAGCTACAGAAGACGCCATTTTGCCAGCCAGAATTCAATGTAGACAACAACAAATCGACTGATGGAACTGCCTATGATCGATCCATTCATCAGACGATGAGAAAAAATAATTTCAGACGACTTCGACTTCGCCAACCTTCCAAACTCCTCTTGTGACGACTCAAATGACTCACTCGTTTTCTCGACTGGCAGAGCTTGTGGTGGCGTCTCCAAATGACCCTTTGGTTTTACGTACCGCGGTGAATATTCGCATACCCGTATCGGACGCACCATCATGCAGATTGTATTTAAAAGAACGAACCCAAAAATTGGCACTGTACGAACTTCTTATACCTAAGCGAAGCAGCGGAAACATACAATAAAACATTCAATCATCATCGAGCAAAGTAAAATGGCTAGCATCCCAGAATCAGGACTCTCTCCAAGGAACAACAAAAAGTGTATCAACTGTGGCAGCTTCGGGCAAAGTGTGGCGCGACCAGTTGCTGCTTCGTCTGAGATGAAATCAGCAGAGGGTATTATTGCGGCTGAATTGAAGGGACTTTCGATCCAGGAAAGAGTCACTGCCTTGGACGATTTGCATTGTGTCGGTCAAGGTCAAGAAGAAGATCCAGAAGTGATCCGAACGGCTCTAGAGAAATTTGAAGAAGAGGTTCGGAACGCAAATCATCCAGCGTACAACTTGGCAGTGAGGAAGCAAAATCCATACGTCCAAGACTCTGAATATCGACTTCGGTTTCTCAGGGGGGCCCTATTTGACGTCAAGAAGGCAGTCCGACAAATGCTTAGCCTGTTGCAGTACCAAGCTGAATATTTTGGCGTCGATGCACTTGATCGCAGAATTGCTCTGTCTGATCTAAAAGAAGAAGAAGTCAGAGTCATGCTAAATGGAATGTTTCACTATCCTACACAGACGGACAGAAATGGCAGATACGTGACCTACTGTTTCAGCAATGTCTTCTTGGCTGGTATTCCAGCCGAAACAATGGTGCGTCAAGTCGATGCTCTTGTCACTGCCCCTTTGAATCAATCTCATCAAATACTGTATGTTATTATACTCCAGATTCGCTCATGCCTGTATGCCAATTCGTACTTCACCTCCTTTCCAGATTTACAAAAGAAGGGTTTAGTAGGCGTCTACATGGATATAGGTGAACCTGATCAATCCATACAACTGGGTCCAAGGTTCTTCAGCTGGGTCTTCAATTTGATGAAGTTTATGCTTTGTCTTCCTCTCAAGTTTTCAAGTTCGCACTACTGTATCAATGTCGGTAATAGCAAGAATGTGGCAATTCACAAAAGTGTGATTGAAACATTCATAAAGGTCCTTCCTAGTTATGCAAGAGCGAGAACAAAGCTTCATTATGGGAGTGCACTGGAGATCCGTTACAGCCTTCAGAGTCATGGTATTCCGATGGATACTTACCCGATAGATTCAAATGGCAACATTCGACAAGATATGATTGATAGCTCCTGTCTCAAGCACTACGGCATTGATGCTTCCAACTACAGAGGAGTAAAAACACCTCCCAACTTAGATTCGAATGATGCACCGACAGCTGTGATACCTTCGATCGCCGCCTCCTCTCAGCAGAATAGAAGCGGCCATATTGTTCCACTGGAACCCAAACTTACCGATGTGCTTCTTGGGCGTGGAAAACCAAATCAGAACCATCCTGGGAATATCCAACTAAGAGCAATGATTGAGGAATGCCAGGAAGAATATGATGCGATTGGTAGACTGGAGAAGCGTCAAATGATCCAGAACATCAAGCATGCGTGTCATTCCATAGGCACCCGATTTCTGAAGCAACAAGGGAATAAGAATACCTGGGTCGTGGCCAATTCCTCTGAGGCTGATGAGAAGATACGGCAACATTTCAGATGTGCTAGGAAGAAACGGTAACGAAAGTATGCTACAGTTCATGTCTCTCTAAAAAAACGGTGGAGATCCATAGAGATGAAGCTTTGTATTGTTTGAAAAAATTAGGCATGGAGGACATCCCATGGTCTTGCAAAGAACCAAAAATATTCATTTTGGGTTTATTAATGGTTTTAAAAATATTTGAGGGGATGCCGTTTGAGTTATTTTGCTCCCCCCTATTGGACAGATGAATTATCTGCAAAGTACTAAAACCGTGCCGCGCGGTGGACCGCACTCTGTATACCCGTAATATAAAATATTGTGGTACCGCGTAATCTTATTATTCTCCGTTGATCTCTCTATATAAAAAGCATCATAGGTTGAAACTACACCACTGCAACACTGTGCAAACGTACAATCATAATCGAGTAGTGCAATGGCTACCATCCCTGCAAGAAACCATGAAAGCAAAGTCACTTGTGGTTGCCTCGGTCGAACTGTGACACAACCAATGGCTGCTTCGTCTGAGATGGACATAGCAGAAGGTATCATTGCGGCTGAATTGAATGGACTTTCGATTCAGGAAAGAGTCACTGCCTTGGATGACTTGCATTGTGTCGGCCAAGGTGAAGAAGACGACCCGGAAATGATCCAAAGCGCACTAGATAAATTTGAAGAAGAGGTTCTCATGGCAAACCATCCTGCATACAACTTGGCAGTGATGAAGCAAAATCCATACGTTGAAGACTCTGAATATCGACTTCGGTTCCTCAGGGCGACAATATTTGACGTAAAAAAGGCAGTCCGACACATGCTTAGCCTGTTGCAGTACCAAGCTGAATACTTTGGCGTCGACACGCTCGGCCGTAAAATTGTTCTGTCTGAGCTGAAGAAAGAAGAAGCGATGCTCATGCTAAGAGGAATACATCACTATTCTATGCAGACAGACAGAAATGGTCGATATGTGACCTATGTCTTCAGCAACACTTTATTGGCTGGTGTCCCAGTGGAAACTATCGTACGTATATAATCGATCATCTTGTCACTCCACTATTGGGCGATATGGGCATCAATCTCATCGCAAATTTATCACTCTTGTATACACCGCAGATTCGATCTTGTCTGTATGCCAATCAGGTCTTCTCTTCGTTTCCAGAGGCACAAAAGAAGGGTTTAGTAGGCGTCTACATGGGTATTGGTGAACCCGATGAATCCGTACAGCTGGGTCCAAGATACTTCAGTTGGTTCTTTAAATTGATCAAGTTTATCGTATGCCTTCCAATCAAGTTCTCAAGTTCGCACTTCTGTATCAATATCGCCAACAGCAAGAACGTGGCGATTCACAAAAATGTTATTGAGACCTTCATCAAGGCCCTTCCTAGTTACGCGAGGGTGAGAACAAAGCTTCATTATGGGAGTGCACTGGAGATCCGTTACAGCCTTCAGAGTCATGGTATTCCGATGGACACTTACCCGATAGATTCCAATGGCAACATTCGACAAGATATGATTGATAGCTCCTGTCTCAAGCACTACGGCATTGATGCTTCCAACTACAGAGTAAACCCATCTTTCGATTTGGTGCCGAATAATGCAGTGACAGGTGTGATACCTCCGACCCCCGCCTCTTCTCAGCAGAATAGAATGGGTCATATTGCTCTGCTTGAACCCAAACCTACTGATGTGCTACTTGGACGTGGAAAACCACTTCATAATCACCCTGGAAATATCCAGTTAAGAGCAATGATTGAGGAATGCCAGGAAGAATACGATGCGATTGGTAGACTGGAGAAACGTCAAATGATCCAGAACATCAAGCGTGCGTGTCATTCCAAAGGCACCCGATTTCTCAAGCAATATGGCAAGAGGACCTGGGTTCTCGCTAATTCCGCTGAAGCTGACGAGAAGATACGGCAACGATTTAGGTCTGGTAGGAAGGAACGGTAATGATTGGAACTGAAATTCTGGTACACTTAGTGTCCGTCTCATCAACGGCGCATAGTCATGGAGAAGTAGTTTTGTATTTTTTAATTAAACAAAAATAGTTATGTATTATTGCAAAGAGCCAAAACTGTTGGGTTCAACTCGAGCCCTGGCTACAGGACTGGCTCAGAGACCTAGTGCTACCTTCACTAAATGACCTGGCCCATTCACCCAACATTGGGACCCCACTCAATACTTCTGAGACCTTTTTCATCAGCTCGTTTTCTCCTGGTCTCTTCCAATCTTCAGGATTGATCTCTAGTACTCTGCACATCTTGACGACTTCTGCTCGAGATTCTGTCACCTCGTCCTGAAGTGAGGCTTCCCTTCGTTTGCTATCTTCTTGAAGTAACTTGATTTGTTTCTTTAGGAACGACAGCAGTTTCTTGTTCTTCTTCTGCATCTTCTTGGTTTGATTCATATAGACTTCATGCACGTGAAAGGCACGACAAAGTTGCTTCTGGTTCGCCGTGACATAAGTTGGCAGCGGCATATCTGTCTTCATTGCTTGTGTATACGGTGCCATGCTGGTCATCGCTAACTTTTTCTTCAGCTTGCTCTCCAAGTTTGTTAGCTTGACTTGCATTTGCCTAACGTTGTTTGCATTCTCTGCTCTTCTTCTCTCGCCATCTTCTTTGGTGCGTTTCAGCAGACTTGCAACTTCTTCTGGTGTTAGCCTGGACAAGTCCACAATAAACTCTGCAGACGATACTGGTTCAATTGTCTCATCATAGGCTTCGGTTTCAGAATGCCCCGACTCGTCTCCTGCTTCGGAAGCATCCAAGAGTCGGTCAATTTCAGAATAGGACCGAGTAGGGATGTTTGGTTTCCGAATGTTTGGCTTCAGCGCAACCTGCTTTTTTGAAACATAATCTTGCTTTGCATTGGAAGACGTTTGGGCACACCCTAAAGTGTTGGATTCGGTAACTGCCATTGTGGTGACAATCATTGGACCTTTAAGTGCGGCTCTCTAACGGCTCGAGTATTATGATGAGTGATTGCAGTTGCCTTGTGTTGAAGTTGACTTGTTGATCCTCAACCAAGCTACCAGTACGATAGTTAGTTCCTTGTTGGATGATTCTGACCGGAATAACAATTCTTCGCATGGTTGGAGATGCGGATGATACATCTTCAGCATTTGGGGATGCGAATTTTACTGTACGTACATGTACGCTTACTACCTACGGGACCATTCAGGTTTCTACAATATCAATGCGTAAGATTTTCCACTGGCGCGCGCGTAACACTTTTTCGTATCATGCTGTACCGGCAGGTACAATACTGATATTGATGAATATGTAACGCTCAAAACCGTCCACCCGGTAGTCATGACTACAGTGTACCAGTACCGGTATAAAGCCGCTTTGATTACACGCACGAACACATGACGTCACGAAGATTGGATTACATCGAATAAAAATTTCAAAATTCTCAAAACTGAAAGCCATCTGTTTCGATTTTGAAATCGAGAACCGTGTCAAGAACATCAGGAATAAGTCAGTCTTTCGCCATAGTATTGTAATTGCAACGCAGCTGCTTTAACACCTTCGCCATGAGATCTCCAATTGCCTTCCTCCTTCTACTCCTCATCTCTTCTGTGGCAGGATATGCTCGTCCATCTTTTGTGACACCTTCGAGTCTTCGCAAATCGGATCCTCAGCGCTTGCTGCGACGTCAAAATGAGTACGCTCAGCCCAACTCTCGGCGTGGTCCTGTTTCCAAGCCAATTCCTGAGGCAGTCCACAATACGCACCGTGTGGAGCTTCCTGGAAAGCACAAGGATGGACCATGGTTCACCAAGAATCAGCACAAGAAGGAGAAGAATAACAAGAAGGGCAAGAACGAGAAAAATGACACCGGCGGACGAGCTTTTACGTATGGCAAGGTCCCCAGATGGTAACGACACCATATCTCGGTTTTGCTAGTTATATGGTGTTGACTGGGTGATGGATGTTGGGTAGCGTCGAACTTTTTCATTCCATCCATCATTCCATGAAAAAAGCTATCGATTTCGCCATCCGTGTCTTTCCAGGATGTCATCATAACAAGTAAATCTGGTCATGTATATACCAGCAGAGTGCGTTCTGCTTCATGGATATGATTGATTGAGTTGCATCGTTTTTGCAGTTGATTTCGTCATGTTTTCAGATTTTATGGTGATGATCGATGTCAAGTGTCAATCACCAAGCAACAACCCATTCAATCATCTTTGTCTCTGATCACAACGATTGTGTAGATATGGGAGGACTTGCGATGATTCATCGAGACCTGCAGAAACAATCCTCTTCCGTTGCGTTTTCAGGACTTTGAAAGTACCCTTGCACCTAGTCTCATTACATGAATAGGATCCGACAATTTCAACTGGTACGAGTACTATCGAAGAGGAAGAGAAATCAGCTGCGACTTGCCTTGGACTCGTGGTTACCTCAATGTCACAGCTGTAGTACCGGTATGTGTTTTCGCCGTTGCATGATGATAGGAGCTACGACTCTTTCAGCAACTCGTCCACTAACAACTGGGGCAGCGGGCCAACTGATTTTGTCTCTCCCTTCTCCAAGCTAACGCTATTAGTCTTCTGAACCCACTTTTGCTATCCTCAACTTGATCCCACTTTTCGCTGGATGATGAAAGTTCTTCACCATCGGATCATGACCTCATGCATGTGATTGTTTTAAAAAAGATTGATTTATTATTCTTTCGTATTCGTAGGTAGAAGATAGAAAGGACACCACGATCTGATGACTCATGTTTTGTACTCGGGAAGTCACTATGCAACATTTTGGCAAGAGGATCACACGGTCATGTTTCAGCTTAAAAATAATTATTCAAAAGAAGGCATCGTATCTCTTGTTCCAGCCAAAAGAAACTCCTGAATTGCTTTAACTAAGTAAATATCAGATGCTAAGATTCCAAGATCAACCGCATAATTCTACTTAAGTACCCATCGATGTGTCACCATTCATTTATTTATGCTCTGATGTTTAGTTTCGTTGGGCTCTACCCGGTATCTGTTACCGTCAGCAAAAACAAGAACATATTCATTTAAAAGCACCGGCGCTTCAGTTACACCTTGCCGGTACTCGTGGGTGATGGTTGATTGTGTTTCTTGTAGGTACCGGTAGGGACAAAAACGAGTAAACGAAATTATTACTCTCATCAGCTGTCAGAGATACAAGGACATTTCCTGTCCTCTCATCTTTCCAAGATGCTTGCTTCCAAGAAAGTAGCATCTAAACGGATATCAAGTACCCCATGGATTGGTAGTGTTGGGGGAGAGTTTGACGACCTCAAGGTTGATGTGGATAGTGGGAGCCGAGTTGGTACATCATCCGAATTGAAAGCTCATTGCATTGCTGAGGATGATGACTACGATGTGAAGGTCACTGCTGTTGGACTTGCGGGTATCAATCTAACCAGAGACAAAGACGGTCCAATAGCCCCCCTTCAGGCTTCCCAACTTACCCCGGCCTTCTCTACTGAACCGAGTGTATCCATTCGGTCGGGAACTCGCAGATCCACTTCGAGCAGACGTGGAGCCTCTAATAGGGGAGGACTATCCATGTTTACTAATCATACCACCACCACAATGGTTTCATCGACCTATCATTCCTCAGATTTGGACAGTTTTTCAGAAGGAGTACCAGACAGTGAAATGGATTCAGAGGATGAAAGTCTGCAACCCAGTACCGATTCTGGCGATTCACGAGATGGTGACGATGAAATCAAGAGCATCTTATCATCGGACTTTGATTCCCTTGATCTAGAATTCGACGAGGCGCGACATGGCAGTGAGTCACTAGATGATGAACCTTCCAGTTCAGACGACTCTTCTAGTTCAGACAGTTCCGTTTCAGAACGAGATGAGCCAACATCTCCACAGCACGAGAAGCAAAACAAGGCAGAATTGAGACCTGATATGCGATGGAACGCCTTGGAAAGCTCTCCAAGTCTCAAGTCAAACCCCTTCGCGCCACATAGTGAAATGATTTCCAACTCTTCCCTGTTTGTTCAAGTTGCTGAAGATGAAGAGAACGACCATCGCAAGAGTGGTGTTGGAGGCGGGGGCTTTGTTTATATTCGTGGCAACGGTGATGACTATGTAGACGAAGAAAATGACTATGTAGCCGAAGAAAATGAGCATGCTGTTCCATGCAATGATGCAAAGGAAATAAGAAAAAGCAACGTCGCTGATGTGTTGGAATACAGGTCAGGTTCCGAGCACACATCATTTCTTTTGGAATTGGACCACAACATGCAACGAAATGTTAGCGGATTGACACTTCATTCAGGGCTAGGTAGGCAAACTTCCCATAGAGCCACGAGACGAGGAGGCAAACGAAATCGGGCTGCGGATGCGTGGCAGAACGAAGTTTGGAATCACGAGCCTGATGTGCAGCGCGAAATCGATGGAATCCCAAACCAGCCCCTTCCACCACCGCCACCACCCTCTTCAACACCACCGCATCCATCACAAAACAAGAAAAATTCGATACTACGGAGTCAATCATACAGTTCCAAAGTATCCAAAGTTTCGGCACTGTCAACACCTACAATGGAAGGAAGAAAGTCTGTGACCCCAAGACATCTCAGGAAACATTCCTCCACAGGATCGTTTGAATCAAGTTGGGACAGTACTATTATGTCATCGCCAAGAACTGCAAAGGGCACCAAGAAACTTAGAGTGGACGGGGCAGAAGGCTCAGGAAGGGATGCCCTATCTTCACCTGAAAATCCTACGTTTCATCCAGGAAACCGAGCTTCTGGTGTTTCGTTGGACATTCCTCCACCACCACCTGCTCGGCATGGGACCCCCCGTAGCCAACCTCCGCCGCCACCGCCTCTGCCACCGGGTACTCCTGACACTCCCGATAACCGGAGCAGCAACAACGGACGACCTTCGATGGTGAACATGAGGGAACTATCCAAGCTGTCTACGATCACTTCCGATTCTGCTCTTACCACCCCAACTGTCAAAGAACGCCATCGGAAGAATCTAGAACGTCTGAATGACCAGATGAACGCGGCCATTGGTGTGAGTCCTCGATTGAGAGCTACCAAGTCTTCTGGAAGTAACTTGTCGATTGTCGAACGTCGAGAATCAGTGAGGCTGTTACGAGAAAAGCTACAGCACAGCTTCCGGCATGTGGTCTTTCCCGGCAGTCCCAAAGACCGGAAGACGAAGGGGAATGCATCCTCAATTCCCTCGGTTCCTGATACGCGATTGCGTGAAAGTAGTTTCAGCCCCACAAGTCAGTACAGGCGTACTGCTCGTAAATAAATTTTTGATTTAATAACAACAAAAGTGTGCTATTATAAACTAGTTACTTTAGCTTTCAAAACTGATGATGAGTGCATTCATTCTTGTCGTTGGCACTCCCATCTCATCTCTCTCATACTGTATTTGAAATTCTTCCTCCAATGCATAATCGGAAGCGTCTTCAGTTGAGGCCGTCCCGCGCGAGAAAATTCGGCCACCAGAGCGTTTGTACTACCACGTATGTAGAAAGTTTTTACTCGTGCTAGTCGGCGAGCGCCAAAAATCTGTAGCATCCCGCGCCCTGAAAGAAAAAACGCATCAGGAAATAAGCTTCCTCTCCAAGTAAAGTATTAGACTCCCTCTTTACTTCACCAAGCAGCCAAACGAGATGGACGATTCTGCATCTGCATCAACAAGTACCTTGCCTCTATCCCAACGGGAAGCTTCAGCTCCGGAAATTGCACCGACAGATAGCACAGTCTCCAGCACAGTAACTGAAGTAACTTGCAACGTTTCAGGCGAAACTACTCATACTCGGACTAGAGCTTATATTGCGCAAACGCCCGAGAAACGATATCGCTTGAGTCAGCCCTTCCCAAACAATTCGATGCGATCACCGTCTACCGTTATTGGGGAAACCATTGGGCGAGTCGGCGGGAAAATATTCTCCTGTTTAAATGGTGATAGTGGCTACGTTCCGACCGCTGACGAAAATGATCTTCTTTTTAATGTTCATCACAAGACAGCTGTCAAAAGGGCCTTGCACCAGCACTCTTCTCCGACTAGATCCTTTCCGGAAGAAGAAAAGAAGGAAGACCACAGGCTTCACTTAAAGAGGAATCCCAATTCTTTACTATCGAATCAGGATTTTCCAACATGTGATGGATGCCTGAAACGAATATACCCCACTGATAGTGTCACCAAAGCATTTTCTCCTACCCGGACGTTTCATTCTACCTGTTTCAAGTGTTACTTGTGCAGTTCACAACTGCGATACCACGGCCAAGAAGTCTGCATACGCATTCCTGATGAATCCGATGAGGGTTCGTTTCGTCACATTCTCTTATGCCAGCCTTGTCAACAGGCTTCTCAGTCGGAATACTCCGAGAAACGCCTCTCCACCATTGCTGGCACACGAGTGGCGCCAACCGACAATGAGTTTGGCGACGTAGATGGTGTGTTGGATGAAATTGGTGACGAGTTGGAGCAAGTCATGATGCACAATTACGTACCGACTTGCACCATTTGCGGAGGCAATTTTCTATCATATGATGGACACAAGGTGGTAATGATGGGGCCGACCTTGAAGTTTCACTATGAGTGCTGGGAAACTGGAAAGCCAAGTGTTGATGTTCAAGAACGTAAGCTGGAACTCATTCAGGCAGTCAAGTATCTTCCAACCGAACTGATTCTCCGCGTTCGTAGTGAAGAGTCCATTACCACCTTGTACTTTGAATGGAAGAATCGGCTAGAAGACTTTAAGTCGATGGTGGCCGAATCCAAAAGGACCAGAACCTTGCGAGTGGTGTATTCCATCAATTTGAATACCAACACTGGCTCGTCCAAGCGACCATGGGTACCTCTTAGGTATCTGTATACCTTTGAGTTGGTAGGGGAGCCACTTGGAAAGGGTATGCTTGCAGATTCTACCAGTACTATATCACGAAAATCTAATGAAGATGTGGATGTGATTGGGTGCATGCGGGTGTCGCGATTTGAGCTTCACCATGCCCTTCGCATTCGCATACCAATCGTCAAGGAGCATGGACAAGATCAGCTGGACCTTCAAAAGTCGGTGCTGGCAATAGACCTGATTGATGAGTAAGACTAAAATTAGATCAAGTTCTTGGGTTCAAATCTATGTTGAACGATTCAAAATCTTTTAGCATCGTTACTTGGTGCATGTTGTATGTGGTCGGAATGGATTGCCATGTCCCTTCATGTGAAACAAAGTATCGTGTATTAGTCCTATATGTTTGTGGTACGTTTTGTTTTATTTCTAATGGTTGTGCTCATCTAAGCTCATCTTTCCTGCAGATATGGTGACCCCCGCAGAAATCAAGCAAAGGCGACTGAAGGTTTCGGTAGTGTTGTCACTGTCAATGTCGAACTCATGTTGACAACGCGCTTCGAAGGGCGTGTCATGTGTCATATTCTGATCAGACCAAGGATCAGATCACTTGTGAGCGGTAGCAATAATAGGTACAGTACACACGTGGAAATTTTTCCAATATCACAATTTCAACATCAAACTCGACCCTGTTATTATGACGACCCTATCAGTGAGGCTAAGTGTTTATCGCGCGAGAAAAAATATGGAGGAATTGATGCATTCTACCGGTAGGTGGAAGTGCTATTTTCTCATGGCGGCCGAGAAAGGTCGAAATATCCCGAGCGTCGATAAGTACCCTTCTCGTTCTTCAAGACATCAATCTAGAGGACTACTTAACGCCGCGCTGAGAAAGTGCTCTTTGGCAACCACTATCACTAGAGGAAAATGAAACAATATTCATCCACATTTTCGCACAATAATTTTCCATCCGATTTTGTAACTGAGACCATGTCGACAGCAGTTGCAACACCCATGCAACCCCCCATGATATCAGCAGAGACTCCTCATCAAGTGCCATCAGCGCTTTCGGACACCATTAGCAGAAAAGTCCATTTTCCTCGCAACATGAAAACCGTAGTCAGCGTGCTGTCACGAAGGGATTACTCGAATTCAGAGCTGAGGGAATGCTTCTACACTCCTGACGATCGACATCGAATAGAATGCGAAAGGGAACGCCTTGTAAGACGTTTTAATAAAGAGCCGAACAAAAAACATCTGCACTCTTCTCTACGAGGTTTGGAAAATTCGACAAGAGAAGGAAGCGTACAATCAGAGAAGCGTGTTTGGGCAGTCGTCGACAGCGTCCTAAATGAGCAAGATGATCAGTTGGAACTCCGTGAGTTCGATTGCTATCGAATTGCATCCGCTTCTCAGTCCAACTCGACAGAAAGTACACTATTGGCACTTCGTGCTGCAATTGGCGATCAACTAGCTGCTTTCAGTATATATCGTGACTGGGCTTCGGACAACCGAGCCATTTTGAACGCTTCAACCAAGGGTGACCGATCTTGCAAATGTTAAAAAGAGAGACGATGACGGTATCTACGTTATATGTTAGCAGCGTCTATGCATTTAGGTGCAAGCACAATAATGCGGGACGACTGACTCCCGCCCCATGGAATTTTCACTAGAATAATATAAAATGCATTTACATATACAACATTTTGAAGTTACCCATTGGAGACTCTACTATCTATAGCATTCCTTGACTGCCTACGATGGTGGAGTGGAAGGGGATCTACTACAAGTAGCTACTGTACCTAGATTACATCGAAATGCTGATGAAGCTCCGATCTGTAGAGCCCAGCACGCATCGTAAACGGCGTATTTTTTCTCGCTTCTAAACATTTTGCTCCCGCATTCTGGTCGCACGCAATAGCAGAGCTGCAATGAAATCATGTAGCCGAACTGGGTACGGTACTGTGCTGGTAACTTCAACTCCCCCATCATTCCTTACTGGCAGCTGGGAATTTAGGAGACAATGTAGTAGAATAAACAAATAGTATATCTAAATTTACAAAATCGGTCTACAATCCGTTACACAACGTGAGAAAATCACAAGAAGGGGGCTGTCCCAGGAGAGGCACAAAGCTGAGGTCCATCCAACCTGTTTAGCAAGTTCAAACCCTCACGAGCGACGAGTCCATCCAAGTTGCGAGAAAATATATCGCCATAGCTTCCGCTTTCTCGAACGGAGTTCTGCCACATTCCAGTGAGCTCGCTTCCAAACAAGTTTGTGGTGGGCATCCGAATGGATGTTTCGGAAGTGATTCCTCTCTCTTCAGCATTGAACAAGCCATAAATGATCCATCGAATCAAATCTGAGAACTGCTGATCATCAGACCGATGCATCATACTAAGGGGTTCTTTAGTGTATCTTTTTGTTCCGACAAAATACTCATCCATTTCCATCAATGTTCGATTCAACTTGTTGGATTCGTATACCAACGCGTTGCACTCGCTCGCCAGGTGCTTCTGAAGTCCTTCCGCGTTCGACTCGGTCATAAGGATATTCTTGTCGGGGACTCCAAGTGCAACAAGTGCATCATACCACGTTGTGATTTCAGAAACACAAATGAGAGTATCTTCACAGGTTCCATCGAAAATCAGGTTTGCGGCACATCGGCCAAATGGCTCGTAACCAGCAAAGATCATCCCGTCATAAAAGTATGGTGGTGAAAAGTCGAATGCGAAGCCTCCACTACTGGAGTGTTTGATCTCTCGTTCCAATGTACGAGTCTTGCCGGCGGCAAGATCAATATTGCCGCCCTTCACTGCAGTAAAGACCTCACTAGTAGTCCCAGTAACGAAATCAACCTTCGGCTGACCGTTGAAAATGGCGGCAGCAATCGCTCGGCAAATATCTACCTCCAGTCCTGTCCAACTGTTTGTTTGTTCATTGAATTCGGCAAAGCCAGTTGCAGGGGAAACGGAGCATACCAAAGCACCCCGTTGAATGATTCGCTCGATCTGTCCTCCTTGGCTTGGTCGGTCACCGAGGTCTCCAAATGCACCGAAATCCATCGCCACAATCAGGCCACTAGTTCCGTCGCATACAGTGTTCATTGCAGGCCTGGAGAAGGGCATGGATTTGTCCCACAGCTCACCAAAATTGCCATTTGCCGCCACGGCATTTCGAAACATATCGTCAAAGCTGTATTTTGGATCATTGAATACAATCGTTGACTCCATAATACTTGCACTTGCTTGTGTGATTCCGGATTCCTCAGCCTGAACCAGTGCTTCAAAGATCCACGAAGTCATTTTCGTCCATTGCCGATCGGCCGATCGAGTCATCCACGTCTCGAAACTCTTCGAGTGCATGCGCTCGCCAACAGCAAATCCGACACTCAAGTCATATCCCAGGCGCACAACATTTTCTTCCAGAACTTCAAATCTTGTTGCTCCAAACACGTTGCAGAGTCCATTCCCGAGAGCGGGCACTGATGAGGCAATACCTTCTGTTCCAACGATGTTTTCTGGAGGAAAAATGTTTGCCACCACGTCGTACCAAGAGGTCAGTTGGCTGACGCAAATCTTGACACCTTGACATGCCGGAGAGATGAAATCATAGCTATCAGCACATTCGACAAATCGAGGAATGCCAGCAAAAGTCAAACCTGCAAAATAGTAAGGCATGGCGGCGTATGAAAAGGGCGATTTCGATTTTTTCTGTGAAATATTGTCATGCCACCAGTTTGTTAGAAACGCAATGTAATACATATGACCCACATTCAGTGCTTAGCATCGTCTGTTTCTGTACCTCATAAACATCACGATTCGCAAGAAAGTCAGAGCCAAAGATGATGTCGTATTTTCCATCGTTAATAGCAAGGAATCGGTTTATCCCAACTGCACTACCCCATAGATCGATGGAATACGCATCTTTGTCACCAAGAACTGCTGCCGCAACTGCTTGACACTGTAGCACAAATTAGTTGTGAGAAGTTTATTCAGCCGCATAGGTTTCCACATTGAGAAGAATTGACTTACCTGCGCTGCAAAGAAATCAGACATGAAATCAGACTTGTATGTTCCGCAGATAACTTGCCCTCGTTCCATGATATTGAATAGTGTTTGAGATCCCGAGATTTGCTTGACTGCATCTGGATCAGTACAATTTGGGAATCCAATGTAAGCAAGCGTGTTGCCCAAACTGGTACTTCGCTCAACAACTCCACACTCGTTTTCGACTGTACTCGCGCACGTCCCTTCACACTGTAGGTCGACCAACAAACTGAAGATGAGAGATTAACCAGTTTTCATTACGAAAATAGCTCAAGCAAACCACTTACACAGTCGCCGCCATCAAAATTGAACTGAGGAGTGTTGAAAGTGACATCGCAAAATCCATTGCCACTTGGAGGGATCTGGCACAGAGTACCCGCCTTGTCTTTTTCTCCTTGTTCGCAAACGCAATTACCTCCAGCCATGCAGGTGCCGCCGTAGAAACAAGGGTTTGTTTCGTTGTTACAGCTGGAACAGAGAAGTCTCAGATCGATTTGGTTGTTTTGCAGATTCGGTCCTTGAACTCTTCCACGATCGGTCTCGGGAGGGTTCGCTTCAAGCCAATCAATTCGGGACGGATCTGTGGAATCTTCGGGTGTGTTGATGTCGATAGCTCCAGTGATGAAGGATACTCTGTAATCGGACCAATAGCCATGCGAGTCGACCAAGAAATGCTGTACCTGTTCTTCAGTGACAAGAGCGTCTCGTACAACATTGACCCACCGCCTTCCATTGTAAAAAATGATTTCTACAGGCACTGCAACGCCATTTTTGATACCACCGCCGATGTAGGTAGGTCGATTGTACTTCGTTAGGAGTTTGGGCGGCGCATCAGTTTCATTTCCTTCGACGGGTGCCATTAGTAGCTTGTATTGACCTGCCCAAGTTCGGGATCCTCCAAGATTATGCAGGGGGTTGACCTCAAGGGCGCCGCAAGGCATGAAGTAATCACAGCGGTAACCATACCAGCCCTCGTCGCAAATGCATCGGTTATTCTGTTGTAAAGAATCGAGGTAAGGTACAATTTGTCTATACACAGTAGTAATGCCAAATAATGATACGTACCACACAAGTTCCTCTGCCACAGAAGCTATCATCGTACATGCAATCATAACACGTAAGGGTGAACTCCGGCATTGGCAATTCTCTTCTATCTCCCAATTTGATCGTCCACGGCTCGTTACCCTTGACAGATTCCAAAATGTTATACGAAGCTTCCGAAAGAATGTTTTGATTTGGCGATTGAATCAGCCAGTTTTGACAGTTGAATCGACCCCCTTCATCAAACGCAAAGACCCACGTCGAAAGCGCATCGCAAAAGATGAACGAAGCAGTAGAAGAATAGTTGCCATGTCCAACTTCCACATAGGCCGCACGTTTGCAGTAGCCGTTTTCTCCACATTTCTTTTCAAAGAGGCCACTGAAGGTGGCTAATCCAGGATGATAAATGTCATTAAATTGCACGAAGACTGTATCGCAAACAAAGGTGCCCGTTCGCTGCCAATAATAATTTATGGCCCATCCAGACAGCATGGTCACGTAAATGGCAGCTAGGAACGCGAATCGAGGAAAACGACTGTAGCACATGCAGCGGTGTTCTTCTCCAAACTTGAGTTCTTCGCGCATCGACGCAAAGGTTGCAAAGGAGTGGATGGAATGGATGTCAAAATCTCGATCTGTTTCCAGGTCCAACCCTCCTTCCAGTGCCGCATGGGGGTTTATCATCTTTTTGGACTTTTTCTTCACATGCAACTGCTTGATGCGTTTACGTTGTCGGTTGCGTGTTACTCGTTTCAACTCTACCGAGTCTCGGACTGGTGCTTCGGCAGAGGGCTTCTTGCCGTCCTCCACTTCTTCTTGCACCAATACGGGGGCCTTGGCTTGAATCACAGCCGTGGCGTCACGTTGGGCACTCAATCCAAGGTAGCCCCTACAAAATAATCCAATAGTCCAATAATATTAAGTTAGAACGAAGAAGAAGAACAATGTTAGCACAATCACCACAAAATCACATTAGTGAGGCATTCATTCTTCTCTCAATAATTCATTCGTACCATGCAGTCAACCAAAAGAAGATATTGTCAATGTTTGTAACGAACTCAATCGATGTAAAGTCCAAAAGTAGCTGAGTCACATCGGACTCTCGCACAATCATGACAAATGTGATGCACAAACCCAAAATAGTAACCAATAGCCGTGTACAGAGTGATATCAACCATCGCCGGTACGTCACTTTAGCATTCAAGTTCTTTTCCAGTTCTTCCTTGTCGTACCCCATGAACAACAGGTTTAGGGAATCCTGCAAATCGCCCTGACTGATCACAATGATAAAGAGCGCAATGACTTGGATCGTAGCCGTTCGCGAATTCACACTGACGGGTACTCCTAATCGATTGCCAGGGTATTTAATGGATGCAAAGTCCAAGGCCAACACCGACAGAGTAGTGACTTGGATGGCCACCACCGCAAGGGCAGTAAACATGGATGTGGAACGCCACTTGGAGAATGCCAAATAACTAAAGGTGTCTTCGGGCAAGAGATTCAAATCCACACCTTCTTCTTCATCATCATCATCATCGGCGGCGCCATTATCATTCGACCTCATCGTTAGACTACCCTTTTCCATATCGCTGTTGTTGTGGCTGTTATTGTTTTGTTCATAGATTACCGGGTGCAAATGATCCGCAAACTGAATTTTCCTCCCCTGCGGATGATACGAAGCACCCACGTTGCTCGCTTCTGTCACCCCGGATATGCCTCGATACAAGCCTGGCTTATTTGGAATAACATCGTTCAATGGTCCAGAGCTCATCATTCCATCGGAACCACTACTATCAAAGGACCTCCGGCTTTGATTGTTATTGTCTGCATTTGCATGGTGGCCATTATTACTATTATGAGCATGATGATGGCTGTTATGCTTGGTGTTTCCCCTTGTTATTCCAATATCGGCGGGTACTGTGATGGGTGCAGGTGCTTGATTTCTCAACAAGGAAATCTCTTCTTTGAGCAACCGAATTTCCTCTTGATGATCACGTGCTCGGCGATCCATTTCCCGTTTCAATTGGGAATCTCGATCGTTTAACAATCGATGAAATTCTTCATTCCCTACCACCACGCCACCGCTAGTATTACCACTGCTTCCACTCCCGCCACTGGAAAAGGAAGCCGTCCGATAGGTGGATGCACTACCGGAATGCATGGAAGGACGATGGAAATCGGCCTTGACTGTTTCTTGGCTTATTGCTCTTCTCGTTTTGTCTTTGGCGGTCAAGAGATTGCCAGAAGACACATTTCCCGTAAAGTCAATGGCTGAGAACTGCATTGTTATTATGATTATTATTATTCTGCTCTGCCGTGAATACTATACTGTACTATCGTTTGTACAACAAGAGCGGATAGGTTACAGTATCACGCTGCTCTATAGCTAGAACGTCCAAAATTAAAATTGGGCAAGGTTGAATTTTGGAACGCGTGTTGTCTAGAGTAGTTTTGTATTTCAAAGGCATCTCTTTTTTTCATTTTTTGAAGGTGCAGAAGGTGCAGAAAAGGTGCAGAAACGGCACCACGCACTCGGAATCTTAACTATGATCACAAACTATCTGTTAATTCAGATGAAATAGGGCAAAAATTCAAACATCTTCAACGTATTGTGGCATTTAAATAGCATCTTGATCACCGGGAACGTCATTTAGAGATTGCAGATTGCAATCTCTTAATAAATTGTTCCGTCGCAACTGACATTTGGAGCGACCTTTAGAGCGTAGCGAAAACCTTCGACATTTCGTTTCTGAAATTGCGAAAAACGAAAGATGCGGCACCAAAAGGAGCGAGCCCCAAAGCTATACGATTGATTGATTGGAGGACCAGTCGATTACGGTTAGTTAGTAGTGCGTCTCGTTGGCAGTTGATTACGGTCGGTCATACGTCCGTTTTCCAGCGGTACACACACGACACACACGACACACGGAAAACGGCCAGCGGAGAAAATGGCAGACGGATGACCCATGTACCAATGTCAGATGGCAGTACCTGTACCGGTATGTATGATCGTGAACGATGAAAAATAAGACGGGCCAATGGATTATTGTTGCCATTTGGGATATTACAACCCTATCACGAACGGTTTTGTTAGTGGATAGGAAAGCACGAGATCTTCTGGGTGGTCGTATCTTGTAGTTCTTACCTAGCTAGTGTAGTGGGGTAGCATTTCACTCGATCGTATATATATTGATATTGAAATTTAACTTGAAATTGTATTCATTTGCCTCTGTAATATAACCATCAGTTTCATGCCGGTATAGGTACAGTAGGTCCAACAGAAGAAGTTTGGAGTGGGCGGACACGGACATATGACAGACGTGGATCGGCATCAACGCAAATTTGTGAAACTTCCGCCGTTGAGATTGAAAATATGATGGATACACACACAAAAAAGAAAGGTCGCATGGCATTTGCAGAGCCAGAAAATCTTAACAATGCGGTCCCATCTCCTTCTTCTTCTTCTTCTTCTTGCAACAATCACAGAATGACAGCAACCACTAGACGAGTAGCGGAAAATAGTATAACATACAAACAACAAGACGAAATGATCATGGCACAGCATCCTCCTTGTCATCGTGATGATCATGCTGCTAATCACAAGCACCAGCACCACCACCACCACCAGCACCACCCTTTAGTCTTCTTCCAATCATGTTGCAAGACATTTCTTCCGAGTATGACTCCAAAGTTTACTCCTGCAACGTTGATGATGGAAGATGCTCCCAAACAGCAGTCTATCCGTTTTCAATTGGATCAAAATACTGTTCACATCTTACCAGAAGAGCTGCCCAGCAGCAAGAGGGACCGTAAAAAGTATTTGTTCATTACGGCCGAAGAGCAAGAGGCCACGATATTGGATATGAACGTTACCGTGACGTATTTCCGTCGTTTGTTTTGGTTGGAAGGCCGACCCAAACGGGCCGACTTGGCATCTTCTGCTTGGTGGATGGACCCCGCCGAACAGTCCACGACCATTGGCTTGGAATGGCGGATATGGGACGATGGTCGTTTTGAACGGCGTCGAGCGATGGAGCATGTGGTTCGACAAAATCGTGATTCTTCCAACAACAGCAGCAGCAACAACAACAAGAAGAAGAAGAAGAAGAACTATCCGCATCCAGCCTTGGCCCGCAAGTGCCACGCGATTAGTACCATCTCGGAACATTTGGCACGAGAACGAGCCCAATATGTAATCAATGACTTGTTGGAAGAAGAAGAAGAAGAA
>CAKOGP040001725.1:0-30032 GCA_933822405.4 Cylindrotheca closterium | reverse complement strand
GAAGAAGAACTATCCGCATCCAGCCTTGGCCCGCAAGTGCCACGCGATTAGTACCATCTCGGAACATTTGGCACGAGAACGAGCCCAATATGTAATCAATGACTTGTTGGAAGAAGAAGAAGAAGAAAAAGAAGAAGAACCGTCATTGCCACCACAAAATACGAAGGGCCCTGCTCCTGGAACTCCGGGTCGATGGTTGGATTTCCATTCCCTGGTGGAACGAATCCCACGATTGCGGCAAACATAGTGGAAGCAGCAAGCGATGCAACTGAGATGTTGCCTACTACAGTATGGGCTGCTACTATACTACTAATACTGTATCATGATGCTAGGTACAGTACACAGCCGCTATAATACTAGCTAGTACGTACAGTACGTACTCTATTAAAAAAGGAAGCGAGGAGAAGCGAGGATGGCCATAGAATAGAACTATCCATTTTTATAATAAATATATAAAAGCTAGACCAACTTCTTTACGTTATTATCAACAAAGCTACAGAAGGAAGGAAGAAAGCAAAGTAGTCACCAGCTAGTAATAACTAAGAAGACTTGCCTCAAGAGTCAGCAGCCAGTCCTCAAGAGTAGAGCACATATTATGCATGATGACTGACTTGGCAAAAGGCAAGATGCCAAACGGACCAATTTACCATTACGACCTTCTTGCATACATCACTATTGCCTCATGATGATGCTACTGTACCTGCTGGATAGTAGTAGTACTACGCTGGTTCCTAGTAGTAGTCGTAGTAACAGTGGGTACTAACTATAGTACCCACTGGCGACGATGCTGGTGGCAATTTTTATTTTTTTAATGGCAACTGCCTTTCGATCAACGTCATCAAACTCTTTGTTTCTTTCTACATGTATACTACAAATGAATCAGCCTCCTTATCCGCTTCCTGAACAAACGTCATCGTGGTCCACTTTCGGAACCAACGTCACAGTAATGCAATCTCTCCAACCAAACAACTATTATATATTATTATACACTGTACTGTACAGTACAGTATGTCAACGAGAACCGGTGGAATAAAAAAAGTAAAAAACATCATCCATTCAACGAGAACTGGTGGAATAAATTCATATCATTTTTCTCATTCCTTTTTTTTATTCTTCGTTCAACGAGAACTGGTGGAACCATTATTTTTTATATTCTTCATTCGATCGTACACGTAGCGTATGTATCATCAAGAGTGATCGCATCGCCTGCTTCTCGTTCGTATCATACGTACACTGTACGACGATCGGACGCAGTTGATGAACCTTCCACTCGTGTTTCAACGCGTCTGCTACTAGTGAGGCCCTTTTTTCTCCGTGTCGCCAATCACGTTTTCGTTCGTGTTTGTCGTAGAAATCTACGTAGATTTTCAAAGAGGGTGCACGGCAATCGAACAAGGGTTCCGTGTCACTATAGAATCCAAGACTGAATCAACGTCGTGTTTTTCGTTTTTTCGGAAGTTGTTTTTCACGTCACAAAATATACAAATACAAAAACGGGGAAGGGCGAGAACCACCGAGACGAGCATTTGAAGTATCGTGATTATATTGTTCCGCATACTGTAATCCTTTGACACCCACCCACCCATACAACAAAAGTCACACTGCAAGCACAACCAATACACACACACACGCTCATACACACACACACACATAGCTAGCTACTAAATCACAATGGTAGCTCTTACAAAGAATCAAGCACGAGCGTTGTCGCCATCATTTTCCGTCAAGGAACTTGATCAGAATGTCCTCCACGCCGGGGCCGAACAACAACAACAACAACAACAACAACAACAACAAAATAAGGAGAATCTCAGTATCAGTATGACACCACCATTGTGGTTGGAAATGGAACCAGAATCATCCACAGCAGCAATCACTGATAATCGTGACATGCCTGTTTCTTCTTCTTCTTCTTCTTCTTCTTCTAGTAGTCAGGTCACTACTACCAGCAGTGCCACTGTCACTACAGAAGCAAGGCTGTCCAACAAGAACAGCAAGAACAAGAACAACAAACAGACCAGGTTGGTTACATTTTGCGAGGATGTTCAGGTTCGTCCCATTCCAGCATTGACCCAACAAGAGAAACATGACATGTTTTATGACAAGCAAGACAAAAAGAGCGCGAAATTGGATGTCAAACGATTGGTAACCTACCATCGTTCTTCCGCTCACAACCATTATTTTTTCTCCACGGATCGTGAATATGCCACACGAACCCCCCAAGATTCCGAAATGATGATTCCTGTTGCAGTGGACGAACGTACCAAAATTGGATTGGAGGCCCACATTCATCCGCAATTCAAAATTAGCATTCGCAAACGCATGACCAAGTTGGTATTGCAACATCAACATTGGCACCAACAGCATCCCAACTTTTTTGACATTTCCTTTTTGAGTGAAAACTGTACGACTGTTGCCAAAACGGCAACCTTGATGGCACAGGAACGAGCCCAAAACATTGTCCGGGAGTTGAAACGAGAAACGGCACAAGAAGCACCCAGCATTCACAATATTACAGTGAACAACAACAAGAGCAACAACAACAACAACAGCAACAACAAGAGGGATTTGAATGAATTGAAGAAGGTAGAACAAGACCAAGACTATTCCTTTTCGGTTCGCATTCTTTGCTCCTCCTCTGAGCGCATGCTATCCAACAATGCTAACAATGCCAATGCTAATGTCACGACCGCACCTGCTATCGAAGCGGTGGTTGCAACCACCAGTACGGCCGTCGTCACCAAGGAATCATCATCATCATCATCATCCTCTCATGCTAGTATGGAGGCTCCTGGTCATTCTTGCATGGTGCGATAATCGAATGGAACGAAAACGAACGCAAAATGTACATGTACAATAAGTACAACAATAGATGCTGCTGCTACAATAATGACGAGGGAGAATACCCTCGTCTATAGACACAAGGGAAAAAGGATACAAAAAGACAGATATACCAACATATAGAGAAAGAGTATATAGAAATAAAATGTTGTAAATTATTATGTCAAAAAACAAAAAAACTGTTCTCCTATTACTATTCCTAGGACTCCTCCTACACATTATTATTGTTATTGTTATTAATATATTAGTATTATTGAAACATGCTCTCAAAGTTACCAGTCTGCCGGTGTTGTTGTTTCAATTTGCTCCTTCTTGGTGCCTCCTCATTGGAATATCCCTTGGGCATAGGTCCCAATTTGTTGTACTTTGCCGCCAATTCGCAAAGTTGTTGTTGAAAGGACACATTGGTCAAGACCATGCCACGTTTTTGTTTCAAATCCTTGACTATATCCAACAAGAATCGTTCTGGTTGTTGTTGCTGTTGTTGTTGTTCTTGCTGCTCTTTGTTGTTGTCGTCGTTATGATCGTCCAAAAGAAGCATTGCCGCCGCCGCAATCAGACCTTACATGAATCAAAATAGTGAGCGCATACATGCGTGTACTGTTCTCATAATCATAACCATCGATCAATCAATCAAAGCATTATCCATAATATAGGTACATCACAATTCATGTATGTATACAAACAACACAAGAAAACAATCACGTACCACTTCGATTGGTTCCCGCCCCACAATGAACCACAACCTTGCCACCACTATTCTTGGCCTCCAACAAGAATGGTTTGGCTTCGTCTTCCCAATGTCGGCCAATCAAATCATAATCGTTGGTATCCTTGGCCGCAATGGCCTTATGATTGTGCTGGACAATCCCAACATCATTCGATTGATTGGTGGCCAACAGCAACAATGATGATGATGATGATGATGATCGTTCTTGGATTTGTGAACAGGAGGCTGCTGGAGTAGTATTCGGTGATGGTGATGATGATGATGATGGTCCTTTGTTGAGGGACAAAATGTGCGTCACGCCCAAACTAGCAATACTACTACTACTACTACTACTACTACTACTATTGGCCGTACTACTAGTAAAAAGAGCATGATATTCATCCGACAGGTATAGCCATGGGAGTATTTGGATGGGCATTTCCGTTGATTCTTGAAACGGTGGATTGGACAAAATGTTATTGACTGCCTTGATCCAAGCCCAAGGTGGAGTAGTAGTAGCAGTGGTAGTAGCAGTGGTAGTGGTAGTGGTTGTTGCAGTTGTTGGAGTTGTGGGATTGCCGGACAAGAATTCATCCTGTTGTTGTTGTGATGATGATGATGATGATGATGATGATGATGATGATGACTTGGTCATACTGCTGCGATTGATGATGCTGCTCATGCTGCTGCTCATTAATTTTGCGCCACTTTGTTGCCTTTTATTACAGAGGTACAGTAGTGTATGTATTATGGAATGATTCTCAATGGCTGTGTGTGTGCTTTCAAACACAAAATGACAGCCATGTATGTTCCTCACCTTTATTTTCATTTTATTAGTAGCCCATGTTTCGCATATCGGACAAAGAATAATGTCCGTAAACGGGAACGACTTAGTCTCATGTCAAACCGAACTCCATCACAATAATACATCATAAAATGCATCATGTCATATAATATCTAAAAAGAATACACACAACAACAACAGCAACAAAGACACATTGACACAAGTTCCTATCATTCCACAATCGTTCGATAAAGGAAAGAATGTCAAGAAGCCATCGAAATGCCACATTCCATGTTCCAACAGTACTATTGCTGTTGTTGTTCTTGTTGTTGTTTCTGATGATGACGATGACATCTTTTCCAAATCAAAATGATCCAGCATACGGCCCTTCCACATTCATATATTATGCTACGGCATTCAAGGCTCATTTACCGCGTCATCGATTGATGCGTCCTACTACGAACTCTTACTACCATGACAATGATGTCAACAACAAGAATAAGATGGGACTTCTCTTAGTACCAGCAGCGACATACATGTATAGTCTAATCGATCCAAAACAATTGATGCATTCATCATCAACAATGACCAATAGTAATCTTCACAGCAATCATCGCCACATTCACCGAAGGTCGTCCATCACAGCACTACAGCAACAACAACAACAACAAGGCTCAGCTATGAACCAAAATAATGACTTTGGTGATCATCATGATGGTAAGAATGACAATAATAAGAATAAGGCATCATCATCATCATCATCATCAGCATCATCATCATCATCATCCCATCCATCAATCAGAAGGACCAAATCGATGACCAAACAATACGTGGTCTTGGGCGCACACTTATTTGCGGTATCCATCTTTATCCTCATCAATCGATTTGTCGGTCCATGGCCCATTGCCTTTTTACAAGCCTTGAAGGAACCCTACTGGCTATTGATCCATTATCTCAGTGCGACCATGTTTGCTGGAACGATTGTCGTGTCGGCCATTTTGGAGAATATGATTGTAAATAAGACTACTTTCAACAAGAATGATACTGATAATGATAGTACTGATACTGATAATGATATGAATGACACGGCAGCAACAACAATCCAAGACCAAAATAAGCTGATTCACTTTTGGTTTCAACAAGTTCCCCAAATGGATGCCCGATTGGTACTGCCCAGCGTTGTGACATTGTTGGTATCGGGAACGGCCACGGCACATTCTCGATATGGTGGCGGGTCCTTAGCATTGGCACCCAAACACATTACCCTCATGTTTGCCCATTTACTTGCCTTTATGGCATGGTGGATCGTGACGGACATTACAACCCGATCCAAAGTTTTGGAGTATTATCATGATGCTGGCAGCAGTAGCAGCAAAAACAACAACAACAAAAGGAACAACAACAAAACCAATAGGTTGCAGCAAGTATTGAAATGGCGCAAGGTTAGCAACATTGGATCCTGCCTCTTTGTATTGGTATTATTTGCTATTATGACACTCAAGCCAGGCATGCCTATGATATGAGCGATGCTGTAATATTATCAGCTGCTGCACCTATTCATCTTCATATAATCCACGCTCGACGAAAGTAGGGAGTATTTGTTATGTTTGCATAGCAATAGCTACAGTAGGTGTGTGTATATGCGTGTCTAGTAGTGTAGCTAAAAGTGATACTAGTGATACAGCTTTCTTGTTGTGTAAATGTCTCTTTAGACACAAAAAGTAGTCGTCGTAAGTAATAGTATACCATTCAACGTGAAGCAGAAGATGATGATAATTCATGACCATCCCGTTGGATCGTGTTTTGTTTTGTTTGTTTGTTTGCTTGCTTATTTCCCAATCAAATGTGTAAAAAATGCCCCGTTCAATCATACATATGTATATGTACATACATATATCATGTATAGCTTTCTTCTTATTGCGTTTGCCGCAATCGATCTTGAAGTTTCTTACTTTCTTGTGCTAGTTGCAAATGATGATTGGAATTAAAGGTCCGCAAAATTTCGGCCAAATCTTCCGTCTTTTGCTGGGACAGGGCATCCAAACTCGATTGCAAACACTTGGTGGCTGCACATGCCTCGTGAGGGCTTGTGGACGAATTGGAAAATAGGTCCACCAACGCCTTCATAAAGTATTGGCACTGCAATTGATCACAGGGCTCATTCGACTTGTAGCGCATGACATTGGCAAGAATGCCCAGGGCACGGCGCTTCATGACACAAGTAGGAGCATCATTGGCCAAAAAGGATTGAATGGAAGCAATGCTTTCATTGGTATGCAGCAAGGAGGCTGCATATTCATCCAATGAAAGACGTTCCAAGGATTCCAAACCAAGTAATTGAGCATCAGTTCGTTCCGATTTGACAAGTTCCAAGGCTTGTTGGGTATCAAATTGAATGCACTTTTGGCGCTCTTGCTTGGCGTCTTGGGGGATGCACATGGGGACCTTGAGACTAGCAGGCATACTGGTTTTGGTGGCAATGCCCTTGGCCGCCTTGAAAACGGCAGTGCAGCACAAGTGAAACCCATAGGAACAGCCAATGCGCCGTTCTACTTCCACCAGTACACCATTGTCGTCGCTGTTGGAAGCAAACAAGTTAATGGCAAATTTGAGACCGCACGTGGCTTCGGCGAACAACGAATTCTATAAAAGGAGGAGGAGTAGTTGTGATGGAGAGAAGCGGAGAATGTGAGTGAGTGGCGAAGCTCCTGGAGGAAACGCGAGCTGGGAATGAACGTACCTCATGGGAGTCGTGGGGGACCGCAGCGATGGAATGTTGGGCTAGAGCCTTGGCAATGCGATTGGCAACGGTTTGGGGGGAAACACCGTGCACCACAGCGTGAGAATGTCCAAGAGAATAGTCCTCAGGAATCGCAGGAAGTTCCTCAGGGACATTCCACTCTTGTGTATGAAGGGGTTGGTTTGCAGAAATGGGCTCTTGTGCGAGCGTTTTGCTTTCTCTGGGCATGCTGCTAGAAAAAGCGATGGCGGGTTCATTGCCAGAAGCAACAGCGCCCATACGAATACTTCTCAATTCGGGACCATTCTGATACGAATCATCATGGTTCATCATTCTTGCTTTGCTTTATTGATGAGGTTTTTCTTCTGATATGCCGCTAATGCTTTACTTGGGCTTACTGTTCAATTTTGTTTAGGTGCCTACTGTATTGGTATTGGTTGGTTAAAATGTGTGTGGGTGGGTGTGTGCGTGGTCTCTTGCTTGCAGTAGGTATTGTTTTGTTGCTGCCTGGATATCAATTCGAACGTTGAAAAGGTGCAGTTCGTTCCGATCCAAAAACCACATACAGGGTTTTTGTTGTCTCAATGGGTAATTGTACGGGATTGCTGGTACAAAATCTCTAGTTGGAAAGGCCGCGAATGCTCTGGAAGTATTTCGATTTCGTTCTTGCGACCATCACATGTCAAATCCAAAACACAATTAGCTCCACCACTTTCGAAGATGCTCTTTTTGCCCAACTCCAAATAATCCAAAAAGTTAGGAAATATCGTAGAGTTCGGAAATAATAAGAATCCTTTGAAAACGGTTGACATTTTGGGTGGGAACGCACTGTTCTTTGACCTTCGAAGAATCTCATCACGGACAGTGATTTGGAACAAGGTGTTTCTTGTATGTCATTTTTGTCATTTTTGAGCCCGCACTCCTTTGACCAGATCGCGTATGTTTCCCAGTCGCCAGTGGCGTTCATGGTCACGACTAGAAAAAGGAGAAAATGGACGGGACACGCAAACGGTAGGCTCCAACATTTTGCATTTATCAATGACACCGTGCAGCCGAATGAACGAGACTCCAGACTGTTCTAGAACATCGTGTTTCGACATTGCCATGAGCCACCAAGTAATAAACAGGCGTTGGAATCTCTGTTCCGGTACAATATATACGAGTATATTGAAGTCAAAACCACTAAGTAAAATAGGTACGTAGAAGAACAACCCTGCAACATCGGTATCGGTCCAGTAGCTTCACCTTGAAGTGAAGCAGTACACGTGCACATACCGGTAGAGGAAGAATCCCAATCGAATAGGTTTGTTCTGATCAAACATGATGACACCGTACTGTAGCTGGTATTATGGAGATGAAAAGCTCCAGTGGTTTAGGCAAGGATAAAGGGGCCAGTAGCACCATTGTGTCACCAGGAATTGTGTTGTAACGAATACTGCAGTTTAGGATGGACGATATCTAACCCAACACGCTAGTAGCAAACATTGAGAAACGGTTCGGCAACCACTTGAGGAAACTAGATACCTTCTTTCTTCCTATCAAAAACAAGCACATTCGTTCGTGGTATTCAGACATCCAACACTATTTTCAAGCAAATGGAAAGTGTCGACCCCAACCCTGATTATTTCAGAAGAAGGCGATTATTCCTTCATCATACTGTACCATAGTAGCTAGTAGCTAGTTGCGTTCCAGCATGGATACCAGCCAGAAAACTGGTGCCTTCCTATCCACTAGCAAAATCGTTCGCGTTACATCATTCGTGCTACCGGTACATCCATCATGGGCAACAATCACTACCTGCTACCCCCGGTATACTCCCTTTTGCGAAAGTGGTGTTTCTACCGGTAGGGAATCTTTGTCCAGCTCCTTAAATGCCCCATGCATCCATTTCTCCGCTTGTCCTAGTGTCAAACTGTTCGACTACATCCGGGGTACAGTGTACCAATCCGTGCCAAAAAGGCCGATTGGGTTTTATTCCATCGCCGGAGGTGTGTTTTATATTATAAAATATACATCTGATATTCAAAAGCATAGCATCAGAAAGCCGAATATCATACTAGGACCGAAGTAGCTTGTTAGTATTACTGTACCGCAGTAGTGTTGTCCAAGAATACACCCCCTCCTGTAGCTATCTGGTGGTGCTGTAACGGTACTCAGGATCATGGCATTGGTTCTTGCCAAGAAGTTGGAAAGGATTTTCAAATTTGAACGATTGCAGTAGCTGTTAATCTGCAAAGTGGCCCGTCTTCTTTTCCCCGGGCAGCTTTGCTTACTACTTTGCGTGTGTGCACGTGAAAACTGAGATGTACGGTGGGGTTTGGTGTTCGGGTGTCAACAATTAAGCTATTTATTTAGTATACATTTTCGTGTAGCTCCATGTCGCACCGTGTCGCAGTTTGACCACCAAGCAAAAATGGTTCCTTTTTGCTCCGACTCATTCGACCGTTTGAATGGCAGCTGATTGATTCATTCCCGACTTGAGACTGACACTCTGTCGACCAACTCTGATGCTCGACTCAGTCGACTAAATATTTCTTCTTAGTTTTTTAGCTTACGGCACGTCATGTCTGCCTTCCCCACCATTTGCAGACCTTACCCTTTACATTTATAGTGTCACCGCGAAGGAGGCCATTTCTCATACGAGTACCTGGTACCAGCCTGGTACCAGTACGGTACCGGTATATTTTCAAGTGATGAGAGGTGCAATTTCAAATTTGAAATTGCATTCTTGATCGGAGCTGCGAACGTGAAACCGCGACGCGTTTCCTCTCTTCTGGCAGTCCACGAAATATGGTGAATGACGAAACAAAATCGACCCATCCGAATGAAAGCTACCCTCTCCGAACTCTTGGAGAATAAGAGGACAATAGGTACCAGGTACAGGTACCAATACTGTTGTCATGATCGAGAATCAATTTATGAAGAGTAGTGTTGTACAAAATCGCATATTTTATTGTCTTAAAATAAAGACTTCACCATGCAAGTGCAAGTCAATCAAAATCTCCAGTTCCTGTTGGGCTGCTAGTAGTTGTTTGGCAACTAAGCGATTGGTGCAGCGGGTGGATTTGTTTTTTGCAGGCAGTACAAATTGTATCCAGCAATGACCAATCGATCAGATGTTGTATCATCACTAGTTTCTCGAGGAGCTTCGTTTAGTCGTGAAGCTTCCACGTAGCACTCCATCATTTCTGGAACTTGATTCAACTGCAGGTACACGTTGCCGAGGAGATTCAATGCCTTGGACAAGGAACTTCTTGTATTTGGCGCCACCTCTCTTTTTCGTTCAATAGCAACAACTTGTTGGAAATACTTGGCAGCTTCCTCAAGCTTGCCAAGCTGTTGGTGAACCTGTCCCAAATGCCTCAGCGTAAGGCCAACATCGGGGTGGTCCGCTCCAAGGTGCATCTCCTCCACTCGCAAGGTTTCCTTATACATCTTGACGGCTGTCTCTTCTTCCCCTCGCTCGAAATATACAGTGGCAAGATTATACCACAGAATCGCCACATCTCGATGATTGGGGCCAAGAAGTTTGGTTCGTATCCTCAGACTTTCCGAAAAACACATGTTGGCCAGTTCGTAGGCTTGCTTCTTGAAGAATACCAGTCCAATGGAATTCAACGTGGAGGCAATTCTTGGGTTATCGTTGTTGGACGAGTGCTCTCGGTAGATTCGAAGAGCAAATTGATATGCTTCGAGGGACGACGCGTAGTCACCCAAGTGATATTGCATCAAGGCGATGAAGGAGAGTGTCTCCGCCAAAACCAAGGCATTGCTTCCAAAGGCTCCCACTTGCATCTTCAATACTCGTTCGTAAGCTTCCAGAGCTTTCTCACATTGATCCAACTGCTTGTGAATGTGAGCAATATTTGTCTGTGTAATAATTGTGTAGGGGTGGTCTGGTGGAAGGATGGAACATTCGATCTCGAGCCCTTCTGTGTAAGATGCCATGGCGGTGTCGTATTCCTTCATTTCGTAGCAAAGATTGCCAATCTTGTTCAAAAGTGTGGCAACATCCGTGCTAAGTCTCCCACTTGCCGCCGTCTGAGCTTGCAAAGCTTGATGAAAGAATTCTAAAGCCGTATCGAACTTCCCTTGTACTTGATGAATCTCGGCAATTCCTTTCAGCGCCAGAGCGGCATCCTTCGAGTTCTCACCGAAGACGGACTTGGCAACGCTGAGAAATGACTTGTAATGATTGATCGATTCTTCGAACTTTTTGAGTTGCTGACAGGCTTGACCTGCATTGTACAAGGTAGCAGCCACATCAATGGATTCTTCACCAAGGAGGTGCCTCCGAATCTTGAGCGATTCTTGGTAGCTCTGAAGGGCCTGGACGTAGTCAGCTCGGAGGTAATGCAGTCTTCCAATATTATTGTGAACTGTTGCGACTGCCAAGGGATCAAAGCTTTTGCACGATCGGTACATCTGTAGACATTCTTCAAAGGATTGGAGTGACTTGTCGACGTTGCATGTACCATCCATGCTGAATTGAAGGACCCCGATGCAGTTCAGGCTGGCTGCAAGGTATTGCCTACCAAGTTTGAAGTATTTGCTTGTATTAAATGCTTTCTGATAATACTCCATTCCCATGTCGGCCTCACCAGTGACATATCTGCAAAATCCGAGGCAGTGGAGAATCTTGACAACCAATGTCTGGGAAAAATGATCGTTTGCCTTGGTCCAATAGAGTGCTTGATGCAACCAGTGCTCAGCATGATTCCTCTTTCCGCATTTGATCTTGACTTGTGCCATATTGTAGGCGACAACCGCTGCGGTGATGTGCTGAAAGCCGTCTTGTTCTTTGCCATCACCACAGTCACGTAGCAGGTTCAATGGAGTATTGTATACGTTCATGCCTTCATCATACCGACTGGGGTTCACGACTAACCCATCGTCTCGGGAATCCATCATGGTTACATCGCCGTTTTGGGGCGAAGAACGCAGACCTTTCGAAGCAAGACTAGAACCAATCCCAAGTTCGGAGACAGCTTGACAGAAACACATTTCTGATGTCTCAAAGTGACCTGAGTGAAATTCGGAAGCCCCCATTTCGTTGAATGTAGATATTCTATCGACCATTGATCTCTGAGTATTTGGTGATGCTTTGCTGAGAGCATCGTATATTTGGATGTGCTCAACCATTTGGTGGTTGGTGCACTCAATCGAGAAATTGGCGTTCATTGTTTCTTTTTCTTGGTTTTGATTTTTGTGTTCCCATTTCTTCTCAGGGAATAACACCAAGTCATTCCTGTTTTTGAGCCTTGTCAGATTTGTTCCGCGTCAGCGATTTGCCGTCGCAAGTGCTGTTCTTTTGAATATATACTGACCAAAGAACACTTGGACTAGTCCTTTGGGCGTATTTATATCGAGATCCAGAAGCCATGCAGAACTGCGGTGAACAATGGCATAAAGCTCCCGGTCAAAACCGCCACGTCAATCGACTAAAGTGAATTGAAATAATTTCAAAATACAACCAACAGTGAACAGTGGCATAAAGCTCCCCCACAAAGCCGCAACATGAATGACCCATAGTGTAGAGAAACAGAAGGCCCGATGAACACTGGCATAAAGCTCCTCCGGGAAATAAAATGGTATTGATGTTTAGCAGAAGGATAATCTTTTGGTCGCTGGCTGGACAGTACCGCAAAGTGCTACTAGAACTGAATACAGTAGGACATTGATTCTGGGATAATTTTTTTTAAAACTTCAAGAGAAAGCTGTGAGAACAATAGAAAACGTGCGATCAGGTACAGCAGTTGTAACTTGATCAGATGAGTGCACAAATTGAACTATTTTGAGCAGTCCAGTGTTCATTTATTGGACGACTACCAGCCCAAATAAAGAAACGGGAAGAAGTCATTTGTCATTCAACAAGAAACGAGAAGCCGCAATCTGGTGAAGGTGATAAATTGTTTCGAAAAAAGAAGCAAACTGATTCTCACTTTGGAACTCTCTAACAATAGAGAGGAGCGTCATTACTACGATTAACTGACGGAACCGTCTACCCATTCATCATCCTCGCTATCGTCACTACTGTCATTCTCTAATTCCGCAACTGGCGTCACTGTAGTCGTCGTGATTACTTTCGTGGTTGTAGTCGTCACAGTTGTCGGCGTCGTGCTCACAGTTGTCGTGGTCGTGGTGATGGTGGTAGCATCCCCTTGCTCCATTTTCTCTTTCTTCGACTGGACCGTTGTGGTGGAGTTTGCGCCTCCGTGTAGGGTTTCCATGGATAGCACAGCTTCATCGTCGTCGTCGTCGTCATCGTCGCTGGTATAGGTCATGTTGTGACTCTCCAACCATGTTTCATACGCCTTGGTATCGCATTCACGGTCAAATCTCCGCAGCCGGAACCAAGCATTGGCACCATATTTGACCCCTTTAATGACTGGCAAAGCTTCATGCCAAGTACCAGATTCCTTCTGCATCATATCATTATCGTTTACGTTTGGCCAAACCAAGGCCATGCCTCGTTTGGGTTTGATATCCATTTCAATCAAGGCACAGGCTGCTTTGGCTGCCGTGGTGTTGGCTTCCTTGACACATTCGTCTAAGAGATCCCCTGGAGCATATGCGTCGTTTTTGTGAGTAATGTCTACCATTCGAGTAGCTCCGCCCTCTTCCACTTCGTTCAAGTAAAGGAAGAATGTGAGAACTCTTGGCCCTTGAGGCCAGGACGTTTCTAGTGGCAAGTCCACATCGTGATGCATTTTGTAGTATTGTCCTTCGGTATACTTTAAGAGCTGCAAGGGTTCCGAATATCCTGATGGCATTCCAGTAGTCTCACTGATTCGTTGGACAACACTTTGGGCAATTGGGTCCTTGTCACAATGTTTTGCCGAACACCAAGCGTTGACCGAGGTTCGATGTTTTTTTTTGTCCTCTCCCTCTTGCAATCCCGAACGTGAATATCCTTCGAGTGCTCCCAATTCGATGAAGCGATCACATTCTTCCGGTGTCAAGAAATCTTCCAGAGTTACCAGCCAGGCTCCATCCACTGGCTCATTCGAGGAAATAGTCCCGTTTTCCGCCAAATAGTCTGCCTTTGACTGTCCACCAGGTCGAGCATGAATGGATGGTTTGTATGGCAAGTCCGATTTGGAAATGTCCAATTCCCCCACCATCCTCCGAAACAAAGTATCTAATTCTCCTTCGTGATAGAAATTGTGATCAAAATTGGCCAGACAGGGTTGGAGTAATTCATAATCATCGCAGGCTCGACAAGCGGGTGCACATTTCTGTCGCATCATCAAAAAGTCTTCCCCTCCCATGAAATTATTTTCGCAATATCCAATGGCAGCATATATCTCACAATGGCCGAGATAATTTTGACAGGACCTTCGAACATCTTCGTATTCAGGATCGACCATTACAACATTAGCCATGTACTCTTGGGTTCCAATAATTTGTTTGGCGACCGCCTCCACCAATTCTTCATCCGTTTCCACAGGCATTTCCAGATTCAAGACGCTCAAATCGCCGGAAAAGCTTTCCCACTCTTCCTTGACCTCCTCAATATCTTCTCGTACACCACTGAGGAAATCCTTCGACATGGTTTGTTTTCGTCCAATGGAATAAGTTGTAGCCGAATCATCATCTGCTGGGGGATTTTTGCAGGTCAAACAAGACTTTGGACAGTCATCCGACTCGACATAAAGACATTCCCCCAGTTGGGCAAGCTTTTCACAGAGTTCGTGTTTGTCGACGCATTCTTCTTCTTCCTCATCGTCCTCATCATCACTACTATCCGTACTAGGGCATTGTCCTTTATCGCCGTCTGCCTGACAGTTTTGCGCTTCAAGGCTTGGGAAGTAAAATCCAAAAGATCCCTTTTTGGTTCGTTCCGAAAACGGAATGGAGGGTGGGTGCTCTTGATTCAAAAAATCCATTTGGTCCACCAATTCCCACAGTTTGGCCGTCAGGTCCCAGTCTGGAATCTCCTCATCCTTTTCTCGATACGCTAACGATGTTGGTGCGAATGGCAATTGGATAATCATCATCGTGAAGAGCCAAATGATGGTGGTGGTGGCGGAAAGTCTGCAGCATGCTCGCAACCTTAACATTTTCCTGAAAACTGATTCTGAGTATATTCTTAATGTTTTTTTCGTACTCTAGCGTTTTATGGCGATGAATGGATATTTGGTGGGTATTCTTGTTGCTGTTGTCTCGCCAATTCAGTTTTGATTTTATGTGCTTTGGACGTAACAGTCTCAAAGTGTCAGACTATCCTTGTTGCGTTGCCTGTGATGCGACGCAGTAGGAGCTCTAGTGTTAGCATTGTTTCCATCGTCTTCACCCACCAAATGCGAACATTCATCGTGCGGCTTGCGCGCCCGTTGAAATAAAGGATAGCCTCGTCAGACGAAGGAGTGACTTTGTCCAAGAACTAGAGTATAGTGCATATTATATGTGCATCATCATCGTCGTCACATCTTTTGCATTATTTTATTCATGTCATCATCTGACATCCCATATAACGCTGTGTACCGGTACATTTCAACTGTCGCAATAATATACCTACTCCTGCCTCACTGAACTATATCCTCACAAGTCCTGCTCTTGCAAGGCGAATGAATGAATCGGTTTTTTGGATAGTAGTAAAGAAGGACGAGCAACAATACCAACAAGGATGATCGGAACTAGTATACTGCTAAAATGCCTGAACTTCAGGGAAAATACCGGAGTGCTGCTACCAATACTACTACGGTGACATTCTCAATGAAATGGGGTCGTTCGGAAGTCGCCTTTTTCAAAACCCTGAGCCGATCGTGGGTCAAAGTGGGTACCCCCCTGCAAGGTCAGCCAACTACAGTACCTATGGCCACCGAGTCTGTTGGAAATATTTTTATGACATACCCGGCTACCATTTTTATGGAGATCAAACAAGGCACCATTTATATGCTCCCCTCGGCGATTGTCTTCTTTGTCATGACCAGAATATATACTACAAACTTCCTCGTGCAGCCACTTGGACCTACGCACCAGCAATCGCACCAAAGACATCAAAGAAATCAAAGGACAAGCATAGACCAGTCAATGTATCAAAAGAAGTGGGTGGTAGCTTTCTTCCCTCGAACATGCAGCGTAAAGACTACCGAGCTATAGTAGTATAAAGATAATAAAGGCTCCTCCTCCTGGCTGTTAGCCCATTGACTTGCAAATTCGAAGTTGACAGTCCTTTGAAGTTTGGAGAAGTCGGGCACTACATTCGGTGGAGCTTTTATCAAGACGTCTGATGTTCTGATTCGAGAAACCTAGAGGGGTAGTCTTGCCCTTCTTCTGACGGACGATTCATTCATGGTCCAGTGCTGCTGCTGTAGACTTTTGAGCTGGCAAATGATCGTATGGGTGGTATCACATTCCAAAGAGGAGACATGTGTCGCTATATCGAGTTCGGAGAATTCCTTATCATGTTTCTCGCAAGTTTGGAAACAGTTTGTGAAATGCTGGGATCCTCGGTTGTCGAGTTCCATGTGGTACCAACCTTTAAACAAAAAGATTTGATTTTTCTGATCTGACCTCCGGATAATACATACTGCAGCATTGAACACTAATAAAGTTCCCACCAAATCTCACCAAATATGGAGCCAGCCTAGCCTATTTCAAACAAGATCGGAAAGCCTGCCAATCAGAAAATGCTTGGCGTGTCTTCTCCAGCTTGTGACAAGTCAAACATCGTGAAAACGCAAGTCCAGCGATTTTTAGAGGGAAACGTGCTGCAGTTACCCTGTATATGAAAAACATGCATGAGGATATTCGCAGTCGCTAATTCAATGATAGCAGTAGGAAAAAGGAGAGGGGAAAGATAATAGTAATCAATGGTCTAGACTAGAGCTTATTCAGTTTCCTTCATCTATTCGTCAAGTAAATTTGTCTTGATAAATTTGTGTTTTGAATTCACAGTCGTAACTAAATGTCTTGATGTCACCGTCGTAACCCAATAACACGGATGAAGCGGAAGAGAGTTCTCTGCTATCCTTGTTGAATCCAAAGGTTCTGTTTCGAGAAGTGTTCGCAGAGGGCGACCCGATCCATCGTTTCGTTGGGCTGGATGATTGGATCTCATCGGAAGGGACACCATCCATGGTATTTCCCGTGGTCTTGCGAAGTGCAGTCTCCGGAGAATCCTAGATCATCACCACCACTACATCCATCGGATTAGAATAACGCATCATCTATTCATTCTCATAGTGTGCATCATGCCATCATGACGCTCATTGGCAGATCGGAAAAACAATGATGGATCACAACAAATGACCAAATGACGAGAACAATTTTAAATTGAACTTTATCAAATACCGCTCGTGACTATTCAGGTCTATATAATATATAGAAAGTAAGCCTGAATCCAAGCTGTTTTGATGAGTACAATATTATTGTTCAATGCTGCGATATATATATAATCCGCAGCTTCGGAGAAAGTTTGGTGAAGTGTGTCGCTTTTAGACTGGAAGTCATTCTTCCTATACAGTAGGTAGTACCTGGTACCTGCGGCGAAAACGTATGTTGTTTTCTTTCAAATGCTGGGAATCAATCTTCGCTTTGTTCTGCGATGACCCGTTCATATATATTTATGTTCGAAGAATAAGTTTACACACGATTCCTCCACTCACAGAATTCGATAAAACCTTCACTTTTTTTTTATTTTACGCACAAGTATATAGAAGATATAAGGGGTTGTCAATTAACCCAACCCAGCTATTTTACATCCAACATGGTCTCTAATACTTCAAATATCTCAAACACAGACGACTACTCACTTGTTCAGTTGTTGGCTTTCGGCGGGGGGATAATCCCTGCAACAAGCTCGCCCTTTTCAAGAACACAGGAACCACGTCTCCAGCCCTCAGCCCCTCTCAACAACCAAGACTTGATGCGTATCCTTGATGAGGCTATTCAAATTATCCAAGAGGAGGACTTGTCCTTCACTCCTACCAACGTTGATGTCGCAGTCTCGTCATGGAGCTCCATATCTCAGTAAAATACATCGTTGCTGCGTCCCAAGCATCCATGCATGTGATATATTTCGATTTTCATTTGACAAAACAAGTGCAACGGAGGCAGCGCGATGTGAACAAGCGATGGAGCGTATAGTAATACTATAATTTTTTTCTCCATATCAGCTACACAGGACTCTATACTCACCAGCCTGAAAGTGTAAGACCCTGCAAGCATGATCCGTGAGAAGGAAAAACTTCCGCTCTGATGCTCCAGTGAGCACAATGAACTCTTACTGACATGATCGAAGCGCTGTACGAAGCTCTTCCAAAGCTTCGCCGGATGCGAGTCCCAATAGTACAGGGGTGCCGGTTGTTGAGTCTCCACGTTACCAACCTTTTACACTTAGCTAACAAAAGGAGGTGATTGTGCTCTGATCGGAGGCCAAGCGGAAGTTTTCCCCCTCTCATATCAAATTCCTTCTCATATCAACCATGCATGCAGTGTCTAGACTTGGCGAATAGAGGACCCCCACTGCTGATAGGACATGCGAAGGAGCCATGTTGTGGTAGCGCTATCGAGCACGGATAATTCCTTACCATGTTCCAAATTGCGTCTTTAATTGGAAGTGATATTGGCTCTACCGACAAGTACACTGATGCCGGTTGCTGAGCCCTGACCCTGCCTATGTTTTCAAGAACATCTGCAAGGGTTGGTTATTCATTCCATTGGACCCACATTTGAGAAAATTTGGAAACAGTTTGTGAAGTGTGTCCTTAATTGGACGTGAGTGACTTCACCTACAAGTACACCGATGTCGGTTTTCGAGCTCCGCCATGTGACCAGGAAACGTGAGATGTGTTCTTCGAAATCCTTCCAATTAACCGATGATATAGTTGAATCCGCTCGGATGACCCAACTGCGATGATGCGTTTACACGCGTTTTTTTTTGTTCACAAAATTCGGATTCATTCTTCCCATAATTTCGATCACAAAAAGTCGAAGTGCAAACAAAAACAAAAACAAAATAAACAAAACAATATGGTCTCTAATACTGCAAACAACTCAAGCTGTGGGCCTATGGTAAATTCGAACACATGCGATGATTCGCTTGTTCAGTTGTTGGTATTCGGCTGCACGACCATTGCAACAAACTTTTCCTCTCCAAGAACACGCGAACCATCATTTGCCCAGCCCTCAGACGCTTTCAGCAACCAGGATTTGAATAGCGTCCTTGAAGAGGCTATTAAAATGACCGAAGACGATGACTTACTCTTTGCTGCTACCAATGATGTCGATTGTCTCTTCGCGGTGCATTCTCGTGGAGCTCCAGCTCAGTAAAATACACCCTTGACGAGTCGCAAGCATCCTTACATAGAACATATATCGATTTAAATTTTACACACGAAAGGCAACGGAGTCAAGCGGCATACCGGACAACGAAAGGATATCAAAAGATGCCCAGAGCACCACTATAATACTACATTTTCATTTCAGCCAAAGTAAACTATATAGCTAGCTTTCTCTCTGCTACTAGCAATGCATCATCTATTATGGCTTGAATCGAGATACCATGGAACCATGAGAAGAATACATTTGGATGCACATTTCACGGCTCACTTGAAAAAACACGAGTGAGGTGGACGAGGAATAGTCTAATTACACTTCATTGAAGTAGCAACATCAGATGGCGAAAGAATGATTCGATTCGTCGGCACTTCTTCGGAGGTCGATGGGACTGTGTCAGTTCTTGGGACCAGACGGACCATTCGTTCATTCTTGAGTTGTCCAACATATTTTACCGCTCAGAGAAACTTTGATGGAGAAGAATCCTTTCCCTCATACTGTAGTAATATTATGTGTTCAACAATTGTCGCTCGTTGACCTGACACAGTTTTTTAAATCCCCGGAGAGAACAGGGCGAAAACACAAATTCGTTCTTTCGTTATTTAAAATACCTTGACCGTTTCATTTTTTAAAAAAACTTTCAGTCTGTTCCTTGAAATACAAATGCAGAAGATGGTACGAAAAGCTGCTAACTCTAAATCTTTTGGTACTGGCTGCAGCTCCTAGTTGCACTAATCCAACAATGCGAGAAATTGCGAAAACGGCTTGCCGTCAGCCATCAAAATCAAAGAACAGAAGCCCAGCATACGGGAACTGTGCCCGCGGTTGAGGCCAATAAGGAGTCTTTCTACAAAAACAACATTTCTCCGCAGTGCCTTTTGCGTTCACACAAATTGGAAATATTCTAAAACCATTGCAAACTCAAAGAAAACAAAACTCTCATCCAGCAGTCATGGCCTCTATTGTCACTTCAAACAACTCCTCAAACTGTGGTCAAAGAGTGATGGTGAATTCGAACAGCTCACTCTCCAATCATGCCTTGCTTGCTCAGTTGGGGTTCGACGGGAAGTCAGCAACAAGCTTGTCATTTCCCTCACCGTCAAACCTTTCCAGGCATCATGATTTGATCCGCATCCTGGATGAAGCTATACAAATTGTCAGACAAGAAGATGATTTCTTCTTTTCTAGCAAAAAAGTCGACGATGTCTTCATGGCGATGCAGTCTCCTGGTCAATAAGATGGGAAGCAAAGTATATTCTTTATCAATGAATCAAGAGCATTATTGTACATAGAACAACCTACACGTTTTAAATCATTATGGTGCAATAACAAGCCAGCCGCAGGCAATGAACGGGTATCCGCTCAGCAAGGGAGAATGCCCCTGAGAGTGCTTCATGTTTATAAGCAGCTATAATATTATAAAAGCAGTAACAGTACACATAATGCATGCCATTTGACTATACTATTCTTCCGGTAATAATGCAAATATTCTGGAGTAGAATTATAGTGGCGATGATAGAGAAAGATCGCAGCCATGCACCACTAACGTGTTTTGTTGTTGATGCTTCAGTATTTATTTTTAGGTATTTTCTTCAGCCCTGCTTCAGGAAACGCTGCGATCGAATATCATGCAGATTGTTACTTTCGACTGTAGGTACACGTACTATAACCTCTTAGGTACGTGGTGTACAGTATTAAAATACGTACCTCTTACTTTATAAATGTTTCACCGGAAAATCGGAATGAGAAGCTGTAGTAAATCACGACTCACTCGATTTGAAAACTGCAGCAGCCTACACTCTTGACTGTACGTCGGACGAAGGACTGGCTTTGTGATGACCTTCCTCATTTTCAAATTTGCCGTAATACTACCGATATACTCGCACTCGTACTCGTACTACCTTCGATCTCATCTGTCATTTTCACACTTTGAACTTGTTGCTGTACCGGTACCGCAGTACCAGTACCCATATTACCAAGATATTTATTCTCATCATTGCAATTGTAACAATCGTACCGCAGGTATATACTGTATGTTCAAACAACTACCTATACGCAATGACGATGCAATAGAAGACTGTCTATATCATACACATTATCTCAGCGCTGATCACGTGAAAATACTATCATGAATCGTAATCAGCCTGCCATGAATCAGAATCAGAATCAGCATCAGCATCAGCCTGCCATGATGAATCAGAATCAGCATCAGCCTGCCATGATGAATCAGAATCAGCATCAGCATCAAAATCAGCTGCCCCCTGAGGATTCCACTTACAATGAAGGTCTTGGTGTTCAACTTCACGTGAATTACCATCGTCGAACGAGGGCTCCCACTCGATTGGTGTTTGCGAGACTACTAAAGGCTGGGTTGGCTATCTCCTTTCTTTATGCTGCTCTTTCTCAAGCTTACATATTAAAGAAATGGGCTGGTCAAAACCCCAAAGCTATCACAGATGATGACACACCACCTGACTTCTTTTGGAAAGGAGGAGAAGAAGAAGAAGAAGAGGACCCTGGAGGCGATGACAATTGGTCACGCAAAAAACAAAACCAAGACCATCAGCAAAAGCAAAAGCAAATAAAGTTCGTCTTTGAAGGGATCACGGTTGATGGATTATCGCCGCCGACAGTACCTCCAGCACCAACACAGTTGTTTCCACCAACGTCGTCCATGGGACCCGTAGAGGATGGCCGAGATAAGTCTGAAGAGGAATCCAAAGCGGAATCATTGGTGACTCTTCATCCTGCCGCACCCAAACGGCCAAGGGAAATAGCACAACAACAGCAACAGCAAAACACAAATAAATCGAACGCCACTCTACATTTGATTCCACGAGACCAAGTCGAATTCTTGGACAAGTTTTCGGATTCCTGGCTCATTCCCAAAAAGAATTTGTTGGGAATCAACGTGCCGACCATTGATTATGTGGAACAGGCATGTTTTCAAATCATGATCCGTAACGATGCTCGGATGACGCTCGATTGGACCGACTTCATGGTAGAACACTTGAGCAAATGGTGGAGCGAACTCAAAGTGACAGTGGATATGGACAAACACATGTTTGATCATACGATACATCTCTTGCAACAGTACATTGACAAACAAGCTCGAGAAATTGTCACGACTGCTGCTCGTACCCGAAATGGTGCGAGAATACCGAATGCTGATACCAATACTAGGACTACTCGCACTGAGGAAGAAGAATTACCCAAGAGTCCGTTGCACCCGACAGTTGCAATGATAGCCTATCAAACCTACACAAGTGTCTTTCAGGAACGAGAAAGGTTGCTCTCGCCTCATTCGCTCGCGGCCTCACTCATGCCGCTCATACACGTTGGGTTTGGCAGAATTCTCATTGTGGGATACAAATCAGATGATTGGAAACATGCCTGGGGTGCACTCGAATTGGTGGCTTCCAAGATTCCAGGAGCTATTTTGGAGAATATTAATGCCATCAACACAACAACCAATACTACTACTACTACCAATACGACGGCAAATACTGCTGCCCCGAATACTTCTACCACGTCATTCTCCATGAAGGTGGGCCATACAGAAATTGCCTACGTCCAAATCCCGAGCCAATCGTGGGTCAAAACGAATGCCTACGAGATCAACGTGCCGAAAGGAGCACTCTTTGGCGTACAGGCGGCAATCAAAGGCAACTTGACCAAACAATTTCACAATGCATCGGCGGAGGATTGGTTGGGGACTACTTATGATCGATCCTATTGGAAGTATTTTTACTTGACCGAACCGGATACCATTTTGCACACCAAAAAACACTTATTGTCATTGATTAGGGATGGCTTGGATCGAGGGATAATGTACATGCCACATCGATTGCAACCTATACCACACGAATACAACCTTCCGCCCGCCAAAAAAGGCGCGAATCAACAACAGGATGTCACAAAAGGCAACAAATATCTATCAAAACGGTACAAGGGACGATATCTTCCGGGAGACATTCATCCCTTTTCGAACATTACGTTTTTGGATCGAGATGACCACTGCTGTGATGCTGGCAAAGGCTGGCCTGGAAGAAGCGCAGAATTTGGGGAAAAGCAAATTCCCTGTGGCACTTGGTGGTGGGGATGTGGGTTCGACAGGGTTGTGGACGTTCGGCAATTGAATGCCACTTTGATACGAGAAAAACACAAGCGACTGCTTTCCTACTCCATCATGTCTCTCAACAGCGGCACTGGTGTCATATTTGGTCCAGCGGAACAAGGCAGAAGATGCTTTCCTTCCAAGGAGCCATGCAGTTTTAGTTCTTCGGAGTAATGTACGAGAATTAGCTATCAAAAGAATGAATCAATCATTCTTCTTGGAAAAGTACGGTAGTTTATGTTTTCTGTCAGTGGATAGATTGTTGAACTAGTGAAGCAATACGAATACCTACTGATACATATGCGTTCCAAGGAATCATGTCTTTGGAGAACACAGACTCCTCGATGATGGTGGAATTCCTTCCATGGAACGAGACTTTGGAATTGTATCTGCAGGACAGCTGCTGAACCGCTATTGAATGAGGCTTTGGAATTGCCCATTCCTGGTACTGGTACCTGCGGTACCTGCATTGTGTGCGTGCTGAGTTCCTTCCATGGACTCGCAAAACGTGGAATTGAGCCTTCTGATTGCATGGTTACCTGCGGGGCAGCTGTTTTATGCATACTGAGTTCCTTCCATGGAATCGCCATTGAACGAAACTGCCCCTTCCTGGTACTTGCGAGTTGAAGTGATGAGTCTCAAATTGGATTTGCGGAAGTGCATTGAAGACGTGATGTCGCCATGTCTTCGCAAACATCTGCATGAGCAAAAATTCTGTGTTCTCTATTTCGTTTTCATCGAAATCCATTAAATGCGATAAATGCGAATGCGTTTCGTGACACACTCCCTTCGGGCTCTCCGAGTAATAAATCTTTTGTTCTACTAATAAAATTTTCACTGTACAACAATATATATATCAAACTGTATCAACATCTATTGCGAAGACAAAAGAAGGGACAAAGTTGCCGACCAGCTGCTAATTCGCATTTGAAGTTTCGATCGCACTCCGCGTTTGCGGTGATAAGACTGCAAACTAAAATTATACGTACCGGTACACATAAAAATAAAACTCAAGCAAAAGAAAGCACCCATCCAACATGATCTCTACCAATTCAAACAACTCAAGCTGCGCCCCTACAGTGAACTCGAGCACATTCGATGGCTCGCTTGTTCAGTTGGTATACGACGCCACGGCAACAAGTTTATCCTCTTCGAGCACAGGACAACAGCCATTGGCCGAGCTCTCAAACGCTTTCAGTCATCGAGACTTGAGCAGCATCCTCGGAGATGCCATAAAAATCGTCCAAGAAGATGGTTTATTCTTTCCTACCAATGATGTCGACGATCTCTTCATTGTGCAGTCTCAAGGAGGAGCTCCAACAAGGCAGTAAAGTGTATCCTTCTTGACGATTCACAAGCAACACATATGATAGAGCATATTACGATTTACATCAAAATCCAAGCGCAACAGCCAACGAAGCGGCAAAAGCAGTTGAACGCGCCGCCGAGACGTGGACAACGAAGGCACCGGGCATGGCCTATTGTACTTCATTTTTACAAACAGCTACAAAAACTGCTATAGCTAACAACTTGGTACTAGCAGTACTTTATACATGACGACATTTGACTACTACGTTAATGCAATGCTGATAATACTATAGTCAAAATAGCCATTTGATGGATCTAGAGTCAAAATGATGGAAAGTTGAATGCACTCCTCGCATCCTTGCTACTGTACTACTTTTTCTTTTCGCAATAAAATAATCACATCCAGGAAGAACGGCCGGGAAATAGAAATTTAGCACACAATTCTTGAAGGTCTTTTAGGAGTCACCCGAACCGTCTGGCCTTCTTCCGCCACGCGGACAATTAACGGAAAATGACTCCTAAACTACCTAGATTTTCCCGGCCGTCCAAGGGAGGATCACCATGCCAGCTGGCGGGCTTTCTGCGGGATCAATAAAATAGATCTCCTGATCTGACTCCCTAATTGCAAAAATAAAAAACAGATTGAGCTGGTGTTGGTGTGCTCCAAATTCGGAACTTTGCTCTTACATTTTTTCGGAATGGCGATTGGCGACCCACAAAGCGTACGATGTTGACGCATTCCACAGGAGCTCTTTTCTCCTTCTCATGTTCTTCGTCCTTTAGCATCCCTACCAGTACCAGGTACTGCAATGTAGTGTGTACTGTACCGATTTCGCCGTCTGCTTTCCGGTAGTCGTATAGCAATACTTGTACAGTAGGTAGTTCAGTATCAGAGAAATATGCAGTAATACGACCGCGGTTCACAGTTCACCAAATGATTTATCATTATTTGGCAAGACACTTTCCTATCTAGCTCGTAGCTACTCGCGCTGACAATGCCACTATCATTAGAAGCCCGCCTGTATTGTATAGTACACGTTGTATGATCTTCTACTCTCATAGAAGGACGAAGTGATATCCATCGAATATGATGTGATTTAGCCAGAGGATACAGACGCCACAAATCATCCACGTTATATGCTATGTGGATCCTGCTCTGGTTCTCCTGCATAATTGGGGAACATCACTTGGAGGCAGAACATTCTGCAATATCACCCATAGTGGCATTGGATAGCTCCGTCCTCGTTGCTTCAGCTAGATGAGGATGCTGTGTTGACTTAGGATCTCTTTGGCTCTCGAACACTGAAGTAATGCCAGTGTCTGAAGGGCTACCTGTGTTGGCATCGCTGACTGCTCCTCCTGGATTTGCTGGGGTGCTATTTTCATTTGTGGGATCATCCAATTGACGTTAGCAACCGATCTTTGTTCAAAAGCACTCGAACATATTCCTCATACTTGTGGTGTCACAGTTACTCTCAACTGAGTAATTCTTACGACTCCCTCGTATTGAACTATTTTGATGCTCAGGATTAAAAAACCATTCATGATTTCGGTCTATCGAATACTGGCTGTATTCGAACAGTGGTGGTGACCAACTTCCCAGTGTTTTCGAGTATTTGTGGACTAAGGCGCTAATTTACATGGGCGTGTGTCGTACTGGTCACTGTCACGCTATACAACGGGAGGTCACCTCAAATTCTTACTCCTCAATCCGGCGAAGAGTAACCGGAAACCAATGATCATCAGCAGATATGAAACATCAAATGAGCTATGGTATATTTAGATTGACATAAGAGTTCGTTTGACAAAGACAGACAAAATGGTCTTGAATTTCCTCAATTGAGGGTTGGTTTCCATGTCCCATCACCTTGCGGGTCGAGCAGTCTAAGTTCAAAGGCTGACCTAAAGGGTTTCTGGCTTCCATGCACGATTTGCAACCCGTCAGCCACTTAGGCATTATTGAGTCGTCCTAGGCAAAAGCTTCAGATGCTCCGTTTGAATCTGGCAACATTGACGGTGCTGTCCGTTGCCGTGGCTCATCATCGACCCAGGAGTAGTACCCTAAGCAGTGTGCGTTGATTGCTACCGCCAGCCCTTGTAGTAGTAAAGAATCATTCCAGAGATTGATCGAATAATGTTGTTCCAGGTCGTTGAAGTATCGAGAACTCGTTCCCCGGAGGCGTTCCTCGATGGAACTGTTGAATATGAACCGTTACAAGTATTTGTGAGCACGTTGCTCAATTGAACCGTTCAGCGAAACTTTTTTCTTAATGTCGGAGAACAAAAAATTCTTTGCGTAATCTGTATGTTCTTGCGGTCGCGCCTGTTGGTTCAGTGCTGCGAGAAAAAAGTGGGTGTTCATTCGGCTTTGTTGATAAAGAATGAATTGAATCTTCTTGTAAAAGTCGCACCAATACCGAAGTGTGTGTTCCAGTACTTTTAATGGTATCTTATCGTGGCAACATGAAAATCTCGAAACGCTTCTCTCTGTTCTCTGTTCTTTGGTTGCACTGATTTCCATTGAGTGTTAAGTCTTTTGCTCAAAAGTGCGAAAAGAGTGGATATAATTTTACTGAGAAATTGCAATTGCGACCGTTACAATAAAAACAAGTGTCCGCGAGTTCGTTCACACAAAATGCAAATAGTAATCCAGTACACACACTCAAACAAAACAGACAAGAACCCGTACAAGATGGTCTCAAATACTTCAAGCAACACAATCTGTGACCCTACATTGACTATGAACACAGGCGATGACTCGCTGCTTCATTTGATGCAAGGTCGGAACACCGCAAGAACAGGCTCCTCGTCCTTTTCGAGCACACAGGAATCGTCGCCCAGATCAAACCATTTCAGAGCCCAAGACACGATTCGCATCCTTGATGAGGCTATCAAAATTGTCACAGAAGATGATTTGTTCTTTCCTTCTAATGATATCTTCATGTCGACACATTTTCCCGATCAAGATGGGAGTAGCAATCGACCTCCAAGACAGTAAATTGCGACTCAAAGCATCCATACACAACTTACGGAAAACAATAGCTAACGTCGAACAATTAGCATTTAAATCATACATGACACTTATGTGCCACAGCAACACAAGCGTAGCTGATCGTCCAGATATAGCTGTACCCATACTACCATCCGATATCTCTCTGTGCTGATAGTAGCATTTTCAGTTCAGAATCTACTTCAATTCTTCTTGGTTATTTTATGACATGATGTCTAGTGGTATCCGTTCCCAAAAAGACAGTGCGCTGTACCCAACATGAATTCTTAGAGGAATATTCGATTTTTGGCATGTTTTCTGAACGCTTTAACAATAACGCCACGGCCATAGCGCTGTCGGATACATGTCACTCGTTTCAGATACATACACAGAAGAGCGAGAGTGGTTGCCAACATCAACTCAACGGACCAAGACCAGTCATTCGTAGTGCGCAATCCCTTTTTCCGTCATGTTTGAATACTCATGGGCTGGCTCTGTTGTTAGCTTCGTCGAGCTTTGAAGAGTCCCAGAAATCACATTCACCCTGTTCATCATAGAATAATTGCTTGCCGAGCTCGACAATACCTTCGAATATATGAGTTAATATCACACGTGGTATGATGTTATTCAGAGGATACATAGTAGAGGGCTCGGATCATCCACCACAAAGTCCTAAGGTCGTCACGGCCACTTTTCGATGCAGTTTTTCAAGCTGACGGGTCATTTTGTGTCTATTTGTAACATTCCACATATAATGTACACGTACCTCAGGGGTCGGTACCCTGGTGCGTGAGACAGGCGTTTCCCTTTCTTGTTTGTGGTCTCGTGGAGAGAATACAGTATATCACGACTGTGTTGAAGCGACTCCCTAAGAATCTTGGATGGTGACATCGAGGAACAACATACTATAGTACGCTAAAACTGCAAGCAATCTTGAGCTTGATGGGAAGGTGAGAAACTATAAATTTTGGTCGTTTTATAACGATGATTGTCTTCTCAATTGCAAGATTTGATCTTTTTCTTCTTTTAATCTACTGGTAGGACTAATCATCGTTGCATGCGTTGATTTTGACATATTATATATTATTAATATTGAATATGCCATCATGGAGGATACCGATAGTTTGGACTATCTTGGTTTGGTATGAAGTGCAGGCCCACTTGTTGTTTCGATTTGAGAGATGCGCGCATTTGGATAATGGAACACTTTCGGGCGTGCTCCAATGACTGTCGATATCATGACGCAATTTGTTGGCATGGCGAAGAACATGCGTCATCGCAGAAATGACATACACACCGATAGGAAGAACGTGCGTCATAACGGTTGAGGGAATGAATCTCATTTGAAAAGTGAGAACTGCTAACGGCAGACCATAAACGAGAAATTTCACGTTTTGGCGGGAAGATTTCAAACCGCAAAGATCCACAAATCATAAAACTGGAATATCGTCTCTATAGTCCGCATGATCTGGCGGGAAGCATTCAAACCACAGTGCCGCAAAGTTTGAAGGAAGACGGAAGACATGAGGAGAGCAGCTACAGATGCCACAGATGTCTGGCTTGTTGCACTCTAAACCAACGACGACGCAGAAAATTCCCAACCAGATACGAGCAACACGAGGAGACAGGATGCAAGACCATACACCCAACAAAGACAGCTTCATGGTATCTCCGCCCCGAAGTGTGCAACAAAGAGAGGAAGATTCCAATGACCCTGAAATGTCATTGGTAGCAGCATTGCAAACGTCCTTCCAGCAGGAGCGCTCAAGTTCTTTCTTCGATGGCAATCAAACTGCCGCGATACCATTTTCTATCAGTGACGGGTCGCCTCAACGGAGCACTTTTGATGTCCTAGGGGAAGCTCTCGACTTCTTGGCAGATGATTCTTTTTTCCAACGGGATGGAAGTCCAGAGATCACCGCGGAGAGGATAGTGGATAAGAAGAAACATACTGGACCTCCAAGACAGTAATGACAGCCATTACAAAAGCGAACATAGAGAAGAAAATGTCCACCACATCATTGAACATAGCGGACACTTCACAATTTTTAAATATATTTTAGCAAACATTACACTGGTAATTGATAGTAGCGCTATCATTGTTTTTACTACAAACAGTGTCGCAGACTTCGTACCAAAACAATTGAAAAGAAATGAGCACTTCAGATTTGAAAGTACTAGGCGATAAGCAGATTGAGAACATGAGTAAACATTTCATCAGTAGTTGACAAATTCGGATTCATTCATTTCATTGGTTGT